>OX439051.1:20580815-20958382 GCA_949317995.1 Acholoe squamosa
TTTTTGCACGCATAGAGTCGGATGGAGGAAGAGAGGACACAGTAGATAAAAACTGAGGCACAACATATACTGGTATATCGCAACGTATCATGAAAAATTGTATGTAAGTTTGTGTTAACCGTCTATTTAATAACAAAAGTTGAATGTAACCATCTCAATGTGTAAGTTTTGTCGTCTCCCTCTCCGATATTCAACTATGTTATGTAGAGAGTGTCAACTTGAATTCCCCGACTTGTCATTATAATTAAATGAAATGAAAAATATGAAAATAACAAATAAAGTGAAATGTGTACATAAAAATATGACATTTATAAGAAAGAAAAAAAAGTGAAAATGTGTAATGTGGTTTCTGTTGTATTCCTTACCTTATTATGTAAGTTTTTTTTAGTTTTTTTTTCCAATAGACCCACCCCTGTTTCAAGGGGCGGGTCTTTTGGTTAAATTTTAAACCCAAAAAAAAATACCCCAAAGGCCCCCCCTCCCAACCCCAAGGGCCCCCCTCCCCTCCCCACCAAAAGGGCCCCCCAATATTTTTTCCTATTTTAGAGTTTGATGGAGGAAGAGAGGACACAGTAGATAAAAACTGAGGCACAACATATATACTGGTATATTGCAACGTATCATGAAAAATTGTATGTAAGTTTGTGTTAACCGTCTATTTAATAACAAAAGTTGAATGTAACCATCTCAATGTGTAAGTTTTGTCGTCTTCCTCTCCGATATTCAACTATGTTATGTAGAGAGTGTCAACTTGAATTCCCCGACTTGTCATTAAAAGTGAAAATGTGTTATGTGGTTTCTGTTGTATTCCTTACCTTATTATGTAAGTTTTTTTTTAGGTTTTTTTTCCAATAGACCCACCCCTGTTTCAAGGGGCGGGTCTTTTGGTTAAATTTTAAACCCCAGAAAAATACCCCAAAGGCCCCCCCTCCCCACCCCAAGGGCCCCCCTCCCCTCCCCACCAAAAGGGCCCCCCAATATTTTTTCCCATTTTTCAAATTTCCCACCAAAATTCTAACCCCTGATCGGTCCATTCAAATTAGGGTCATGTGACCTTATTTGCATAATAGAGGTCACGTGACCTAAACAACCAGCCAATCAGAGGGCACCATTTTGGCGGGAAACCACAGGGGGTAAGGGTCACGTGACCATTTTAAATTTCCTGCCAAAAGGAAGGGCTCTGATTGGTCCATTTTGGAGCCACACCACGGGGGTTCTAGTTCATGTGACCCCCCATTTGAATTTCCCACCAAAAGGGAGCCCTCTCATTGGCTGCAGGTCGAGTGAGTAATATCCTGTAGTTAGTTATAGTCCCGTTCCGATACATACTATACTACTGGTAGGTACTGCCTAACCCTTGATATGATTATAATTATTTTATTCACATAGGTGGTCACACATAATGTACAACCACTATCTGTGTAAAAGACCGCTATCTGCAGTACTGCAGTTAGAGGCTGACTGCATTGATAATGTTCACACACATATTAGATATAGTGAACAGCTTGCTAAAAAGAAAATAAGAACCAAGAATGTTTTTGAATCGCTAAATAAAATCTCATAAACTCTTTTAGATAAAGCGTGCACAAATGCTCACAGCTCAAAATGTGTTTGTTCCATGCATTCTGCTGTAATATTATTTGTGGATACTGTGAAAATGAGTTAAGCAACACTCTCAGCCCCAAATGTAAATGGCTAGAAAGATCACTGTAGTAGGTACAGTACATCCCACATCGGGTCATTGTATTTGTACTGACAGCACCTACCACTGTTTTCCAGAAATAGAAGCAAGCTACTGTAAAACCCTTGCCGCGGTCTGATAGTGAATGCATATCCCCCTCAGTTTTCTCTGAAAGCTATCTTTCTCAGTATCTTTTGGCAAGAACTTCCAGGTGTACAGGTAATGAGCATCTTGGTGCACCAGTAGAGGTCACTGACCGGCAGGTCTCTAGATACCTGTTTAATACTCACAACACCCCGGGTAGTGGGGGCTGTTAAGTTCAATTTAGGCTTCGGAGTAAACTTGCTGGACAATTCTCTGAAACTTGTTATACAGGCTCATTTTTCACCCCCTCTTTCAATCTAGATGGGGAGCCATCGCAAATTTTCATCTGAACCCCCCAATTCAAGATGGCCACCAATTGGACATATATTTTCAATATAATTATCTAAAATCTGTATTTATCAATAGAATTGATCATGCAATATATCAAAATGATGGTATTGACTCCCTCTTTAAAAATAGATGGGGAGCCAAAATGAGTTTCTGTCCAAACCCCCCGAAAATCCAAGATGGCTGTCAATTGGGTATTGATTTTCATCTTTTTACTCTAAAATCCTTATTCATCATCACAACTAGTCATGTAGTACCTCAAAATGAAGGTATTGATCACCTCTATAAATCTGGAGCGGGAACCAATACAAACTTTTTGAGATATTGCATGATCCATTCTATTGGTAAATACGGATCACTCCTATGGTCATCCTAAGATTGATCTTAGGCTTCTTAGGCTTAGGGGAAGTGTTTCAAAAGTAAATGGGGAGTGAAACTTACTAGTAAAGGGCCAATGTAAGAGTGACTTATGACCAACATAAAGTAGCTGATTTATGTGGAAGGTTGAGGGTACACATAGATGTGAAAAATCCTATCAACAAGTGAAATCCCACAATATTTTCTAATGCATTAAGTCAGGCATAATATCAAATGGAAATTCCCCCTTTTAATACCATTTTCTATCATGGAATAATGAAGTAAAGCCATATTCTGCACCTAGGTGATTGATCTTACTAGCAGGATAATTGGTCTGTGAGTGACCTTACAATTGATCTTGATTACTGCTGCTATGTCTAATTGAAAGCTGTTTCTATAGGACCAGTCTTATGTTCCAATAGGAGTGACAGCTTGTTCTGAAACACTTGTAGTCATCCCTAAATGACTGATCTTAAGTGGTCACTCTTAGATTGAAAATATTGATCATAAATAAAGAATGCTTGTGAAACAGGTCTCTGTGTAGCTAACTACATGGGATGAAATCGATCTTGTTAACTTCTTAAAGACTGTACAAACTTAAGGCGACTATTTTTTTTTCTTCAGCACTGTATAAAAATATTTTCTTTGTGAATCTTCAGCACTGTATAAAAATATTTTCTTTGTGAATACCATTATATCTTCTGTGTGGGACTGGTCATCCCAGATTTGCCAATATGTAGACCAAGGAATTGCAAACTCAAACTCAAACTCAGCTTTATTGAAGTTGAACCTATGATATTGTTCCACATTCATGTACTTGACACGAACCTTTCAAATGATTGAATAGAGTGTCTTCAGTCATTAAAATCACTCACCTCACTTCAAGTGCAGGATGACATAGATAGGGCTTGTTTTGAGAAAGTAGCTTAATATTGAATTAATTGCATGAGAATCCCCCCGGGGAGTATAGACTTTTTAACATGCATGTTCTACGCGTCACCTCTTGGAGGGTCATGCCAAAAAGCAAACGTGCTCGGAATACAGAAATGTGCAGAAAATTGTTTTTTTTTTCTAAAAGGCATTCTCGTCCTCCAATTTGTCAAAAAGTGCTCATTTTCACCAGCACACGTGTGAATGTTCCCAATGGACATTTTCGATTATGTTTGCAGGGCAATTAAAATGTACATGGGTCAGGTCGTCAGAAAGTGTAAGATTTTGCCCTTGAAGGCCCTTAAAAATTAATTTCCTAACTTCTTTACATAACCCTAAGAAATTTGTGAAGGGACATCCTCTCATCTCAGAAAACCAAAAAATACCGACTTAGGACATTCAGTTCCATTTTTATTGCTTGTTTTGTGTCATGTAATGTCCGGTACCAAAATGATGAAATATGGAGGTAATTAAAGTTGCTGTCAGTAATATGGAATGTCCCATTATGCATAGCAAACACATGCAATAGCAAGGCCAATATGTCTATTATTGACTTCAATTACGGAATGGAACAAAATTTGAGTTATGCATGCACAGTAGACTGCCTCTTACATGATGATAAAAGTACAGAATTATTTCACATAAGCTGTTCTCACATGGAGACAAATGCTAATAGACACACAATTTTTTCACCAAAGTAGGGGATAATAGGTCCCTTTATATAGGTAATAACAAAAATGTTGAAGCTTATTTTTTTCCATGTAATATAACTGATTTAGATTTAGGTACCGGACCAAACCTCATGGAAATGATACCTATGATCATATACAATACAACAAATAACTTTGGGATACTCCAGATGTTCTTTATTCAATACAGGACACTTGTAAAAAATACAAAAAGTCAAAAGAGAACAAATTTGGCCTTTTTTCACTTTGGCAGGCTACAAGTCTGCGGGTTCTTGATGCATGACCACAAATCAACATTTTTTCTGATAGCCCTAAGTGTCCTCTATCAAATGAGTCTATGTAAGACAAGATTGGTTCACAACTTCCTTCTCCAGAGCCATAAAAGTCCAAAATGACCCCAAAAACACAAAATCTACTGCTTTCTGGCGACCTGACCCTGTATGTCATCATGCACGTCTACACTACGAACACGTTTTAACTGATCTCGTTGGTTTTATTTTTAGCAAGACCCTCCTGGTCCACAGGTGGGTTTGACACAGCTGCCTCGTAATTCGAGTGTACAGTATTACTGAAATTGTTAATTATCATTGTATGGAACCATTCCTTGGTTAGCAGTACAGCAACTTCACAAAATGGTATTGTATTCACATGTCATGTACAAAATCGTGTTACTGATCAGTTTGTAACACCTTTCTGTCACCCAATAGCATTCCATGAAAGCACTGCAGGTGTACTAAGAGAACTTTAATTGCCTACCTGTGTATGCATCTAGCTATACTAACAGGTAAAAGTGTTGGACATGAGGAAACTCCCCTGCTAGCACAACTCATCCAAATGATGTCTTTTTTACGTAAATCACATGAGTTTTCACGTAAGAATGATGTAAATTGCACGAGTTGTGCTAGCTGGGTCTATACAGGTGTTTGGTCGAACTTAATTGGCCTTACAGTTGAGTAAATCTATGTGCAAAGGATGTTCCAGAATTATGGATACATTCCATAAAATGGACTTTAAAACAAAATGATATTCTAGTGCTCCCCCGATATAGTCACATCTACCCGGTAATCAACATTCGCCCTAAACCCGCGAGAGCATTGAGTAGAGTGGAACTTTATTGTCAGTAAAGTGAAACGGGAACAATGTTACAGAAAGACATTTTTTTACCGTGGAGGTACAATCAGCCTCAGTCCAATGGCGGGAATCTATAGAGTATTACATGGATTCCCCTATTGTGAACTCCCAGAACTAACTATGCTGGTTGCTCAACAATAAAACCCACTTGGCCAAAAACGTATTTTCAATGTTTGCAAACGTTTTTATTAGGTCTGGGTAAAACGTTTTTGGAAAATGTTGAAGCAGATTAATGTACGTTTTCAACGTTGAAAAAATGTTTGGCAAACTTAGGAACCGCATAAAACGTTATCTTAACGTTAAAAACGTTTTTTATGCCAAGTGGGAACACTATATTCTCTGTGATAATATAGTCGCCATATTCTTGCTCTCCCACTGAACATACTAGAACCCATGTAATTAGCATTTGCCCTACACACATGAGATCATTGAGTGGGAAGGCAAAACAGCCAAACAAAACATTTGCCATACTTAAAGTGAGAAGGTTCCTTTGCTACACTATTGTCTTTTTCATCCTCTTTGCCAAATTTAGAAGAATGGCCCAAATCTTCCAATTGCCATAAGCCTTCTCATCATGTAAAGGCATGAAAGTTGATAAGTAGCTAACACTATGAGTAGAGTAGTGTCCAGTAAGGTCAAATGCATGACAAAGTGATTTCAGTCGCTCATTGTAAGCTTTGTAGAACAGAAATAACCATACCAGTAGCTAAATAATATAGCATTACATTCTCTGTGATTATATTGTTCCCATATATGGTATTTTCATTCTGACGAAATAAGACATGAGGAATGTCAATTCTATGTTCAAGAGCATCCCTCAGTTCTGTATTATTCTTAGGCTGCTGATATTACAGGGTTTTTGTTGTTGTTGTTGTTGTTGTTTTTTATTCAATATCAGATTCTTGGTATTGGTAATAGAGATTGGCCTGATTTGGGGGAACTAATAATGGAATGAAAATAGAGAGATCATCTTGTTCTTTTTCATGTTCAGTACATTTTAAATATCAATGGCCTGTGAGTTTTGCTGCTAAGTAGGTACAATTAAGTGGTAATTAAAGCTTGAGTATATCCAGCTTTGTATATTATCTATAAGTTAGTTGGTATTAAAAAGGGTAGCTTTCTCAAGTAGTTCCCTTACAAAGCACCATTATATAGACATCAGTTTATTAATCCTTTACATGGCATTGCTGGATTCGCTGAAGTCATTAGTCTAAGACTATCTGCGTAGATTACGCAGTGAGCTACCATGGGGGGTCTGAACCCTCTCAGCAGAGGGTTACAAAGTAATCAGTATCGCCTAGTGTGTATCACATTGATCTATGTGCGGTTCGTCGGTTGAGATGCCAGACAAAGGGCCTCTAGATCAGGGAGTAGAGCAATGGCTGCAAAAATGAGAGGGCCCTAGGTTTGTGTCCTGGAAGGTTCAAATACCATTTTCCCAGTCCATACCACAAGTAAGACTTTAAGAGTAACCTTTGATATTCACCGGGGTT
Organism: Acholoe squamosa; assembly: GCA_949317995.1. Lineage (NCBI taxonomy): Eukaryota > Metazoa > Annelida > Polychaeta > Phyllodocida > Polynoidae > Acholoe > Acholoe squamosa. The sequence goes on from OX439051.1 coordinate 20,587,529, forward strand.
GAAAATAGATCGGCATAGGTTGAGGAGTATTTCTCAGTTCATGATGAGTGCACACAAATCACGAATTAGAGTATTTGACTCCATTGTCTCTCATCTCCATTCAGCTCAGTCATTTTCCACATCTTCCTGCCCTTCCTCCTCTGTTCTAACCTCAATAAATGATTCCACAAGATCTCACAAAGCAGCATGAGCTGTGACAGTAACAGGGCATCAATGACAATGATGAAGGCCCCAGACATCTGAGACATACCCAGTCTGTTGGCATCTGACAAACTGCTGCCCGGTTCCTCACACAGAGAGTTAGAGGGCAGTAGTATATAGTGTATCGGAACGGGACTATAGCTAACTACAGGATATTACTCACCCGACATGCAGCCAATCAGAGGCCTCCCTTTTGGCGGGAAATTCAAATGGGGGGTCACGTGACCTAGACCCGCCGTGGTGTGGCACCAAAATGGACCAATCAGAACCTTCCCTTCCGGCGGGAAATTCAAAATGATCAAGTGACCCTTACCCCCTGTGGTTTGCCGCCAAGTAGTAGTAGTAGTAGTAGTAGTAGAAGTAGAAGTAGTTACGCGATCTTATTAGCATAAAGAGGTGTGGTGGTTTATTATGTAGATGAGAGTGTGACTTGTAGTGAGATAATTTTTTATGATTAAGAGGAAAGGCAAGCTGAAAGCTTGCCAAAAAAAATTGAGGGAAAAACCCTTGGGGTGGGGGGCCCTTTGGGGTGGGGGCCTTGGAGACCCTTTTTTTAGGGGGGGTTAACTATTCATTTTCACTTTTTTATTTGTTATAAATGTCATATTTATATTTACACATCATTAAATACAATTCCACATCATATACGGTGAATACAAACTTACATACAATTTTCCATGAAACGTGATACATTGTGAGAGGACCTTGTCCCTGGTGTATATATATATATATATATATATATATATATATATATATATATATATATATATATGTTGTTCCTCATATTATTTATCTACTGTGTCCTCTATTTCTCTATCCAACACTTTTTGTCCACCAAGAGGATGAGGAAAGAAACTTTTTCCTAATCCGTGCTTCCTTTTGAGAAACTGCAACTCGTAGTCCATATGCTTTATTTTCTTCAGGATTTCCGTCAGCATTTTTTTGCCCAATGGAGTTAGGTTCATAGCTTCCAAGGCCAATGAGCAGTTAAAAGAATGTCTAAAATGTTCCACGGTGACGTCATCATTTTCTAACTACGTGTGTATATTGATTCCACATTGGTCCTTACCTCCTTACCTCCGATGTAAAAGAATCCGTGGGCAGCGAGTTTCTCTGCCAAAGCAGGGGGTTTAGTCCACGTAAATTCGTTGAAAGTGTTGAGTCTCTTGGATAAATCAGTGAAAAGTATGTACTTGGGCACCATTTTCTTGTCGCACGCGGGTAGGTAGGTAGGTAGGTAGGTAGGGAGGTGACAACGGTGGAGATAACTGTGTGTCTATCGTGGACGTACCAGTGCCAGGCAGGGTGGTAAATGAGACACCACAGACGTGATGTGAGTGCTTTATATAGTGGTGTCTAATCCGCTTTCCAGCTGCTTACTCCCCAATTTCATCATGACCATCACGTTCCTGTGTAGCGACTTAAAATTTAGACCCCTGTGGTGCACACCTCCTTCATGTAAGCTTACCTTAAACTATAGAGAGTGCCCTCCACTTTTCCTCTCTCTGTCTTTGTTTTCAAAGTAATGCAATATATATAATGGCCACATCAGCCCTCATCATGTCATCCATCAGCACTCTAATGAGCTGATGATGTGTACTGGTGGGTTCAGCTTCCCACATTTTCAATACTTTGAAGGCGTGGAGAGAGAGATCTTGTTCTGGTTGTTGAGCAATGCTAGCTAGCTTATCAGTCGTCAATTCTAAATACACTCCCATATCTCTCCACTCCCTGGATAGAGATTCAGACATTGTGATAAAGTACCTCTCCATTAAAAGCGGGTCGGGTTTGTTGTAATCCAGCTTGTACTTCTCGAAAAAGTTCTGCGTCTCATACAACAGGTCTTCTCGACGAACACTGACATAGGCATGGTGGAGTTGTTCCCATTTGGCATGAGGCGAAGTTTTAGACCACTAAGCTTTAAACATCTCCATACACATGTCCTGTGGTGTCTTGATAATGACCATCGACTCCAGACGATCATAGGGAATCTCTAAATAGACTCCCAATTTCTTCCAAGATCCAACTAACTGCCTTCCTATTTCATGAAGCAAACGATCGTTATATCCCAAATTGATCTGGTACGGTATATAGTTGTCATCCCATACACTCACTTCACATACGTCAAGAGAGGGAGATGACGGGGAGGGAGGTTGAGTTTCAAGACTCATCTTGTCTGCAAAATCTTCAAAGGGGGTCGGTAGGCAGGCAGGCAGGCAAAGTGATCAGCAGTGATATGTCCTTTCAAGAGAAATTGGGTTTCTTTATATAGGGTGATTTAATCCTATTTCCAGCTGGATACTCCCAACACCTTTACCTTTTATTGTGTAGCGTCTTATCAACGTGAGGCTTTGGATCTGTTGACATCAAACAGGAGGAAAAGACACTGTGACAAGTGTATTTAGTCGGATTGCGGGTGATTACTTTAAAATCCCATTAAACAAGTGAAAGGTGTTGTGATAATTATCTTAATCTGCTTTACAGGTATAAGGCGCGATCACTCATTAAGGTGTTATGAGATTTCTTAATCTTTACACCTTCCCTTTAAGAGGGGGTGTGTAAATGAGATCATCTACTCTTTGAAGTTTTCTAATCCTATTCAGACGAACTTTCATCTGGATCCCCCTACGGTTTGGTTCACCTGTGGAGGGCAGGTGAAAATCAGATTTATAGATATCCTATCGAGTAAGGATCTCTGTGATCATAGGATTAAAGTTCTTTCTAAAAGATATCAAAAGCCGACTTTGATCCAGCTGGAACTCTTTTTGATCTGGACCACCTTCCCTTTGATGATCTAAGAGTGGAGTGAAGTTTTCATCTGGATGCTCCTATTGTTTATTTTCCCTGTGGAGGACAGGTGAAATTGGATTTATAGGACTCCTTCCTTTGAGTAAGGTACTCTGTGACTATAGGATTAGAGACGTCAATTTTCCCTTTCATCTATTAAAACTGCAGTAAGAAGCTTATCTCCAGAGGCGTATATAAGGAAGGGAGAAAATTTCTCTGCTTACCTCACCATGAGTAGACAAACACAGACTAAGCTGCAGCTCTCAAGGAAGACGACAAGAAGAACCAAGAGTTCTTTATCTTCTCCTACTGCTGCTGCTGCTGAAGATGGTACCGCAGCTGCTTCTGTTTACGACCAACGTGCTGCTGCTACTAGGGGTGCTGCTGCTGCTACGGGTTCTGCTGCTGCTGCTACTACCCCTGTTGCTACTGCTGCTGATAATGACATCACTACTGTTGACAGACAGTCTCCTTACTTGCCACCAGCGTTTTATACCCCCGCTCATGCTGCTACTACTGGTGCTACCACTGCCGATGTAAGTGCTACTACCACTACTACTACTGCTGCTGCTACTGCTGCTGCTGCTGGTACTGGTGGTGGTGCTGCTGCTGCTGCTGGGGATGTTGGTGCTGCTGTTGGTCGTGCTGGTGCTGCTACTGCTGCTGCTGCTGCTGCAACTACTCGCACAAACACTGAAGGTTACAGTGACACACATCATCTGGAGACCCATAAAGATGAGCAGACCGATCATGTGGTAGGAATAGAGGAGGAGGAGGAGGAGAAGGTGGATGATGAGAAGGAGGAAACAGAGGAGGAGTTGATGATTTCTCCAGCGGTTGCTCAAAGATCACCCGATCTACTCACCACCGCTATTGTGAACTCTCTAACAACCAAAGGGTACTGCTATCCACCAGCGGACACCGATGTCAAGCAGAGTTTTTTTTTCCCCCCTCGACTTCCTTGACCGAAGGCGTGTGGTTATCCACGAGATAGCGACGCGGACACTCCTCCTGTTGCTGGTTCTGCTATTTATTCAGCTCTTACTGATGGTCCTTCTCTTCCTCCTTTGAAAACCTCTACAGGTATCAAGAGGAGGTTTACCAAGAGCGTCCAAGAAAAAAAAAATTGGTAGTGAAATGTGAACTACCACCACCACCACCGTCACCACCTTTACCTTCCACAGTCCCCAGATTGGAGTTCTTCATCAATAGTTTGAAGCTAGAGGTCTGGCTCGACAGGGTTAGGTTGTCCAAGGAATATTACAGCGCCATAAAGGGCACCTCAACACCCACCAGGCAAGTAAGGTTTACCCCTAGCGCACTACTTAAGCTAATAGCGAACATCGCAGACATCCAAGAGGAGGTATGGACACGCGACAGACAGGTTTCCCAAGGATCCCCCGATCACAACACATGGTTCGTCATCCTGGATCAGGAAAGCGAGATGTATGTAGCTGTCAGCTTCTACAAGGGTAAGAACGTTATCCACGTGCGCAGGTACGAATGAACCCAGAATACCCTGACACAGGACGGTGTGACGCTTTCCCCCAAGGGGCTAAAAGAACTAGGTGACAAAAAGGAGATTATCCTTGAATTTCTTAATAGCGTTTGGTTTAATTGAGACTGTGTGTAGGTGTATATACTTTGTGTAGATATGATCTGTGTATAGGTGTACAGGTAGATAGATAGACAGAAAGAAAGAAAGTAAGATAAATAGAAAGATAGAGAGATATTAAAAAAAAATTTCTCCTACCAATATTTGACTATGCCGATATCATATGGGACAACCACCAAGCAACATATGCCCAAGATTTACAATTAATCCAGAACAGGGGATTAAGAATTGCCTACAAGGTTAGGTAAGAAATTAGAAGATAGACGTGACACACATCTTTTAATTTATGCATATAGTATTCAAAATCAACCAAATGTTATTGATGTTAGACCCAGGAATACTAGACAGCAATTAGGCCTGAGATACATTCAAAGGATATCCAGGAATCCGGTTGTATATAAGAGTTTCCATCAGGAGGCAATTAGAAGATGGAATAAGCTAAAGATAAAATATACACTGATTAAGGAAAAAGAGGTATTTAAAGAAGAAATTAAAAGAGATTATCCTAAATGTTACATCAATGATAAATATACCATACTTGTCTAGTATACACACTCTTTTTGAATTGTATGATAAACTATGATTGCGTGCTGGGTCCTCTTATGACAGCTATGTATGAATCTTCCATGTATACCTGGTTAATGACAGATATGTGTGTGGTGCATTAAAATGAAACAGACTGTTTGTATTGTAAGGGTTTTGTGGTCTTACGGACCTGGGGGGTTCGGGTCTTACGGTTCGGAAAGAAAGAGTAAGACAGTATTCCAAGTGTATGCCAACGGTCGGTTTTATTACTTAACGCATACTCACGGCTGCCGGATGATATCAGAGAGGCAGCTAATGTTAAAGGATAATGGTCTACATGGTGTGGAGGCCAGAAGGGCCTCTGACGTAGCGGCTGAGCCCTGGGCTTTATATACGGACCCAGGTGTTCGTCGTCAGACGTCCCCACAGACCCGGATCGGTGCTGCCACCTATCCGGAACCTGAGGAACGTCCGACGACTCGACTCACCCGCCACGTCAGACGGTACCCAACTCCTATGGTTTAATAACGTGTACCTCTACACCACTCCCCCAGACATTTAGGAGGGTGTTATAGTTATATTATTACTAGGATAACATTTCTACATGTCTAAACCTTTAGTAATAGAGGTACAACCATAGGTATAACATTAACACCAAATTGAGTATGAACCGAATGTCATATATATTCGATAGTGAAATGTAGTTACAAATAACGATTAGGATGTTATACGAATTACTTGAACAAGAGACAGTTATGTGAAACGGAACTGTCTGCTAAATTATTATACCACATAATATTATATTATATTTACGGTATAACTAATAAGGCAAGTAATATGAATCGTATACATGTGATGATGACAGTTATATGTAACGGAACTGTCGACAATAAATATATCACATAATAACATCCGTATGTATGTATCTAGTGGATATATACATACATATAATATTATAGAAAAATAGAAATATGACATTATATACAATATACAGAAATTATAAATGCTGCTGAAGTCTTCTGCTGTATCCTCCGGGTACTAGTAGGTAGGTGTGGTCAGCTAACCACGGGATGGACGTGCTAAAGTTTATAGTATATCCGAATGGTGTAGATTGTAGAATAATAGTCCGGATGTGTCAACTATGTAGAAAACGTAATCCTTTTTAAGCTTAGTTGACATCAGTAGATAATAGTCCAATATAGGTTGATCCGGAAGTAATAGTAGTAGTTGGTATAAGTCCATTCGGGAGTATAGATGAGTTGTAGAGGTAAATCGTAAAGTCCATCCTAGTAAGTGGTTAGCACGGGTTACAGCAGGAGTCTGGAACTGGCATCCGGATACGTCTCACAGCAGCAAGTCTACTATCGGATTGTTCATGGATGAAGTTATAAATCCGAATAGACTATTCAGGGTGCAATAAGAGTTATACAACCTGAATTATATAATAGACTGGTCAAAGGAGGAACCCGGAACACATACTATAAGTGTTCATACACTAGTGAATAAAACATTCACAGACCTATAGGGTTCCGCAAAGACTATATCTGGTCATTTGGTGTTGGAAAAAAAAAAAAAAAAAATTATGGGAGAAATAACCCTAGCATGCTTAAGTAGACTTCTTAGCATGCTTCTTCTTAAGAAGAGCTAGAGCCGACTCGGGAGTGCCGTCCCACTCGTCCAAGTCGACTCCGAACACCCTCATGAACTTAGTGTTCAGATTGGTGTTCCGAGTGATCTCCTCCTTTACACGTTTCTCCAACACGTGCACGTCCATAGCTGCTTTTTCCTGGGCAGCTGCGGCAGCGACCTCCTGGGCCTTTACATCGTCCCGGATGAGGGTCTCGAGACGTTGCTTTTCAGCGTCGCCCACCTGTTTCATACACAACAGAGTTTCGTTTAGGAGACCCTGATGAAACTCGATCACTTTTTCACGAACACACTTCTCCCAATGGGTGTAGATGGCCTTCTGGACATCTGCCTCCCCTTGGCGAGACTTCTCGAACCAAACTTCCGCATTACCGGTTTTAATGGTAATAGCGTCCTTTGGTTTCTCAGGTGCAGCGACAGCCTTGGGAGGAGTCGAGGCGGCCTGTGGACCACTTCCGGGTTTAGGACTTCCGGACACACCTGTCGTTGGTACACAGAAGGCAGGTGGTACATTCTGTTTCAGTCCCATTTGCAGGTACAAGTTTAACTGCTCCTGGGTAAAGGTAACTGGTGTGGCGGCTGGAGCGGATGCAGATCCGGCGGCAGCAGATGCGGTGGTCTTCTTTGGCATAAGGCGACCATCCTTTCCTACCACCAAGGTCTGGCTCTCAGGTCCAGGTCCCTGGCTTAAGGACGGAAAGTTTCGAGAACTCACTTTCCCAGGCTTAGATACGGCTCCAGCGTATCCGGCAGGTTCGGGCTTCTTGAACACCGGAGTGCCCTGAGCCTGCTCTGCTGGGTGCCTAGCCAGAGGGGACCTGGAACGGTCCTCTGCTCTGACTTTTGTTTTGGTGGTGCCCTGACCGTTACCGTTGCCGCCACGGTTCTGATCTCTCCTGCTCCTTTCACGAGCTCTCTTTGCATCCTTTCCGGATTCCTCGCATTTCTGCCAGAGAGACTCGTGCATGTCCAGTTTACCCTTTCCAGGAGTCAGGACTATCTTTGCTCGGAGTTTCGAATCCTTGGTCTTCGGAACTTCGCAGAGGAATTGGTCCCCTGGTCGGATCTTAGACCAAGCATCCTCGCTCAGACTGTCGAACTCCTTCATGAGTTCCTGATGAAGCTCCATGATGCGCTTCCGTGCCCCGTCCAAACCTTCTGCGTGGCATTTCTTCTGGTGTCTAGCCAGATCACTACGTCGGTTGTATTGCACCTTCGTAGTACACTTCTTGCCCTTCTTACCATAACTCGGATCACAAATGTAAACCGGGTGATGGTGGAAGTGGGCCTCTACCAGATGCCGTTGAAACCGGGCTGGAGTACTCCAGGTCCGGATCGAGACATCACTCGCATCCTGGCAGATAGAGAAGGGACAGGACTTCTGGTTGTCACCGTACCACTTCTCTAAAGCCCAACGCAGCTTCCTCCTCTGGGTATAAGTGTAATACCCTTCGGTGTGGTTTAGCATAAGCCACATCTTTCGATAGGCTTTGCTCGGATTGGGGTCCTCGTCCGAAAGACGCATCCAATCTTCATCATCCGACTCATCGTTTTTATTGATTGAGTCTGGACAGGCATAGAGGGTAGAGCCGTCCTTCTTCACTCCGTACGCACAGTCGGAGAAACACGTCGGAATCCGGGTTTTGAATCCGGATTTGGCGTTAGCCCAACGTTCGGCCTCGGTTTGAGTTAATGGAGTGGCCTTCTCATCATACTCAACCGAGGATTCGTGCACCGACTCCTCGTCAGACGACTCAACCTCCATGGCAGTACTACCAGTGGTTGAGGTGCTGGGTTTCGGCTCGGCTCTAGCAGAATCCGGGAGATTCTTGAGCTTCCGAGCAGCGGATCGTCGGTTCTTACTGACCTTCCAGTCTTCCTCCGGTTCCTGGGTTCCGGATGTGCTGGAGGTCGTGGCTTCTACTGGGGTAGTAGTGCTGCCGGTAGCTGATGTAGCACTGGCGGAGCTTCTGGTGGCAAGCTTCAGGTCGGGGATAGGAGGTGCGGGTGCTTCCGCGGCCCTCTTAGCCTCTTCCTGGGCCTCCTGTTCGGCAGTCATACGGCGGACAATAACCGTCCGAAGGGCTGCAGCTCGGTCCAATCCGATTAGTGAATTGTTCTGGACATCCACCAATTCCTGCTCGGTTATGTAGTAACCGTCATCCCACTGCTCGAAGTTAGCAGCGGCCTCCCTGAATTCCTTAGTGGTCCGGCACGGCGTCCGGGTAGCACTAGGGCGTGGGTAGGTCTGTCCATCGGTATCCCAGACACAGCCTACACAGTTGATGTTCGTAGCCTTGACGTTCCACAGGGATTTGTCAGGCTTCGGATACGCTCCGAGCTCGAAGGCTCGGTTAGCTGCATACACGGTTTCACGGAAACCAGCGTCCACCATAAGTCCCCGTTGGAACCACGGCCAGTCTCGAAGCCACTCGGGAGGCGTCCTGGTCAGCTGTTCGGGAGCCATGACGCCCTCGATAGCTATCCTGACTTTCGGGTCCATCCTGACTGGTGTCCCGTCCGCGTAGGTCACTTGTGCCTGCAGTTCCGGGTGGACATACAGGTAGCGACCATCGTAGCTAGCTGGAAAAGGTTCCGCCACTGCTGGCTTCCACTCATCCTTCTGTCCGTCAACTTGGGTAGTTTCGGACTCAGTTGCTGGGGGTTCAGCACTCGCAGCCCCTCCGGATCCCTCGGCCGGGAGTGGAGATAACAGTTTCTCTGGCTCATTTAGTGAGAATGAAGCCAGCTTCTCCTCGAACGAGCGATCCGTGGGTTCCTCCACGTCCATCATCTCGCTCTCTTCCTGTGTAACAGGTGACAAAGCTTCCGGAAAAGCTTCTGCGGACGGAGTCAGCTTATCCGGGTCACCGGATAGCTTGGCTGCAGCTACGGATTCCTCAGCCATGACCAGGGAATCACCTACGGGAGTAAAATACTCCTTTTTACGGCTTTTACGGCGCCGGGGCCGACACAAGCGGAGTCTGCCTGCTGAGAGACAGACTCTGAGGGCGCACAAGGGGTTTGCTAGATGGTAGAATTTAAGAGAGAAGGGGTGACCCGACTGTCCCAAACGCTACCAAAAAACAATATGGCGACAGGCCAGCTTTCGTGACGTCATTTCCCCGCATCCCGCGAGGTCACGAGAGGTCAGCCGAGACTGGACCCGGTGACGTCATGCGGAAACGCACGTGCTACAAGCGGTACATCAACAAACTGATTGTTTTTAGGTAATTATCGCTCACACCGATGACTCGTCTGGGGATTTAAGTGGAGATTATGGAAAGCTTAAGCAAATCCACTGGATTATCCGTCCACTACCCATTGGTACAGCATGCGGCGGCGACAAATAAGCCTTTCGGGTCAGTTGTCATCCGTTCCTCTAAATGTAAACATTACACTCGTTGTGTATACAGGTTAGGTCACTGCAGTCCTCTGGGCAATTCGGGGGCTGCGGCGAACGTATCTCCCCTTCTCGGATAGTTCTTTATCGGACCTGACAGTCTGAAGAGCTTTCTCTAGGTGCTTCTTAGCCTTAGAAACACCTTTCCTCCTCTTTTTGTCTTCACCTGCCGAGACTTTTTTTACTCCCCCACGCTTAATCGGTGTTGGCGTGGGTGTCACTGATTCGGAACACTTTTTGGGTCTACCACGACCACGCTTCACTGTAGTGTTCTTTACCTGGTCTATTATGCGATTCTGATTCAGGATCTTTTCGGAACCTTCACCATACATTTCTGTGGAGGTCTCCCTCCCAGACCATTTCCTTAATCTAGCCACATTCGACTTATAAAGTCGACCAAGGTCGGATTTGATAATTACGGTACAATCACTGATAACTTGTGTTATAGTAAAGGGACCATCCCAATTAGACGCTAATTTTATGTGTCTAAGTGGTTCATGTAATCTGAGAACTCTGTCTCCGGATTGGAACTTCCGATGCTTTAGATCAGTATCGTATCCTGCTTTCTGCCATTTGGCACTTTTCTCCAAATCAATTCGGACAGACTCATATGCTTTTTTAAATCTGTCTCTTAAACATTCCACAAAGACTACATGGCAAGGTAGTTCAGGGTCCATCCCTACGACTCCAAAAACTAGGTCAGCAGGCATTATCAAATCCTCTCCGAATACTAAAAGGTTCGGAGTACAATTTGTACTTGAATGTACCGTACTGTTATAAGCATGTGTCACGAAATGACATTGCTCATCCCAGTCATCCATATGTTCATTAACGAGTGACTTTAGAACTTGGATGAGGGTTCTATTGAACCTTTCTACCAATCCGTCGCTTTGTGGCCTATACGGGTTGGTTCTAGTCTTGCAAATAGCTAAGTATTCGCACATACCCTGCCAGAGATTTGATTCGAATTCTCTGCCTTGGTCACTGTGTAACATTAATGGTACACCGAAACTTAGTACCCAACCTTTTACAAAGGCTTCGGCACAAGTAATTGCTTTGTGGTCCGGTAGTGGAAATACTTTAGTGTATTTCGTATAATAATCACACACTACCATCATACAGGTATTATTATTAGCGGTTGTATTCAATCCACTAATAATGTCTACTCCGATTCTTGCGAATCTAACTCCGAAAAGTTCTTGGGATAGGGGAAGTTTGCCCATCCCGGGTCCGGGTTTGTTTTTACAACAATCCGGACAGGTGATTACCCATCTTTGCAAGTCCCGTGTCATGCCAGGCCAATAGTATTTCTTGGAAAGTCGTGCTAACGAGCGTTTCCTTCCGAAATGACCACTGGTCCGATGCCCATGACAGAAGTACATAATGTCATGTCTCATAGCATGTGGTATCACCACTTGCATGATTCTCTCACCATTATTACATGGCTTCCAACGGTATAACACGCCTTTCCGGACTTCAAGCTCGGTCCATTGAGCAAGAAACCTTCTCATTTCTCGGTTTTCCAGAGAGACTAATTGCAGTAGCTGCGCAGTTATCGAGTCAGCTTCCTGGAAACGTCGTATGTGATCCATAGACCAATCCAGTATACTGGCAACTAGGGGTACGAATGGTCTTCAAATCCCTGCTAACACTGCCTTATGAGCTCCACAATCAGTACAATCCGGATTATCACATTTCCGGATTGGTATTCGAGACAAAGCATCAGCATTTAAATGCTTAACTCCGGGTCTATGCTGAATCAGTTGATGTTCAAGCCCATATTCGGATAAATGGGCTAGCCATCGGCCTAGCATTCCTTCAGCATCTCGGAAGTTCAGTAGCCACTTTAAAGAGGAGTGATCCGTACGTAAAGTAAAGTTCGTTCCCCATAGAAAATGTTTGAACTTCTTGGTATATACGACTACTGCTAACAACTCTCTTTTGGTTGTGCAGTAATTGCGCTGAGTCTTGCTCAGTGTATTGCTGGCAAAGGCAATCGGTACTTCTCTCCCATTTTGGACTTGCGAGAGAGCTGCACCAATGCTATCATTACTAGCATCAGTATCCAGTATGAAATGATCCGTTTCATTCGGATATTGCAATACGGGAGTACTCGTGAACAGATCTTTTAGCTTTTGGAAAGCGGTTTCCTGTTCATGCGTCCAAGGAAATTTTTCCTTGGTACTTCCTGGAGTCCAGTTAGCTATTGCTTGTAATGGGTAACTGACTCTAGAATAATTCGGAATAAATTCCCTGTAATAGGAACAGAATCCTAAAAAGGACCTCACTTCTTTGGGTGTTTTAGGTCTATTCCAATTCGTAACTGATTCGATTTTTTCCGGATCAGCCTTTATTCCTTCATCACTGATGATGCGGCCCAAATAATTTATGGACTTTCTAAACATGTGGCATTTCTTAGGTTTCAATTTGAGACCATTAGAGATAATACGTTCTAGTACCATTTTCAGGTTATTAGAACACTCTTCGAATGTTTTCCCGAAGACTATGACATCGTCAAGATATACAAGACATCTTTTCCACAATAAATCACTTAGAATTGTTTCCATCATTGCTTCAAATGTTGCAGGTGCATTGCACAATCCAAACGGCATTACATTATATTGGAATAATCCAATATGACTTGAAAATGCAGTTTTCTCCATATCTGAAGGGTTCATTCCCACTTGCCAGTAACCTGATTGCAAGTCTAGGGTACAAAACCAGCTGTTTCCTCCTAAGGAGTCAATGGTTTCATCTATTCTTGGTAATGGATACGAATTCTTTTTCGTTATTCCATTCAACTTCCTGTAGTCTATGCAAAAGCGGATAGTACCGTCTTTCTTTGTTACCATACACACAGGACTACTCCATGGACTATTGGAAGGGACTATTACATCCTGTTCCAACATCTTGTTTATTTCATCTTCAGCTACTCTCTTTTTCGCTAAAGGTAGCCGTCTATACGGTATCTTAAAGGGTTCCACATCTCCAGTATCTATTTTATGTAATACCTTATTTGTCGTACCTAGTTTTTCACCAGGTTTGGCAAAGGCATTATTATACTGACAGAGCAAATTATAAAACTCTTTCCGGTGTTCCGGATCTTCTAATGAAGTTTCTTCATACAACTTAAGTAAGTCTTCCGAAATTTCATCATCTCCTGTTACCTTTCGTAAGCTTAGCTTACTATCCGTTACAGTTTCCGAAAGGGTCACGTTTCCAAAAACTTGTCCCTTTTTCAAGTAGATAGTCGTGTTTCCAGTATTGGAGACAGGTACTACCGACCAGGATGCATTCGCTACTATCGTGTCTACAGAATTTAATCCAATACTTGACAAAGTAACTACATCCGGTTCTATCACTGCAGGTTTGTTACGCATTGCAGGATCACTTCTTACAAGCACATCACAGGCTACTCCCGGAGGGATTCGCACAGTGTGTGCCACACTAGCCATACTGCTCACTTGTCTCAGTACACATCTAACCTTTACGGGGTACGGGTATCTCACACTCAACACTCCTGTTTGGGGTTCCAATACAGCACCATACAGGGATGCGAAATCCAACCCGAGTATCCCCTCATCTGCTATATCCGCAACGGTGGCGCTCATGACATAGTCATGTATACCATCTAACTGTAGTCTCACACAAGTTCTACCATACGTTTGCAAGGTACTGCCGTCGGCCGTCTGAGCACTTCCTCCCGATTTGAGAGTATCATGTTCATCCGGTATAAGGTCGTAGAACCCCCTGGAGATACAAGAGTGGCTAGCTCCCGTATCCACAAGGAATTCGGCAGATCTTCCGTTAACAGTAAGGCAAACATACCACCGCCTTCCGTTTAGAACAGAGGGCATGTCCGTGACAATCGGAACGTCATTTTTCACACCAGGAGTCAATCCACATCCTTTCAAGAATTCCAGACAAGGATGACCCGGGGGCAGGTGGGCACCACAGACCTTGGCTAACGCATAGCCGCCTGCCTCGTTACTGATATTGGGTTTCCCCTGTGCTCCCATAGCACCTGTTATATCAGCTTCCCTAACCTTCCGGGTGTCTACAACCACCTCGGTGTTAGGCGATCTTGTTACTTCATGCGAACTATCATCACGGATGGTGATATCATGGCAAGATTTGTCAGTGGGATCCCCTTCTTTGCCCGTTAGGAGACCCCTCCTTAGTTTTCCTCTGTACTTACTCCAGAGACACTCTCCTGTCTACGAGGGACAGGTTTCTCAGCCATACATTCTGGAGCATAATGCCCCAGTTTCTGGCATCTGAAACATCTCCTCTGAGATTTGTCAACTCTCGGTCTCTTTAGAGCTTCTGTTAATCCGGCTAATAATGTTTCCATCATGTTAGTCAGAGCAACAGTGGCTGCTACAGTTGGGTTCGCCGTAGAGGCTACACTGCCAGGTTGAGTTGATCCGGAAGCTGTTTTACCAGCAACAGATCCTCCTCTCCCTCTCGAATGTACTTTCCTATACCGCTTTTGTCGGTAATACTTTCCAGCTACCTGGACTGAACCAATATAATCTCCGTTTTCATCGGAGACATATTCATCTTCCTCATCAACTTCATTCGATTCAACCGGAGCTAATTGGGAAGTATCGTATACCGGAGCAGGTGTACCTCCATATTGGAATGGAGCTGCTCTTACTGGATTAGGTCCGAGACCTACCAAACGTTTCTTCATGTCATGTCCATCGATTGCTATGAACAGATCACTGAAGGAAGTGTCATCTTTCCAAGAGTCCCAGACCACTTGCTTGTGATCCGGATCTCGCAATCCACTGTAGAATTGTATAAACAATTCTTGTAGATAACGATCATCATCATGAGCCCAATTTGGACGTGCTTTCGAAAGCAAGTCCTGTAGCTCCAAACCAAAGACTTTGTGTGATTCTTTAGGTTTTTGTGTCCTCTTCTTGAAGCTTACCCACGGATCTTCTCTAACGATTGATCCAAACAGGTATGCGGCACATTCGACCAATTGATCATAAGTACCGTATATTCCGTAAGCTGCTCTCCATTGGTTGAGGGCTACTTTTCCGCCTTTATTTAACCAACAGATCAAATATGGCAGAGCTTCTTCTTTTGTCCAGCCACTACAATTGACCTCGTCGACAAAAGCTTGATACCTGTCCTTCCATGGATCATTAGAATCATATGGAGGGGGTATCCGTGCCTGCCTACGTGCCGGATTATTACATCCGCGTAGTCTATCTGCTTCTCGCATGCTCCAGTTCATGACTTCCATGCCGTCTGCTCCCTTTCGGTAGCAGTCAATGCCGAGGTTTTGGATACACTGGCTTCTATCAAAGATGGTTTGCATCCCTGCAGGCATAGAAGTTCTCCTATTTGGCTTCCTGCCATCTCCTCCTGATCCTGATCCTCCGGATCCGGATCCTCCTGGGCCGCCTGGAGGGTTTCCTCCTGGTGGACCATTATTATTATAGCTTCCGGATGAACCGACAGGGCATCCACCATTGTAACCGGTGTTTCCAGAAGGTGCATATCTAGGGTAAGAATTATTTTGATTCCATCCCTGGTTATAGCTGTTACCATTTTGGTAATTACCACTTCCTGATGGATTATAATTAGTTCTATATCCATAGGAAGATGTTCTTGGTTGATACGTACCGCCATTAATATTGTTTTGTGGCGGGTTTGATCTCAGAAGACGTCCATCAGTAGGACCATTACCAGAACCCGGAGGTGGATTCGGTAATCTTGGTACTGCTGGTGTACTGTGGCCGGGTTGGGGGAAATATGAAGGTGGTGTCAACATATGCCTCATTGGTCCGGGTGCTCTTAGTTGTGCCACGGGTGTATTATTATTATTCCCAGTAGCACCATCGTGAGTCGCTTTAATTTTGTGACTCAAATCTGGTATGGGTGGTGCCGGACCTATCGTATCCAGCATTGGAGTTGCTGGTTTAGGTGCGGTTCCATTTACTGCGGTATTATCCGGTTTCTTGTAGATTCCGGATACTACATTCTTGTCAGCCCCATCATTAACGAATGGGCTGTATTTAATTGGGGTTGCATCTTTGGATGTCTTTCCCAACATTGTAGATACCACAGCTGGATCTATATTACCTATAGTTAGCTGGGCTGCTTCTACATATTTTTCTAGAGTTATTGCAGTAGTCTGCAATTCCTGAAGCTCATTTGTGAGTTTCTGTCTATCCTCCTCCAGTTGTTTGTTGTAAGCTATAATGCCTACCCGGATGGTTTCATTGTCTTCAGCTTGTTTACTACACTGAAGTTTCAATTTATCCAACTCGTCCTGATAATGGCGAATTTCGGATTCGAATTTTGCCTTATCAAGGTTTAATTGGTCGTTCGTATCTATGTATGTTTGGATACGAATGTGCCTATTATCATATTCTTTGTTGAATGATTCTCTCATTGATTGAAGTTTTAATTCTTCATTCTCGAGTTCTTTCATGTACTCACTCCTTCTGGCTTCGAATTCCTTTCGCATGCCAGTTAGGTCTTCTTCTAACTGAAGTTTTTCATGGAATACTTCATCCTTAGCTTTGACCAAGGTATTTAAATTCTCGTTCAAAGTTACATAAGTATCATTCAACAACAGGACATCCGGTCGTTTTAATTCCTCACCTTCCGGTACCGCATAGGTTAAGTCGCCATCTATAGCGCTGTAATCTAATATTGGTAATTCGGGCCTGGGTAATCTATAAGGTAGTTCTCCGAATGTTACCCTTTTTCGCATAGGTGCCGGATGTTCTGGGTTAGTACTACCACCAACTTCGAACATCGAATCACTTATTTCGTCAACAAGTGATTGTTGGCTTATTAGGTTACTATGTCTCTGTATAGACTGTTCGCGTCGTACAGAGTCTGGCAGATTCTCCTCACTATCATTATAGTGGGGTCCCGGATCCCTCCAAGATGCAGATTCCGCATCTTGCGAGTCCGAATGGGCTTGGAGCATTAATGATCCATTTCCATTCTCTTGGGCAAGTGATTGCCCTGCTGGGTTAGCTTCCCTGAGGGTGTCTAACCCATGTACCAGCCGTTCGGACGTTATAACGTCCGGGCTATACACCAGAATTAACTGGTCACGGCACCAGTGTAAGGGTTTTGTGGTCTTACGGACCTGGGGGGTTCGGGTCTTACGGTTCGGAAAGAAAGAGTAAGACAGTATTCCAAGTGTATGCCAACGGTCGGTTTTATTACTTAACGCATACTCACGGCTGCCGGATGATATCAGAGAGGCAGCTAATGTTAAAGGATAATGGTCTACATGGTGTGGAGGCCAGAAGGGCCTCTGACGTAGCGGCTGAGCCCTGGGCTTTATATACGGACCCAGGTGTTCGTCGTCAGACGTCCCCACAGACCCGGATCGGTGCTGCCACCTATCCGGAACCTGAGGAACGTCCGACGACTCGACTCACCCGCCACGTCAGACGGTACCCAACTCCTATGGTTTAATAAAGTGTACCTCTACAGTATTATACATTGGTATCGTGTAATCTACACCATTACATGAACTTTTTGTACTGTGTAATCTACACCATTACATGAACTCTGAACTCATCATTCATCCCCATCTCATTATGTGTTATATTACATTGTGCAGATATAACTATGAGTGGTCTCTATGTGACATGTAACATTGTGTGCCATTACACTGATTATTAAATAGATTGAATAAGTCACCTATAAAGAAGGTCCAAGCATCATAACGGCTTCGCCGAGCTCAGAGACAGGTTATGTTTTTGCATAATTTCTGTGAGCCTTAATAAAACACTTTAAAAAAAAATATAAGTAACTCAGTGAAAATGGTTCAATATATGTGTGAAAAGTGTTTCAAAAATTTTAAAATGGTGTACAATTACGAGAGGCACCTGGAAAGATGTAATGCGATCCCTAGATTTTGTCCTCTATGTGGCGAAGGAAATTGCAAAAAAATTACCTGTCGACATGAGTCTCTGCTCGGAGTGACTATTCCTCCGATAATACACACTTTACTGCAGGGTGAGGAAATGTTCACCAAAAACTGGCCCGCAATTCAAACTGGAGTCAGAGCGCACGGGGCTCGCGTGAGTGTGACAAACTTAAGACTACCAACCGGTGAGTTAAGTAAAGCTGTAGATACCATGTGTCAGATACACATCATGCAAAGATTCAGATACAAAGTGGGATTGTCAGTAGGGTTAATATTACAACACAGGGAAAACAGAGACAAACTACGCTACTTTCACCCCTCCCAAAACAACGCGACTCTTTTACACCCCCTCCCCACCATAACTAATTCAGAAACTTTAGAAGACTTCCTCTCTCTCATGAATATCACTATTACTTCCGAAGAAGTACAGAAACTTTGCGACTCTGACACCAAGTGGAAAGTTCTTTTTCCCACCAATTTGAATGTTTGTGTTTACATGGGGCCAAGAGAATTCCCATAGGGGGCAGGGTTACCCAATCGGGTCAGCTAAAAAAAAGAGGGGGTTTGTTAGATTTTCCCGACAAGGACAAGTTATGCTTCTTTCACTGCATATCCTTTCACTTATACAAGACTGGCCAACACGCTTCAAAATTGTTACATCAGTTTGATTCCACTGCAAACCCAAATCCTTTCCAGGCGTGATCATCAGTGACTTACCGACGTTAGAGAGCTTGTTCGATATACAAATAGCGGTTTACACCACCCGTAAAGTGAGAGGTCAGAATCTGAAAAACCGAGTCGTCCTGATCAGACCACCTTCCAAAACTTTGGCCACCCGAGGAAAAGTCAACCTTCACCTGTCCACAAAACACGGTTTACATGTGTCCCTCGTTACTGATTTCAATGAATACACCGGTATCTACGAATGTCCTGAGTGTAAGTCAGTGTTCACGACTAAGTTCTTACTGAAAAAAGACACAGGAACCAGCTTTCCGATTGCAGACAAGTCACCTTGAACTACGTAGGTGGGATCTACCAAAATTTTAAAACGATTTTTGAAGCGCTAGCAGATTTTTCCATTTTTCCTCCCGACGGAAATTCGAAAATGTACCCTTACAAAATCACCTTCGATTTTGAAGCTTTCTTTAAAGTGGCCAAACAACTGTAGACCGAACATGTGACAGTCCTGTGGGAACACGCACCTCTGTCGACTAGCGTCGCATTCGACTTTCCAAGACACAAAGGTCCGGTCTGCTTCGTGAGAGAGTCTGACGCAGATTCCGATCCCTTGTTGGATAGAGTTTTGAATTACATAAACTACACCGACAAGGTCATCTGGGAAGCAATGCTAAAACTTTACCAGCTGAAGTTAGCGAAGTTAGACGAGACGATAGATGAAGCTCTCTGCCTAAAGGAGGCGTTCAGTCCTCCCGGCAGCGACTTCACTGAAACTCGGAAAAGACACCCTTTAGTTGATCAAACTTGAACTGAAGAAGAGACTTTTGAGATATCTCCACCAAGTTCCAGTCATATGATTCAACTCGGGGCATTATGACTTAAATCTGATCAAAGTACAGCTTCACTCGTTCTTCTCCTCCAAAGAACGAAGAATATAGCGTCATAAAGAGAAGTAACCAATACTTGGCGATTAACACTCAGCACACTGTTTTCTTGGATGTAGTAAACTATTTGGCACCTGGTTATAACTACGCGAATTATTTACTAGCTTTCACCAGAAATCAGCACAAAGGTCACTTTTCTTATGAATGGATGACGTCTACCAGGAAACTGGAAAACAGAACACTTCCACCAAGATCTGCATTTGACAGCAAACTGACTGGCACCAAGATGTCTGAATCTGACTACAAAAAAATGTGAAAAAGTTTGGTCCGAAGAGAAGATGCAAACTTTCAGAGATTACTTGATCTACTACAACAACAAAGACGTGGCGCTGAATAATCACGCTAAATTTTTGAGGGATCGCAACATCGACATCTTCAAAGACGGAATTTCCCTTCCGGGTTTAACTTTACGGTTCCTTTTTCAGAGCACAGAGACACCATTCGTAACTTTTCACCAGTTCGACTCTCACCTCCACTCTTTGATTAAAAAAAATCTAATTTTCAGTGTAAGATGACAGAAATTGTAATATTCTTGGTTCAGGTATGCCTATTTTATTTGCGTACTCAGATTATCAAAATCTGACAAGGAGAAATAGGTGAAAGTTCCCTGACAATGTATAATTGTGTTTTATTGAATGGTATAATGGTGTATGTGCTATAGAATTTACCCTTATAAGATTTATCATGAAATCCTGGTCAAACAAAAGCCAATTTTTTTTTTTTTTTTTTGTAATACTTAATCGAAATCAATTTCTACCTTAGAAAAGATTCACCTCCCCTTCATGACTGGGTTTTATTATGATAGATTTTAGAGAAAGCTATGCAAGATAGGCCCAAAAAATAGTTTAATAATGGGGTTTTACAGTTACCCAATGCCCACTTGTCTCACCAACACTCTAATCCTGTACAGATCAAGCCAACCCTACTGAGTTGAGGCCCACAGCCAAAGAGAAATAACCCAACATGAATGGGTTCCATGGTGTAAGGCCCCCAAGACTCAAAGCCCCCTGACACAAAGCCCCCTGACATAAAGCCCCTAAGACATTAAGCCCCCAAGACATAAAGCCCCCAGGACAGATGGCCCCAATATAATTATATTTAGTGTTTCTCACATTGTATGTGGTGTGAATTTTTTTTTTTCCTTGGGTACCACACGTTCTGTACAGCGTGTAGTACAGTGTTACGTACACGTTGTGTACAGTGACGTACACGTTATGTACACGTCATGTACAGCGTTATGTACACATTATGTACACTTGATGTACTGCCTTGTACATGCAATGTATGGCGACATTCATGTTACGTACACGTTATGTACACGTTATGTACATGTTATGTACACGTTATGTACCTGTTATGTACACATTATGTACATGTTAGGTACACGTTATGTACACGTTAGATACATGTTATCTACATGTTAGGTACTGCGACGTACATGTTATGTACTGCGACGTACATGTGACGTACACGTGACGTACACGTTATGTTCACGTTATGTACATGTTATGTACACGTTAGGTACATGTTATGTACACGTTATGTACACGTTATGTACACGTTAGGTACACGTTATGTACACGTTATGTACACGTTATGTACACGTTAGGTACATGTTATGTACATGTTAGGTACTGCAACGTACATGTTATGTACCTGTTAGGTACACGTTATATACTGCAACGTACACGTTATGTACATGTTATGTACTGCTACGTACATATTATTTACACGTTATGTACACATTATGTACACGTTATGTACACGTTATGTACACATTATGTACACATTATGTACACGTTAGGTACACGTTATGTACACGTTAGGTACATGTTATGTACTGCGACGTACACGTGACGTACATGTTATGTACACGTTATGTACACGTTAGGTACACGTTATGTACACGTTAGGTACACGTTATGTACATGTTATGTACACGTTATGTACACGTTATGTACACGTTAGGTACACGTTAGGTACACGTTAGGTACATGTTAGGTACTGCGACATACATGTTATGTACCTGTTAGGTACACCTTATGTACTGCGACATACACATTATGTACATGGTATGTAAACGTTATGTACACATTATGTACACATTATGTACACGTTATGTACACGTTAGGTACACGTTATGTACACGTTAGGTACATGTCATGTACATGTTAGGTACTGCGACATACATGTTATGTACTGCGACATACACGTGACGTACACGTTATGTACACGTTAGGTGCAGGTTATGTACAAGTTATGTACACTTTAGGTACACGTTAGGTACACGTTATGTACAGCTTATGTACACGTTATGTACACGTTAGGTACCTGTTAGGTACACATTATGTACTGCGACGAACACGTTATGTACTGCGACGTACACATTATGTACACGTGACGTACACGTTATGTACACATTAGGTACACGTTATGTACACCTTATGTACACATTATGTACATGTTATGTACCTGTTAGGTACACGTTATGTACTGCGACGTACACATTATGTACACGTTATGTATTGCGAGGTACATGTTATGTACACATGACGTACACGTTATGTACACGTTAGGTACACGTTATGTACAGGTTATGTACACGTTATGTACACATTATGTACATGTTAGGTACTGCGACGTACATGTTATGTACCTGTTAGGTACATGTTATGTACTGCGACATACACGTTATGTACATGTTATGTACTGCGACGTACACGTTATGTACACGTTATGTACACGTTATGTACACGTTAGGTACACGTTAGGTACACGTTATGTACACATTATGTACACGTTATGTACACATTATGTAAACGTTAGGTACACGTTAGGTACACGTTATGTACACCTTATGTACACATTATGTACATGTTATGTACACCTTATGTAAACGTTAGGTACACGTTAGATACATGTTATGTACACGTTATGGACAGCGAGGGACATGTTATGTACTGCGACGTACATGTTATGTACAAGTTATGTACTTCGATGTATACATTATGTACAAGTGAGGTACACATTATGTACACATTATGTACACGTTATTTACTGAGAGGGACATGTTATGTACTGCGACGTACATGTTATGTACTGCAACGTACACGTGATGTCCACGTGACATACACGTTACGTACACATTATGTACACGTTATGTATACGTTATGTACACGTTATGTACACGTTATGTACACGTTATGTACACGTTAGGTACATGTTATGTACATGTTAGGTACTGCGACATACATGTTATGTACTGCGACGTACACGTTATGTACACATTATGTACACATTATGTACACGTTATGTACACGTTAGGTAAACGTTATGTACACGTTAGGTAAACGTTATGTACACGTTAGGTACATGTCATGTACATGTTAGGTACTGCGACATACATGTTATGTACTGCGACGTACACCTGATGTACACGTTAAGTACACGTTAGGTGCACGTTATGTACAAGTTATGTACACCTTATGTACACGTTAGGTACACGTTAGGTACACGTTATGTACAGCTTATGTACACGTTAGGTACCTGTTAGGTACACGTTATGTACTGCGACGTACATGTTATGTACACGTTATGTACTGCGACGTACACGTTATGTACACGTGACGTACACGTTATGTACACGTTAGGTACACGTTATGTACACATTATGTACATGTTATGTACCTGTTAGGTACACATTATGTACTGTGACGTACACATTATGTACACGTTATGTATTGCGAGGTATATGTTATGTACACATGACGTACACGTTATGTTCACGTTAGGTACACGTTATGTACAGCTTATGTACACGTTATGTACACATTATGTACATGTTAGGTACTGCGACGTACATGTTATGTACCTGTTAGGTACATGTTATGTACTGCGACGTACACATTATGTACATGTTATGTACTGCGACGTACACGTTATGTGCACGTTATGTACACGTTATGTACATGTTAGGTACACGTTAGGTACATGTTATGTACACATTATGTACACGTCATGTATACATTATGTAAACGTTAGGTACATGTTAGGTACACGTTATGTACACCTTATGTACACATTATGTACATGTTATGTACACCTTATGTAAATGTTAGGTACACTTTAGGTACATACATGTTATGTACACGTTATGTACAGTGAGGGACATGTTATGTACTGCGACGTACATGTTATGTACAAGTTATGTACTTCGATGTACACATTATGTACAAGTGAGGTACACATTATGTACACATTATGTACACGTTATTTACTGAGAGGGACATGTTATGTTCTGCGACGTACATGTTATGTACTGCGACGTACACGTGACATACACATTACGTACACGTTATGTACACGTTATGTACAGGTTATGTATACGTTATGTACACGTTATGTACACGTCAGGTACATGTTATGTACACGTTATGTACACGTTATGTACACGTTAGGTACATGTTATGTACATGTTAGGTACTGCAACATACATGTTATGTACTGCGACGTACACGTTATGTACACATTATGTACACGTTATGTACACGTTATGTACACGTTATGTACACGTTATGTTCACGTTATGTACACGTTAGGTACATGTTATGTACATGTTATGTACATGTTAGGTACTGCGACGTACACGTTATGTACCTGTTAGGTACATGTTATTTACTGCGACGTACACTTAAATGTACACGTTATGCACTCTCACCCCTTATGTACACCGACACCTTATGTACATCGAGCTTGTAGGGGCTCGGACCCCTTAGGGAGTGATCATTTTTTAACAACAGGGGGGGCTGGTGGGTTTGATGGGGGGTCAAAATTTTTTCAACCCCTTGACCGGGGGTCAGAATTTTTTCAACACTTCTGATGGGGGGATCAAAATAATTTCACCTGTTTTCAGTGGAAAACCCCGCGTGTTACTATAAGCTAAAAGGGGGACGTTCGCCCGTGATTTACCCCCTCGAGAGGGGGGGTTGAAAACTTTTTGGTGCGTACGCGCCCAAACCCACCAGCCCCCGCCCCTGTTGTTAAAAAATGATCACTCCCTTAGTGCAGCTGACCCTTTAGTGCCAAAAACTTGTTAGGTTCACTGTCCCCTCAGAGCCACTGTACCCTTAGTACCGTTAGTACCACTGACCCCGTTTGTACACGGACCCCTTAAGTCGACTGACTTCTTAAGTACACTGACCCTTCTGTACACTGACACCTTATGCAGACTGACCCCTTAGGTGTACATAAGGTACGTCGCAGTAGATAAGGTGAACATAACTTGTACATAACATGTACGTCGCATGGTTAGTACATAACGTGTACATAAAGTGTACCTCGCAGTAGATAAGGTGTAAGTCGCAGTATCTAATGTGTACATAACGTGTACATTGCAGGGTTAGTACATAAAGAGTACATAAGATGTACATAGCGTGTACGTCATATGTACATAACGTGTACGTCACGTGTACATAACGTGTACATTGCAGTACATAACGTTTACATAACGTGTACGTCATCTGTACATAACGTGTACATCACGTGTACATCACGTGTACATATCATGTACATCGCAGTACATAAAGTATACATAACGTGTACGTTACATGTACATAACGTGTACATAACGTGTACATAACTGTACATAACGTGTACCTAACAGGTACATAACATGTATGTCGCAGTACCTAACATGTACATAATGTGTATGTCATGTGTACATAACATGTACATCGCAGTACATAATGTGTAGATAAAGTGTACATAAGTGTACATAACGTGTACATAACGTGTACGTAGCAGTACCTAACATGTACATAACATGTACATAAAGTGTACATAACGTGTAGGTCGCAGTACCTAACGTGTACATAACATGTACATAACGTGTACATAACTGTACATAACATAATGTATGTCACTTGTACATAATGTGTACCTCGCTGTACATAGGGTGTACATAACGTATATGTCACATGTACATAACATGTATGTCACGTGTACGTCACGTGTACATAATGTGTACATAACGTGTACGTCGCAGTACATAACGTGTACGTTGCAGTACCTAACGTGTACATAACATGTACATAACGTGTACATAACGTGTACGTCGCAGTACATAACGTGTACATAACATGTACATAACGTGTACATAATGTGTACGTCACATGTACATAACGTGTACGTCGCAGTACATAATGTGTACATAACGTGTATGTCACGTGTACATAACTGTATATAATGTGTACCTAACAGGTACATAACGTGTATGTCGCAGTACCTAACGTGTACATAACATGTACATAACGTGTACATAAGGTGTATGTCATGTGTACATAACGTGGACATAACGTGTACGTCGCAGTACATAATGTGTATGTCACAGTACATAACGTGGAAATAACATGTACGTCGCAGTACATAACGTGTACGTCGCAGTACTTAACATGTACATAACATGAACATAACGTGTACATAAGGTATATGTCACATGTACATAATGTGTATGTCACATGTACGTCACGTGTATAAAACGTGTATGTCGCCGTACATAACGTGTACATAACATGTATGTCACGTGTATGTCACGTGTACCTAACGTGTATGTCGCAGTACATAACGTGTATGTCGCAGTACCTAACATGTACATCACAAGTACATAACTTGTACATAACGTGTACGTCACATGTACATAATGTGTATGTCGCAGTACATAATGTGTACATAACGTGTACGTCACGTGTACATAATGTGTACATAACTGTACATAACGTGTACATAACTGTACATAACGTGTACCTAACAGGTACATAAAGTGTACGTCGCAATACCTAACGCGTACATAACATGTACATAACGTGTACATAACATGTACGTCGCAGTACATAACATATACATAACGTGTATGTCACGTGTACATAATGTGTACATAACTGTACATAACGTGTACCTAACAGGTACATAACGTGTACGTCGCAGTACCTAATGTGTACATAACATGTACATAACGTGTACATAAGGTGTATGTCACGTGTACATAACGTGTATGTCACGTGTACATAACGTGTACGTCGCAGTACATAACGTGTATGTCGCAGTACCTAACGTGTACATAACATGTACCTAACGTGTACATAACATGTACATAACGTGTACATAACATATGTCATGTGTACATAACATGTATGTCACATGTACATAACATGTATGTCACATGTACGTCACGTGTATATAACGTGTATGTCACGTGTACATAACGCGTACGTCACGTGTACATAACGTGTACGTCACATGTACATAACGTGTACGTCGCAGTACATAACGTGTACGTTGCAGTACATAACGTGTACATAACGTGTACGTCACGTGTAAATAAAGTGTATGTCACGTGTACATAACGTGTACGTCCCAGTACGTAATGTGTACATAAAGTGTACATAATGTGTACATAACGTGTACATAACGTGTTCATAACGTGTTCATAAGGCAATACATAAGGCTGTATACTTAACGTGTACATAACATGTACTTACCGTGTACATTAAGCTGTATGTAAAATCTACATGGAAGTACATAAGATGTACGTCGCTGTACATAAGGTGTCAGAAGACTGTACGTAAGGTGTCCCTAACGCAGCACAAAACGTGTACAATGCTGTATGTACATAGCAGTAAATAACGCGTGATGAAAGGTGTACATGGGAGCACATAAGATTATGTGGCGGTACATAAAGTGTACATAACGCTGTACGTCATGTGTACATAACGTGTACATAACGTGTACATAATGTGTACATAACGTGTACATAATGCTGTACGTAATGTGTACATGACGCACAAGGAAACAAAAAGCTTTTGGGGCCGTCTGTCCAGGGGGCTTTGTGTCTTGGGGGCTTTGTGTCATGGGGGCCTAGTGTCAGGGGGCTGTATGGCAGGGGGCTGAATGTCTTG
Source organism: Acholoe squamosa (assembly GCA_949317995.1). Taxonomy (NCBI): domain Eukaryota; kingdom Metazoa; phylum Annelida; class Polychaeta; order Phyllodocida; family Polynoidae; genus Acholoe; species Acholoe squamosa. Next base: position 20,615,199 of record OX439051.1, read on the forward strand.
GGGTCCTTATGACGGGCAACCACATGAATGATGAAATGACAACTGTTAAGAAAATATTTTAAAAAACTCAATCACTGGTTCTCATCCACCATGTTAGATTATTTGGGATGCAATGGTTGTCAACAAGAACCCACCTGTTTCCATTAAGGAGGTTCTGTTATCACAGTAGATAATCCGTTGGATAAAAGACACATTGAAATCTGGGAATTGGACATTTGGAAGAGAGTTGGGAAGCTCCCCTGCATCTTGTCTCAAAAGAACCCCTGCAAAGGGGAAATAGGAAACATAAGAACTTTGAACATATTGCCATTGAAATTGTCTTAAACCTGACCTTTGCTGTGTTATCAATGTTTCATTCAACTTAGGTTTCAAGGTTTATTCCATCAATATGTTGCATATAAGAAAATATCACAATAATTATTTTCCCTGCATTTTGCTTCCTTGGTAAACAATATTGCTGCATCAATGATCAAAAGAAAATATGACAAGTAATGATACTTGTCTGACTACCACACAACATACTAATGTTGATGTTGATGGGTACATTGTCTGTGCATAGTGGCAGTGATTGTACTGAAAGCAGAAGATCCAGCATAAACACAATCATCACTATGACTCTAGTTCCACAGAGACAGCCCTCCAACTCCACTGTTAGCCACATTGATTTTATCCATTCCTTATCCATTCCTGGATCTCCCTGAGGAAGTCTCAGCCCATAGAGAGGCAAGAGACCAAGAGATAATCTGTGATACTGATTTAAGAAAACCTTAGGAAGGAATGTCTAAGCGATTTTTAATCATAACAGAAATAGCTCCACATGATATCAAATCTGAATTACAGCAATTGTGGACTGCTTCTAGCTGGTGACCGTCCATTTGACATCTGATTGTGCCAAAGTGACTTTTACAAACTTTGGATGGATTGAACGTTTTATAACCCTAGTCTGAGTATTCCTTGTCATGCCTGGTACATTATGTAAAGGGAAGCAGTTGGTGTTGGACTTACAGCAGAATGTTTGCAGTGATACTAGGTTACACTCCATAGTACATGGCTGATGGCATGGTCCTCGGAGGGGAACTGAATCAAGATTTAGCTTTGCTTTTGGTTGGTAGCTTCTGAAACAATTAATGAAATATAATTAGGATGTGCCAAATTGCCTAGTTGAGCACTTTTCTAAATCCTGTTTATAAATGTGAGGTAGGGGGAGTGTGGGGAGTCCAGAGGTGTATATTATGGTTTTGCTTATGTCATAGCCAATCTTTATATATTAGCCAAAGAATGCCAGCAGCATACAGAAGGAAGAGGGTGATGACTAGCACTTTATGTCAGGAGGGCATTTCTCAAGAGAACACTATGATTTGAAACCCTAAAAATTAGAGTGGTTGATCATAGGTAGTGCCCTGCAACTGCTCTGTATAGGGTTTGCTAGGGCAGTCGTACCAGTGTAATCAGTAGTCATAACTAGATGCAGGGCCGTAATGGCATCAAAATGAGGGATACCACTACTATTTGAAGGCTTCTAGTTGTACCATCTTGAGAAATGCATCCCTGGGGGATTCAGGGGAACGGTTTGGGGTCATATAACACATCAATATAATGACGAGAGAAGTAGAGGACTATCGGCAATGTGTGTAAAGCGTGCTCTATCTATACTCCCAAATATCATGCTGTTTCTCTGCATTAGATTGCTGTGCATACCCTCCTAAATAGATCAGTTGACATTTCCCTACACTATCTACAGCTGAGGTTACAGGAGCACTGAATCCTTCCTTGTGTGAAGGTTTCTGCCATATAAAGAAGAATCTTTTTAAAATGTGCTCGTGATGTAAATGTAACTATCACCAATTTTATCTCGACATATCAGTGGATTTTAAACTTGTACAAGTGTCAAATAGTACACCACGTCTTTATTTTGCATACTTTGAATATGGATTAGTCTGTCCCAAATTGCCTACACTGGGCAATATGCCGAAGAGTGACTTCTCAACAAACAAAAAAGATATCAAGGCAGCATTTCAGGTTTGTTAATCTGAATACATTTTAGTACATAATTTGTAGTGTCATAGTGTCTTTATGTAACAGAGGTCAAATTGCTGGTGGGGCATCATTCATGTCTCTCCACCCTGGCTGGGCATAGGGTGGGAAATGTTGTAACCGAATCTGTTCAAGCTGTTTCCTGCCATATCGATTAGCATTGGATTGTCTTTTGCACTTCTTACAGTGTTTCATGCAGAGGACCACCATTAAAGGCACAACAACAATGACAGTTATAGAGGTTACAATTATAACTAAAATGACAGTAAATGGGAAATCATTTGGTCTGAAATAATAAGAGTTGCAGTCAATGTATTCAGTATTTATATCATTTTCCCCCCTGTTGCTTTGAGTGTAGTCGATACAAATGCTAGTGCTATAATTTGTTTTGCTGTTGATGAAGTTGAAGTCCATGATCTTCCCATTCGTCTGGTTTCCAGCACAAAAATAATCTGTCTGTGGAATCAAAGCAGAATAGGTAACATAGAGGGGTAAATCAGTCTGATTCTCCTCCTCTCCAGTTATCAGCACCACATGGAAAACAGTGCCAGAGGAAATGAATGTTTTTCTTGGAGATGCATTGCCACAATAACAGCTGAGAAAGAGGTCATCTTTATCATAAGTGCATTTTTGTGAAGGTAGAAACTGGGATGTATGCGTCTCCAGTAGAACTTGCTGAAAGCCCTTAGATTGTAAATCCTGATTAATATATATAATATAACACATACTGTTATTCAGAGCAACATCATAGTTATCCTTTTTATTTCCTGACAGCAATCCATATGTTGTATATGGGGAATCAATTCGGAGTAGTTCGGAGTAGTTTACATCTCTGGAGTCCGGGTCCTGACTTGGTTTTACAACCATTTGATGCATAATTAATTCTGATCCAATCAGTTATATTCAGTACAGGTGGAGTCTCCAGTGTTATCTTATTACACAGATAAGCCATTGGTAGCCCTGTGTTTGTAAAGTCACCTGGTAACTCTAGCACAGAAGTCTGACATTTAGTTGTGTCACCATTCTCTACTTTCAAGGGTTGATACCTGTATTTAGCATCGATGTAGGGACTTTGGACATCCACTACCCAGCACACAGTGTTACTATCAAAGAGTTCTGCTAGGGTACTAAATTGCAATAGTACAGTTGGACTATTGAGAAAGGTACCCCTAAAAATGTGTGTGCAATTGATGCATGCAATCTGTGCATTTACTAACTGCAGTTTAGCCAGACCAGCGAGCAAGGCAACTATAAGAAGTCTTCGGAAAATCATCATGCCAATAAGATGGAAAATGATGGTAGTTGTTAAGGTATGAGATCCTGTGGAATGAGTGTGATCCTATGTGTGATTTCCAAGATACTTCGGATACATATATGATTTCTTATCATATCATTATGGTTGGTTCTGATTTTTATGGTCATGCTACATTGGCTGTCTCTAAGAACACTGCAAACATTACCAATCGATGTCAGAAGGCCAATTCTCAAGGCGCTACGATCACACACAACACTACGACTGCAACATGCCAAGTCTATTCCTATGGGAACTCTTGTACGACTTGGAGGGTGCAATCCTAGCCTGTTGAGAAATAGCCTCCTGGACCCACGCTGCTTGGTGCCATCCGGTAATGTCTAGGGCACAGTCATCTTGAGTCGGACACATATAACTTGGACCAATTTCAATTTTTCAATTCAATTCAATAGAAATTTATTTGCCTCAATGAAACTTATCACTAGTACATTTTGTACAAATTGTATGATCATTAAGTGTATAAAATGAAGACAAATAGGCTGCCGCTTAATAAATTAATTTTCGTTGGCCACCTAATATTATATAATTAAATTGTTTTTCATTTGTAATGAGATAAGATAAATAATGTATATACATTATAAAAGAAAGTAAGTAACAATACAGGACACCACAGGGAAGATTATCATTAACAGTATTCTTAAAATATGAGTGAAGAAAAAATATTAACTAATTATGTAAATATTTCGAACATTCTCAAAATTAATAATACAGAGGTGTAGTTAATAAAATATTAATACATACATTAATTGTTTTAACACAATTTTTGATGATAAGATACAATCCATTCAAACACAACTTAATATGATATAATATATTCTATAATATAGTCCACAATATAGTCTACATTTAATACATTCATGTAACATCTTTCTTCGTAGGCAGCATTTCTTTTAGATCTCTTTTCAAGATGTTTTTGAACTCAATTATGCTATCAATACTTCTATTTCTGAGACTGAGGTTATTCCAAGCATTAGATACATTATAGTGAACACTTCTTTTGTACATCTCATTTTTAGGAATAAAGTTATTTAATAACAAACCTTTGTTAAATCTAAGTTTGTACATAGGCTTTCTTAGATTTTCCTTCTTTCGTGTTCTTTTATAACCTTCTATACATACATGAGTATGTCTTCTGTCTTTTAAGTAATTAATTCTCGAATTAGCATGAATTAAATCAGTACTTGTAAGTATATTAACCCTCATACAAATTTTAATAGCTCTATTTTGCATTCCTTGCATCTTTTGTAAATTGTTCATATTTGTTTTATCATAAAGTATATCCCCATAGTCAAAAATCGGCAGTATATATACCTTATAAATTCTTATCATATTATCAACACTGAGAAATCTAGAAATTTTTGCTAACTGATATGACCTATAAGCTATAGTTTTCATTTGATTTTTAATGAAAAGATTATAATTTAGGGTTGGGTCAAGTATTATTCCCAAGTATTTATAACTTGGAACCTTTTTTATTAACTTATCTTTTATAGATAAGTTAGCATTCATGTAACATTTCTTATGACCAAATCCCATAAATTTAGTTTTATCAATATTTACTGTAAGCTTATTTTTGTCACACCAGTTAACAAAATTATTAATATCTTGCTGCATATTATTAATAACTATATTTTCTTTTTTACCACTAGTACATAACACAGTATCATCAGCAAATAGATATATGCTTGAATTTTTACATACATTTTGTACATCATTTATGTAAACTAGGAAAAGAATAGGTCCTAGAATGGACCCTTGAGGTACTCCACAATTTATTGGCTCTTTACTTGAGTCAATACCATTTATTGAAGTATATTGAAATCTATTTGCCAAGTAGTTCTCAATCCAATATAACAATTTTCCTTTAATTCCTAGTTTAAATAAATTTTTAATAAGTATTTTATGATTTACTGTGTCAAAAGCTTTTTTTAGATCAAAAAAGGTAGCCAATGTATTCTTTCCAGAATTTTTGTTTATAAGTATTTCATCAGTAAATTTACTCACTGAATCAATTGTAGATCTACCTTTTCTGTATCCAAATTGTTTTTCAGACAACAAGTTATTATTTTCTAGAAAATTAATTAATTCTCTATGTACTATTTTCTCAATAATTTTGTTTGGTAAAGATAATAATGAGATAGGCCTCAAATTAGAAACCAATCTGTCATCACCCCCTTTTGGAATAGGTATTACTTTAGATATTTTCCAGTCTGATGGAATAATGCCTGTATTCAATGAAGTATTAAATATATGAGTTAGCTGTTTAAGACTATTTTTGAAAATAGTCTTCAATATATGACTATTGATACCATCTATGGCTGATGATTTAGACATACAAATATCATCTACAAAGTATTCAACATTTTCAATAGTGGCAGTAATCGATCTAATTTCACATTCAATATTGTCAATACCATAATAGGTCCATTCTTCAGTGAAACCATTAGCCAGATTTTTACCAATGTTAGCAAAGAAATTGTTGATAAACTGAGGAGTATTTTCTTTTGATATAAATTCATTATTTTCATCAGTCAACTGTATTAAGTTATTTTTCTTTCTTGATGGCAGCAATTTTGTAATTTCTCTCCAGAATTTTTTTGGATCCTTATAATTTTCATTTGTTAGATTTAAAATAAAATTTTGCCTTTCAGAACAAATTTTTTTGCTAATATTTGACCTGGCATTTTTAGCTGCTAACATATCAATATTATTATGAGTTTTCCATGCACGTGATAACAATCTGTCTTTTTCTACTATTTCATCAATTAACTCTGAGGTTACCCAATCATCCTTTGATCTTTTGATCCTAAAATTTTTAAATGGACACAATTCATCAACAATTACCCTTAGTTTATCTATATAATATGACCATAGAAATTCAGTATTATCAGATTCATAGAATTCGCTCCAATCCACGTTTTTAAACTTTACAATTAAATCTTTTGCATTGAAATTTTTCATAGATCGACATCTGAATGTCTCTGTTGTTTTTTTTGTTACATCATTTTCAATTATTGCACCCACCAAGTTATGGTCACTAAGATCAAATGGAATAATGAAAGATTCTTCCAATAAAGTTATATTAGTGAAAATTAGATCTAAACATGAGCTTTTCTCATTTTCCTTTTGAGGATTTCTTGTGATACCTTTTACCCAATTTAATAGACCGTATTGTAACATTAAATTAATTAATCTACTACTTGTATTCTTTATTCTAGGATCCAAAATATCTATATTAAAGTCACCAAGGATTATTAAATTTTTCTTACTTTTAACAGACAGTTCACTAACGATAAATTCAAGTACTTGGAAAAATCTTTCCAAATTTCCTTTTGGAGGTCTATATACATTACAAATTATCTTACTTTTCTTTTTTTTATCAGTGGTTACAACACAAAAAGTTTCAATCGCTTTTTCAGAATAATTGTATGCATTTAGAAGTGATGTAGAACAGTGTAGACTATTATTTACAAATATTGCTAGTCCTCCACCAGCCTTGATAGTTGAGCAATCATTACAATCATACCAATTTCTATCAGATCTATATAGTGAATACCCATTAATGTTATATAAGTCTGAGTGATCAAAATTTGTAAACCATGTTTCAGTTATACTTATAAATTCAAAACTTGAATTTGAAAATCTTAACTTAAATTCATCAATTTTTTCTTTTCCTTTAATGCTTCTAATATTTAATTGAATAAATTTTTCCTTCTGTATTAAATTAACGTTATTTAGATTATCTAAAGTCATAATGATATTTTGTCTTTTTTTTTTTTTTCCCAGTACTTAACACTCCAACTAATATACATTATTCTGATTTTACAAATAAACAATCTTCCAACATAGACAACATATAACTTAACTATACATATACTATAATTCTCTGAAAAATACCGCATATCGCTTTTCAGGGAATATACATAAAAGTGAGACTCAACTCTGCACAAATATAAACACCGTATTAGTAATACCTTACTAAAATTTAACATTCATTATCATATTTACATTATGAAAAAGTATTAATTTATACTTATGATATTTATTCTAATTAGTCAATATTATTATACCTTATAATCTTATAATATCCAATCTTGAATTTCTCAATTAATATCTACATAACAAAGATTTAACAAAACTAACATCAACAGGCTAATTTATTCTTGTTTCCTCCTCATATCAGTCTCTAGCGTAGATCCGCTGGTCATTTTCTATCAGTTGATTCCTTAAAAGTTCTCTCAGCTGAATCCTGCAAAAGTTAATTAGAAATAGCCTTGCTCCAATCAAATTAAAGATTTTAAATACCGTTCATAGTTTTTGTGTTCAATTCATTTAAATTATAAATAAATGTATTGTCTTACTAGGTATAGGGAAACTAGGACTACATATCTCTAGTTAATAATGGTGGTATTCTATAAAAATGTACCTAGAATACTGCTTGCTTTCTTTGGTAGTGTTTTTCCATATGCCGGGTTAACGACCTTGCCCATTTTGCCACAGTACGTAATGATCCAGTGTAACCATCTTGCAGTAGCAGATTGTATTTATGATGTACTTGACCTTCATGTTTGTAATGAACCACATCTGGTGTATCAGCTGTTGCCACTCCATATAGATGATTTAGACTGAATATGTAGTCATTAAACGAGATAATGCCTTCATTAAATATTTCCTGTGGATTGTCACCAATTGTCCAATCACAATATTGTCCTAAAAGCACTCCAGTAAGTGGTACAAGATGTATTGTAGACTGACTGTGTCTTTCTCTCAGATAATTTATGTTTTCGTCATACTTGTTCTTCAATATGATAAACATTTCCTCCACATTTTCGAGATCAAAAAATTTTTGAGCCCATTCGTTCCTTTGAATAATTGTATTTATGCCTCCATTAATGTAGACTATTGAATTTGGGCTTCTTTCTAGTTCTCGATCAGTAACATCACAGAGAGTTTCAATATTTGCTTCTGGATAGTTCATAACGGAGATTTGAAAATTACAAACCTCACACTCCCTGTCTATGAAGTACTGTAATTGGTTATCTGTACCATCTCGTTGATCATTCACTATTATAATGTCTATAAGTTTCATTTTGAACAAATATTTTGTAGATTCTATCAGATATCCAACACCGTCTGCTACTGTTGTCAAGGACGCAATAAGATTACGTCATATATCTATTAACTAGGTCATAATCATGCGCTCCACCAATGAGGCTACAGCAACCCCTCACGTGATAATGTTTGACCCAGTTGTTGTCTTTGCGCGCTGTCGCTATAGAGACCATACCGCTGCTTAGTAACCTTCCCTTTGTTTACTAACAAAGAACTTTTCGCACGTGGTTGATTTTTTACCGTTGAGACGTATTACGATGGGGTATATCTACCCAATAGAATAGAATGTAGCCAAGAAGATAAAATTTCCTGTTCATTCCTGTATAAAATGTAGATTCATTTTATATTTTCTCTGATTTCCTCCAGTATACGACCCATAATGTTCTGTCCTTTAATTGTGGATTCTTTGATGTACTTTTTCTGTGACAATGACATTCCACACCCCCAGAAGCTATCATGGTTACAAAAGAAAATTTTTCCTGGTAAATTAGCTAGTTTCATCTTGAGTTCTTCATTAGACGTAAACTGCACTGTCATGACTGCGGACATGGTTTTGATTTTCAATTCTTTATTCCATTTTGGGTCTTTTTTGATTTGTTTAGATAGGATTCTTGCTTCTAGAGTTGTAGAACACCTAGAGATTTCTTCTGATAAAATATCATCTCCACAGATTTCAGCCTGCATTCCTAGAAATAGTGCTTCAGCACTTGGATATTTTACATTCTTATGTAGAATTTCTTTTTCAAATCCTGGTGATAAGAAACTAAACTCACTGTCAAACAGTGTGTTTTCATTGTAGATGACTGTTTTTATTTTGTCCATTCTGTATTCTGCTGGCAATGTATCCAACTTTTCATAAGAATATTTCTCACCTTCAAAAATAAGAAATTTTCCTGAAACTTTGGCATTTTTCCCATTGTTTTTACAATATGCAGCTAGGGCTAGCATATTTCTTCTTTTAGTTTGTTCTTCTTGAGAAAGGTCATCGTTAAGTGATACTCCTGACCACCTGCTGTTACCTTTCAAGTTATACACATTCTTGTATATTTCTTGCTTTTGCCTCATTGTTACTAGATTAACCATTATAGGTCTTGGCCTTCTTTGATTTTCCCTCTTTATTCCAAGCCTGTAACATGCGTCTGTGTCTTTTGTAGAAAATTTGACACCAATGTCCTTAAATAGTTCATCTAGAACAGCTCTAAGGTTTTCTTCATTATTTTCCTTGATTCCCTCTATTACAAGGTGCTTTTTTTTCTTCTCATCTTCAAGATGTGTGATTCTATCTTCTAATTCAATAATCTTCTTGTTTTGCAATACCATTTTTCCCTTTAGGAGATTGTTGTTTTCTTTTAGCGAACCATTTTCTTGAGTCAGATCAGAGATTTTCTTGGACAAATCTACTCGTAGATCATCCAATAATTTCTGCATAGATTCGTTGCTGATTTGATTTTTTTCCAAATTGTCCAACTTCTGGATAATCAGATCTTCCTTAAGTACATTTGCTGTATTAGAAACACCATTACCAGAATTACTAGAGATATTAGAATCCATTGTTCCCTTACCTTTGTTCATTTTTTGGTCCATTTGATCTTTCTGATCAGAATACTCGTTGCGCTCCATTTGAATTTTTCCTCCACCAGGCATCTGTAACGGTCCTTTTTCTTCGTTTATCTTCTTACCTTTACCCATTATAATAATATAATGAATTTGGTACCAAAAGATGCAGAACACAAAATTACACAACTTTGTCGCTTGATATATACCAAAAAAATAAATATTCTCTCTAATATTGATCAATTTGTGCAGAGCCGATGCTTTACAAGTCTATCTCTTGCCGCGCATGCTCACCGCCCGAGACTGCAATCTGTAGTTGGGGCAGGAAAATTTTGAATAGCAGTTTAATAGCTACTGTGAATCCACGTCTCAGATTGAGATGGTGTGGGCGTGTGTCCGACTTATGGTTCTTTTGCTGGCTAAGGAAGTGCACCAGACTATGAAAAGTATTGTGTCTGTGCCAATGGAGCTATTACAGCCAACCTGTTCTGCCTTCTCTGCAGGGGACGTCTATAATGATTATACGTGTTGATAGATTTATGGAAACATATGTCTGCAAACTATATCATGCAATGGTCTTTTGTAAATAGGAAGTGCTAGCGGATTTTCCCAGATTCCTCTCAGAATTTTCTGCCATTCACCACCCCAGAGAGGAATTCAACCAAAATTAAAAGAGCAATTCCTTTTAGTTGTGGGGAAACTGCAGTGATCTTGGAGCAGAAAGTCTTGGAAGGGGTAGTTTATGGAGGTTCTGGAAGCAGGAAATTGAGGACTAGGAGAGGTTATTGAGGTCTTGGGCAGCTAGGTAATTGAGCTCTGTAGAGGGTGGGTAGGTAGAGCATGCGGGCCCTGCTATTTGGTTATTGAGGCCATCAAATAGGACAAGGACGAATCCCCTTTATCATTTGCAGTGCAATTTCTTCTCATCTCACATTGTGAAATCAGAAGAACGTATTTATTATTCTATGTATGTAGAAGAAAAAAACTATAAGATAAAGCATTGTCTAGCTATATGATTCATTAAAATGAGGATCTGACAGCCAGTTTGATAATGTAGAGTTTAATAGAGACATAACCTGAACCTGAGCCACATGCCAAAATAAACAAACATTCACAGGTAGCGATTACTGTCTATATCAATTTTGTTGACAGTTTAAAAGTAGTCAGTGCTTCTGCTATTAAAATAAATAGTCCATCCTTTCATGAGTATATGTGTAACTATTATTGTGTCTTATGGTAACTAATGTCTGTCTTGAAGTTAACCCTTTACCTACCGGTGTATAGGCTAGTGCATATTACATAACAGCCATACTCTGCACATGTAATGCTACCCCACAGCCAGCCATTTTTGAGAATAATGCATCATGTTCACTTTAGCAGTACAGTACATAATTAAAGCAAAGTTGTCTTACAAAAAATACCTAGAATATGATTATTAATGATGCCAAAAATTGTCCTTCTTAGCATCATTATTGCACCATCAAATCCAAGAAAAACTTTTCAGAAAGAAAATGATAACTATTGCATTCCCCATACCGAAATCTGTGAGTCCACCTGCATTTTCTTTCTTTCTTTTTTTTTTTATCTCCAATGTTCTTCTTTACTTACTGGTGGTGCCTTATATCACAAAAAACCTGACTGCCTCTGTACAGTGGGCTTGGATGGCACCATGGGCGTGGACTGGTTACCAGGTTGAGTTTGTGTAGGTGTTATCCATATGCTATAAATAATAAGAGTAGGAAAGTAAAGGACTGGTGCTGCCCTCTGCCAGATACCCTGTGAACTATTTCCCACACAGTAAACCTTGATTACAGATGTGAGGAGGTACTTCGCCAAAGTACCACCTCTCCTCTGAAATCAAACATAGCAAATAGAGCTGGCAGAGGGCAGCACCGGTCCTTTGCTTTCCTACCCTTATTATAGCATATGGATAACACCTACACAGACTCAACATGGTAACCAGTCCATGCATGGCACAATTTACTTGAATATTTCTTAAGTTGCCTTAAATTTTTCTGTATCCCCAAGAGGGTTCAGAATGTTTCTGGTCTCCCTAAATCAAAACCCAACCCCACCCTGTGTCAAAAAGCAAAATTACCAGACGCTACGTATAAAAGACCCGGGCACCCTGGCATCATTGATCAATCAAATGATTATTCGTCCTCCTTGTGGTCCAACATAAGTGGGAACATAAGTTGCTGAAAAGACCTGGACAGATTCTGAACTCCTCTCTGATCAGATCAGAAAGGTGCTCCGTAGTGATCACCCAGGGTAATCTTTGGATCTTGGCCTACAATTTGTCTTAACGACTTGCAAATTGGACCATTACAAATGTTTATACAGCCTAAAACAAAAGGCATTGCTGTTTATAATAATAATCTTGAGGTGTTCGGTCCTGCCAAGATCAATCCGGGCCTGTAGAATAATAAACTCTGCAGAACCGAATGGCCTGTGAGAGGAAAGTGTTTTCGTGTGGGCTGTTTTTCTGGTGAGAAACATCAACAAGCCAGCAGCTGGTGGACAAAACTTTGTTTCCTGACGTGGCACACCATGTAAAACTGGGAGTAATATGGCAATTTCGGAGAAAATATGTTGGCGTTGGCAGGAAAACTGAAACTAAATGAGGCCAACACCTCACCTTTTTCGGGTGTTTAATTCTCTGTCAAGCATTTCTTCATAATTCAAGAAAATAATATGTACTCCCATTTAAATTCAACATTTCCACTAACTTGGATATATATTTCAATTTGGTAACTTGTCCTACAAGATTTAGCTTTAAAAACTTTAATTGTCGGTCGATTTTCAAAATTCAAAAGACAAAATGATTACAAGATAATACTTGAAACAATGAACCCTGTAACACTCAGATATTCAAATGTGGCGTCGATATATGGCAATTGTCACTTCAGCGGGCAAAAATGCATGTGTGACCAGGCAAGCAAAAACACCCCTCTGCAGGGAAATTCATTATCAAAGTTCATCTCAAGATCTTTAAAATGAGACATTATTGGCCTAAATATTCCTAGTAGGTATGTCAGAACCCCTCCTTGAACATATGCCATTATTCATATCTGAAATCAATTATTAAGCTCTAAATACATTATAAACCATAATAATATCTAAAAACACAACAAATCAGCCTTTTTCATAAAAAAATACATAAATATATGTTGATTTTTATCATAGTTTTTGATCTGGAAGGAATTTTCCATTTCTGTTTACAGTTTTGGGTTTTTAGTGAGTATACCTGACAATTGGCATCAAAATCTTCAAATTTTGATTATTAGGATGGTTGCCATGGCAACCAAGAACAGGCATATAGGTTGATGTCTCATGAAAAATGTTCATTTTACCATCCAAATATGGGTCATTGCTACGGAAAATGGTGCATTTTAAATAAGACCATTAAAACCTGCATCATAAATCAGCTTAATGTATTTTTATTATGATTTTAGAGTAATTTTACCCCTCCAATGCCTCCTGGTGGCCAAATGGGGAATTAAAAATCGCCCACAGAGGGGTGTTCTCCCTTGATCGGTCACATGTATTTGACACTAAATCTTGATTTTGCTCAGTCCTTGTTTTAGAAAAAAGAAATGTGTTGCTGTTGTTCTTTTAGGTAGAATAAAACAGAAACACCACGGCATGCGAGTAGCCATATGCCCACTCATATGGCTCTGTCTCACCAGTTTGATGCAACTACTTTCGGGGAGGTTTCTGACCAAGGTTTCTGAGGGAGGAGGTTTCTGACCAAGGTTTCTGACCGGGGAAAAGATATGGCCAATTGTGCCACAAATATATGGGGTGGCAAGAAATTTATCAATCTAAAATAAAGTCAGGATAGGATCAATCCTATATTGACTGAAAAAAAATTACCTTTCTGTGATGGAATTCAAACTACAGGTCAATTCATGTCTTTATAACTCCCGGTCAGAAACCTCCCCGGTCAGAAACTTTCATCAGGTCAGAGAACTTCTAGAAGAAGTGGCTTCCCCTTAAAACAAAGAAGAGAGGGCAAATAAGTAAGGAAAAACAGTATGGATAGAAAGATGTCCATCTAAGGAAAAGTGAGGGAAGGCTGAAGATCAAGATAAGTTGCATACTAGCACTGTATTCTTCATCAAGACATCGGTCAGTAACCTCCCCAGTCAGAAACCTCCCCGCTTCATTATGTGAAGCTTTCTGACCGAACAAGAGATGGCCAATTGTGCCATAAATATAAGGGGTGGCAAAAAATTTGTCAGTCTAAAATAGAGCCAGGATAGGCTCAATCCTATATTGAGTGAAAAAACTATGCCTTTCTGTGATGGAATTCAAACTAGAGGTCAATAGATGTTTTTATAACTGCCGGTCAGAAACCTCTTTGGCAGAGGAGGAAGTCAAGAAAATTTTCCTTCTTGGTTTGCCCTGAGTCTGGAAAGGAACAAAAAGCACAGGGAAGGGTGCCCTGGACCATAAGGAACATGGGGGAAGTGAAAAAAAGTACCTTTCTGTGACCACTTTCAAACTGGAGGCTAAATTAACTCTGTAACTGCCGGTCAGAAACCTCGGTCAGAAACGGTCAGAAACCTCCCCGAACGTAATTGCATCACATTGGTGAGAATGAGTCATATGCCGTGGTGTTTCGGGTTAACCATCCCCGCAAAAATGATTAAAAGTAAATGCTACCAGATACACAGAAGCCACCTGGTGGCAAAGGTCAGAACTGGCCAAAACCAACATTTTAACTAGACACCCATTCTCCTTCTTTTAAAATGTTGTGAAGATGTCCTTTATATATTCAGAAAGTATAGTTAAGGTATTATTCTTGTTCAAAAGCCATTCAACGAGAGTAAGTACGATCACTGTGGTCAAAAGCAGTGTGTGTCAGAGCACTCTACCCTACACGTCAAAATGCTGTACCATATAATTTGTAGGGAGGATATGCATTTATCAAAACTACATTTTTATTTCAGGTGCTTGAGGGAAATCCTCTAAAGGTTATAATTAGAGTAAGCATGACATACTTTACTTATTTCCCTGACTCACATTCTTAAGGTTGGATGATCTTCATAGGACATATCTATTTTACAGGAAGGTAATTCTACACTAGTTTATTACATACTGAAAATGCAACCTGGAAATACAACAATGTTACAGTAAAATTATACATAGGGATGGTTGAAAGTAAAGATAATCGCATGTAATACCAATAAATTCCACATCAATGAGCTATAACCACCCTTGTTGATCATTAGAGATTACTTCATCAAAGGCTCACTATTATGATACCCACTCTCCCCTTTTTATTCATTCTTTACTATAACTACCTGACAGTGCCTGCATGAGCCTGTTTCAAAAACATTGCTGTGTCTTTAATTGAGAATCTCTTGGGAGAGAGGTCTACTACGTCGATGACATATTCATGTTGGTGGTTATTCATGCTTTAATAAAATCATAACTATAAACGTCAAATAACTTTTAAACCAAACTTCTCGAAGTTTGGTTTTGTGTGATGTAAATTATCTTACAATCATTACTTTAATAAATTATTTTGTCCACCCACTCCTGTTCTGTGTGTCTCTCTCTGGGGTTAGCAGGGATGACAGCCGTATCTTTGGTTGAGAATCTCTTGACAAAGGTCTACTATGCCGGTGACACTCAAACAGCAGTAGTCAGCCACAGATCTGGTGATGTAGTATTCTCCATCATGATAGGTCTGAATCTGAATGAACAGTCGATACTGGGGTTGAACTGAAATATGACAATGGTGTAGCTTATCACTGTTCCCAGGATCTGAAATATCAAATATTATAAATTACATTACCACATTAGTAGTTTTCATGCATTGCAAGCCAATAAACAAGTCTACTTGTTAAGCTCAAACTAGTGAACCTTACACAGTGTACTGCTATGGAGTGCCACATATATGTCGTCAGAATAGCTATAAATTATACATGCATGGGATAGTAACTAAATCATTGTTTAATTTTCTTGAATAACAAATTTTGATAAGACCAAATGAACCATGTTTTGCATAGTCAACTTACTGTAAGCAGAAAAGATACATCAATGAGAAGTAATCCCCCAGCTGTTAATCCCACTTGTGGTCCATTCAGCCGACTCAAGAAATGCTGAATCTTTTAGATGAGAATATACATGTATACATAGTGCACAGTGTTCCCACTGATCCAATAACTTTATACACCATTATTTCAGAATGTTTCTCTATTTTTATGTATCATGACAGAAAGTTATGTAATGTCAGACCTTTATCTGATGCAATAACATGTGCTTCCCTTTAGTTTTGATTGATTGTCGTTTATATCATTTTGCTTGTTTTAGGGTGTCATTACTATTTTTTAATATCCTGCCTCTCATTTAATAATTCTTTAACCTTTATAGAAGAATAGATTGTCCTGATAAGATTTTCTACTACTTCCCCCCTCTCTTTATATTTGAGGGCCTAAATAAAGATTGAATGGACTTTCTAGATGTGTATCTAGTGATTAAAGAGACATGTGGAATAAGGATTGCAATTGCATACCCTGTTAACTGCCTTTTCGTCCAACAGAGCGAGGTCAATCTTGTAAAGAATATCCCGTGATGCGTACAACTTCAGGGCAAAGACAAGCAAGAGGGCATGGTTAGAATAAGTATATGTGTGATAGAGTGATAGAAATCACAAGTGGCTCAGGGGTTCAGAGTAAATTCCATCCATTGGACAGGGACAGCAAAGACATTGAAGAGAATGAAGAATATGAAGTCTTTTGTCAATGTGGAAGGTGAAGTAAATTGATTAGAGAGGATAGATGTTAAAAATATGACTTCAAATATAACAGCCCTGGCCCGGCACCTATGACTCAGAGGAAACCCCTGAGTTAACAAGAGAGTGAAAAGTGCATAAAGTGGAACTAATCAATAATTTCAATAATCTTTCAGATTGACATAATCTAGATAGGATATGCCCTTTAACGGTTATTAAGGCAGAAGCGTATGATACACATTTGCATTCATGAATCTTGGTGACCAATGGCCATGTTGTATTAATGCAGTAACGGTCCTTAAAAGGATAAGGGTTTTTCGTACTAGAATGCTATACTAACCTTGCTGTTGATTATGGCAGCCAGTATAGCCTTCATTATTTCACAGATTATATAACCAAATGCTAGATAAGCATCATCTTTCAGTACTTGTCCAGCAGCAGCCAAATAAACCATAATGGATAATATGGTCGGGCATAGGCACATACTTATGCCTCTGTAGATAAGAAATGAGTTGTCCATATGCTCTACAACCACCAAGATATCTTCGAAGATATTTCTTTCCTTTTCTATAAGCTCGGATATCTATTTTCATTCGACCTATATTTCCTTGTATGGATGGACACGACAACATATATACACTTTGCCCAAGTCGCTGACAATCACTGACAATTGGGGCGGTTTATTAAACTTTAAACCTAACAGACAACGTCAGAAACAAAAAGAAAAATTTTATGACCAAATGTCCATGGAGTCCATGACTCAGTTCCTTTGTTCAGTCTCAGTGCAGTGCCATCTGGTGTGGCAGCACAGTACCACCTGACCCAGGTGGTGGGGAGGTCCATCTAGTGGGGAAATATACCCCTATATCTACTCCGTTCCTTTGTACATATAGTAGTCATTATTAAAGCTTGAAATTCAGTATCACATTCATATGTGTAGAGGCAAGGAGAAAGGGTGCTCCGTGTCAAAAGTCAACTTTAAAATTCAGATCACTAACTTTTCAGTGATATATTGCATGAGAAGATAGTCCTGTTAGTTACTGAAGAATAGCTTCCTGAATATGGGTGGGTACGACCATTTCCTGAGTGTAAATAAGCTCTATGTCTAATTAATCATGAGATACATTGATAATTAGCATAATTTATGCTAATTAGCTAAATTAGCATAATTTTTTTATTCTTTTGTCCATAACTTTTGATCTAGAAATAATATTTTCATTCTGTTTTCACCATAGTAAACCTTGTGAGAGGTTCCTTCAAATGGCCCCATTGGTTTTTCAATTTGGAACGGAAATCATGTTTCCATGGCAACAGAAATCAACAAAAATGGCCATTTAGGCCCAAAAACCTTCTATTTACATGCCAGATTGGAATGTTTTGGCTGAAAATAGAATGTTTTATCAAAAATCATTGAATTCTACATAGAAAAGTACCTTAAAGAAATTTTAGGCATATTTTTCATATTTTAACCCATAGTGGTGCACCCTGGTGGCTAAATCAGGTACTAAATCCCGCAGGAACCCCCATTTCTGCTTGCTGGCTCACATATATGTGTTACTTTTATGTTCTTTCTGTTTTTCTCCGATAGGACAAAAACAAATATTGTGTTTCCAGCTATATGATTAAAATATCTAGGGTCGGTAGGTTGGATTTCTTTTCTTTTTCTATTTATTCAGTTATCTTTCTTTTTACATTTATTTAGGTAATATTAGGGCAAATGTCAATAAATTCATCAAATTCCTTGATTTGATTGCATTATGATAAAGGAAAAATGTGACAAATCTGAAAGACATGAGGAATATGAATGAGACATGTAAAATAAAAGAAATGACAAAGTCCTCAGAGTATTGAAAAAAATTCTAAAAGATTATGCAAAAAAAAATTCTAAAGAATATGAAAAAAATCTTCAACATGAAAAAATGATGCAGGGTCGGCCCTCTTTTGGTAGGGTCGGTCGGGTAACTGGAAACACAACTTGTTTTTTTAGGCCTAGCCAAAGGTGTCCTTCCGTTTTCTATGTGTCATTGGAATCGACTGATTGATGTAATAATTATGTCCCAACTGTATGACATGCATCATACTCCTTTTCTTTCAATCCTCGATTGGTGGACAGACTTTTGCGTGGCCTTTCAACATTCTCGTTGTAAACACAATTTCAGGAAATAGTATGGCTTGGATATTCTGGATCTCTACTTATCTAAGGGTATGGGGAAGTTTGAATCTAAAGATTAGCCATTTGCATTAAAGATGAATTAACCATGGGTTCTGGAGGTTGTTTCTATATGATCCTCCAATTCTCCGCTCTTCCACACCCTAAGAATCGACTTCCCTGGAGAATTGCTTCCTACTTGAAACTTACACCCTGACTCTGTAGCAGCCCTATAACACTCCTCTGACCGTTTCCCTTTCCGCAACACACTTTCCTGAGATGAGTGAGTTTCGTTTTCGGAATAGCACCTCCTGGGGTACTACTAGCGGTATTTATGTGCCCTTGAGTATGTGTTTATACCCATGCTGGTATTAAAGATCTGAAAAAGGAAGGCCAAGAGTGACCCATCCTTACAAATTGGTACTGAAGTCGCACATGTAGAAGCCTAGCTATAGCCTTTTCAAGTTGCATAGTGTCAAAAATATCAAAAGTTTCAAAAATGATATTTTAGCATTTTTGTAACATATGATTATATAATAAATCATAATCGAGTATGCCGCTACGCCCCTTTCCCCTCCCAGTGAAAAGACATTGTGTGGAATAAAATAATTTTATTATTTTAATACTTTGTAACCTGAACACCAGTAAAATTGATATTTGACAATAGTACAGAATGTAATACATATGCTGTTGAACAGAACACAAATGTTGACACAAAACTGTATGAATGTGAGTTGTGGGTGGCGCAAAACGGTGTGTATGGTTTTTTATGGACTTGGGTGGTACCACCATAGAGGGGTGGAAGGGAGTAGGAATAGTCCATTGTAGAGTAGGGGTGTTATAATAGGTTTGGGGGCTTGGGTACGGGCAGGCGAGCTGCATACAGACACTATGGGTACATGTCTTTTAGAAATCTTGCTTACTAAACTTACTTTAAGCCCCAAATGCCTAATAGACATGGCTATAACTTTTTTGGTTATATAGAATTACATAGGAATTATATAGGATTTATGAATTATTATATGTTTAATATGTTAATTATCTCAGTTTAATCTTTTATTAATTGATACGACTACATTTACTGCCAGATGACCCACAGAGGGCAACCTGGTTCAAATATGCAAGTGTTATATACCAAATGAAAGCTCTTGATGAGCTGTAAATGAACATGGCAATATCTAAACATTTTCTATTTGCGACTTCCGTACCATTTTGTTGGGATGGGTCACATTAATTTAGAGTGCATCCTCCCATCTCAATCTGCCTATGTACGATGATTTATGGGTAGATACAAACCGTATATTTCCTCAATTATGAGCCGGGGCCCAAATGATATTATAAGCCATATCTGTTCATAAGCCCGGTCAAAAGTAGCACTATAGGCCTAATAGAATCCAGGCCCCAAACAAGCCTGGTCAGAACAACCAAATACATACCTAGGTAAAAATAACATAATGCCTCTTCTAATAGGAATATTTTGGTAACTCTTTCAGTCCGGATAATGGATATAAGTAAAACTTTGTTATACAGAAGACCTTGGGAAAGTGAATTTGCTCCTTATAAGCAAGGTATCCTTATAAGCAAGGTTTACCCCGTAGGCAGATACAGGTGCCTAAAAGAGGTGGGTGCAACTAAAGTAGCTAAGGCGGGGGCTCTTTTAAAAATGTTCATGCCACATGGCACTAATATATCACTGGTACTATCTCAAATTTGTATGGAAAACTCATTACCCGGTAGAAGTTGTATGGGTCATGTACAGTTCATATCCAGTCCCCAAACCAGAAATGAAGATGATTGACCATGTGATACCGAAATTACAGATGTCCAAATAACAACAACTTTTATGTAGGAAATGACAGTGCTATATCACATGGCATGATATTTTCTAATGAATACTGAATGTAAAAGTTGTCAAAACATCCACAGGGTCCTGCCACCAATTTCTACTTTTGATCCTTAAATGCCCATATCCCATGTCACCTCTCAGAACACCATATCCTGTCAACGTTAACGAATCATCTATGTCATGTAACTAATTTTTTCCCCTCATTTCACTCATGCCCATGTCACATTTTGAGTTTAAGAAATACCCAAGTCACCATTTCGAATTTAGAGGCCCAGACCTCTCCAGTGCACTTACCACTCCCTGTAGGTGTTCAAATGATGTGGGTCTTTTTTCTGAAGATTCTGAACGAAGATTCTAGATGTCTCAAGATTATAAAATAAATTTTTTGATCTTAAAAGAGTAGGCCTTTCTGAATGGATTCCCATTTGACACTCTTTAGAGAATTCTAAATGGAGAAATGGTTTATACAAAACAGAAATAGATTGCAAAAGATTATTTAGAATAATCTTGAACCTCAAATAATCTAGAAGTTTTCTTTGATAATTTTGGTGCAATGAAATTTGTGCCAAATTGTATATAATTGATGGGGATATACCCCTGTGACATCATAAAAGGAAGGGAATTCCCTGGTCATGTGATCTTTGTAAGATTATTTTTCAGAATTCTCTAGAATCTGTAATGATTATTCTTTCCAGAATGCCTTAGAAAATAAACTACAGTAAAATATAGTTAACCACAAATTTACGCTGGCATTGAAATCTAACATCTTACAATTATTACACTATGATCATGTGATACCTCAAGATTTTCTTTTAAACGTGTTTCCATTTCCCACAGGATTCCCCATAATATACATTCACAATCATGCTAATTTGGCTAAAAGAATTTAAAACAATTATTCTCCAGTATTTTTTAAAACACAAATAATAGTGAACTTGATAAAAGCGTAATGAATGAATGCATTTTTCATTTCAGCACTTCTATGGACTTAAAACAAAAATACTTTTACCCTGAACTGTTATGTCTAAGGAATATACATTTTTAAGCATTTTGATATATTTAGTCCCACCTATTTTCCTCTCACAAAAACAGCCTTGAGAAAGACTTTTTAGCCAAATGAAGATTGGTAAAGATTATCTTAGGTCATACTGAAAATTCAAAGATAATCTTAAAAACCTATTTAGAAATGCGTAAAATCGTTTACCAAAAGAACATTGTGAATAATCTTTTGCACAAACGGATAGATTATTATATTTCCTTGAAAACACATTTAGAAATACAAAATCAAAACGAATTCGTTTATAATTCTCGTTTTCAAAACAGAAAAAGGCCCCAGGTGCCACCCCAGTTAACCCCCCCCCCTGCACCTTCCAATTCCATAGATGTTCAAAGGGTGTGGCTGCGACTACAAAAGCCTGATACAAAAGCCATGGTGCCTCCCCAGTCGGCATACCCCCATAGATGTTCAAAGGTCGTGGGTGTGACTAAAGAAGCCCTGCTGCCTGCCCAGTCTGCCCACGACCTTCTGGGCTATCAGCTCCTTATATATAGAAGGTTATGTATCATTTCCCTCCTTCTAACAGGACTTTATCACTTTAGGAATGTGTGTAAATGAATCTGGAAAATAGAATTTGCTCCTTATAAGCAAAGTCTCCTTATAACCAAGCTCCTGATAAAGAGGCTATACTGTATATAAGCATGTCCCATTTATAAGCCTGGTCAACTTCCCATTTTAATTCAATATAGACCTAAGACCAGGCTTATATTCGGGGAATTGTGGTAGGCCTAAATTATGTTGCTGGATGTTTTGGGCTCAATCAAATCTAGGCTTTACTACATCATAAAATCGAAAGAAAAGTCGGAATAACAAGACCAAAAATCGTGATAATCGAAATCGACAAAAATGGAATGTAGAAGAGAACCCTGTTGATATCCATTCTTGGTATTAAATTTCTGAAATATTAAAGATTAAAATGTTGATAGCCAATTGTCCTTGTACGATATGAAAGTGAGGACATAAATTTATTAGACCTATTACACTTTCATTAAAAATATCAATTTTGATATTGAAGGCAATGCCATAATATCTGCTCCTGCAATTACTCCCTGGATAGATTGTAACAGAAAGTCTTTCAGAAACACTGATATCAATTCAAAACCTTTTAGTGAAAAAAAAATCATGTGGGACGAATATACGGTTTGCCCTGAATCTCTAATGAATCATTCAGATCTGAGAGTGTCATGCGGGAGGGGGGGTCTAAAGAGGAAATCACCCGCCTCTAGCCCTACCGCTGATTTTATTCCCCATAGCCTTATACGCATAGAGATAAAATCAGTGGTGCAAGCTAGAGCCATGTGATGTCTGTTCAGAGACACCCTAAGTGTCTTGGTATTTTCACCCTGCACCCTACCTGTCCTTTTTGTGCACCCTAAGTGTCTGCCACCTAAGTGTCTTTGCACCCTACATGTCTGCATCCTATGTATCTTCGCACCCTAAAGTACCTGTTACCTATTTTTTTTTTTTTTTAATCTGGCAGACCCAATTATAATTAGACAATCTTCATAAAAAGACACATTCATTTTGCAGGAAATTCAATTTATTCTACATTAGACAACCTATTACACACTGGGAATACATTGTAATGTAAATATGCAAGGGAAGAGTAAAATTGAATATAGAGGTATGCAAAATCAACGATACACCCATGTAGTACATACAATACATACACAGATACCTCATATAAAGGATATACTAATACTTCTTGGTCATTAGAGATTACTTTCATCAAACGCTCACCATAATGATAGTCACCCTTTTTCATCAGCCTTTTTTTTTTACACCAGTCGTTTAAAGACTGCAGCACATTCCTTTATTAATTAAACAATTGTGATATCGGGCGAGTGCCCAAAATCTGCATATTATAAGCATGGCAGCGAGCTAAGAAATCCTGTGTGACTTGATTATACCATTCAATATACATGTAGAATATGCACTGTTACCGTTGTATATCCAAAGCTCCGAGGGAGATGTCACAAACATCACTGTTGTTAGGTTACAAACATTCAATTTGTGGTTAGTCTGTTTGTAAGGTAAGTGGTAGGCGGCAGAAGCCACATGGAACCACTCTTTGATGTCATCCCCTACACTGTCCATATTGAAAAGCGCATTTTCCCAGCTGGCCTAAAAACTGCTCCATCTTATAATGAAAAGTGAAGATTGTCAGCCCTCCCAGTGTAGGCTAAGAAAACTTTCCAAGATAGTGATGCTTTTTGATTTGCACACTATAGGCTGCAAAATTGTCATGTAAGTGGATATAAAGCCATTGCGCTGTATATCCTAAATATGGGCAGTTTTGAACAATGAACGATTTCTTTAATAGTGCAAAGAGATCTGTCAAATAAGAGACATAATATCTAGTTCATCATATATCTGATACACAATTGTGTAGAATCCCTATAGAAATTTCTCATGATTGAGAAAGGTCCTCTAGGTTGGTGACACTCAAATAGCAGTGGTCAGCCATAAATCTGGCGATGTGGTGTTCTCCATCACAATAGGGCTGAATCTGAATGAACAGTCGATGCTGGGGGTGAACTGAAATATGACGATGGTGTAGCTTATCAATGTTCCCAGGATCTGAAATTTCAAATACTACTCATTCAACAATACATACTAGAGTATCTGTTGAATACAAAAACATAAGTCCTTGTTATGCAATCCAAATAATCAGTCTATTGAGAAAACATGTATATTATTATATGCATTGTATATTCTACATTATACCTCGGGAGTGCCTAATCAAAAATTCAAAAAGAAATCATAGATAAGAAAAGCAAAGATCTGCAAATACCTCTGCATTGTCTAAATCAGTAGTGGTAAGCTTAAAGCTGATCTTACTAGCTGTAAATGTATATAAAGTCTATGTTGTGAGTAATTCAATTGTGGTATATTTTCATTGAATTTGGGACATGAGAAAATGAGATGTATATATATATATATATATATATATATATATATATATATATATACATATATATACATATATATATATATATATATATATATATATATATATATATATATATATATATATATATATATATATATATATATATATATATAACTTACTGTGAGCAGAAAGGAGACATCAATGAGAAGGAATCCCCCAGATGTTAATCCCACTGCTGGTCCATTCAGTCGGCTCAGGAAATGCTGAAGCTTTTAGACGAGGATAGATTACATATTCATAAAATAATGCACAGTGTGTTCCCTGTGAACCAAATATGCTATATGTGCTTTCATAATTACTATTGATGACAACATGTTATGTAATGTGAGTCTTTATATTGATATAGTAATATGAACTTTTCTTACCTGGGCTTGACTGTGATGTTTTTGGTCAAAGTGGATTTTATGAGAAAAAAAAATGTTGTCTCCCATTTTATAGATATTATAATTCTTTCATATTATGTACCTTTTGCTTGAATTAACAACATGACATTTTGCAATAGGGATAAACATATTTTGAAAGTATTGTTCACATATTTTCCACTTAGTTGATGCCATAAGATACGAAAGCTTTTTAATCAACTTTGCAAAGGCTTAAAGATTAAATAGGCATATATTGAATGAATTTGCATACCCTGTTTACTGCCTTCTCCTCCAACAGAGCGAGGTCAATCTTGTAAAGAACATCCCGTGATGCATACAACTTCATAGCAAAGACAAGTGAGAGAGCACTGTTAGAGTAACACACCAAAAAGGGTACAAGATGGACCTATCCCACTTGGCAAAAAAACGTATGTGCAAACTTATTATTATTGAGTTTGGGTTAAAAAAGCGTTTGTGAAAATCGTTTTCCTTTCATCAAAAGAATATTTTCTTCATTAAAAAATCCTTTTGAACGTAATAAATACATTTGTACCGTAATATCCCGCGTTTAAGGCGCGTCTTATACGGGGGTTTTAGTTCTCCCTGGATCCACAACGGGGACACCAAGACCTTTCTTTTGATATGTGACACTCCCATGTAACCCAATCAGCAGCATTTGGGGTCCAGAGGGGTCCAGGGGGTCCTAGAAACACACATCTTTTTAAATTTTGAAAATTCATTCAGTAGAAAGAAGCTATGAATTCTTCATTTTTCTGGCCAAATTCTAAAACTCTAGGTGCGCCTTATAGGGGGGTGCGCCTTATACGCGGGAGATTACGGTAATGCCCATTTTCTAGGGTTTTAGGTCACATTATCTTTATGTTGAAAAGAAACGTATTTGACCTGAAATAAAACAGTCTTTATAGAACACTGTCCTTTTGACATTCTTTGACTTTTAAAACAAACGTTTAGCAAACTTAGGAACATAATAAAATCGATTTTAACATAAAAAAACCTTTTATGCCAAGTGGGATAATAGGCAGATTATAAGCTACAACCCATATATTCAAGGAGCACCTAGTGTATTTAAAGCACGCCCCCAAGATATACTACAGCACAACTAGTTTAGCACTATATAATTCAATGTAGAATGTCCTTACCTATGTAATGGTTCGGATCAATGTCTCGACTAGTTCGAAGTGAAAACCAGACAAGGTATCTCGGGTTAGTGCAACCGGCACGTATTTATTATGGTATATGTTTTACATCCACCTCGAAGTATACTGCTTAGCTATAGTGTAAGCTCAGGTAAAAGTGGTCCGACTTCGTTGGCAGCTAGAGCCAGACTAACACCTTCCCCGGAGCTGGGACCAGGCGAACAGTGCTGCCACCACCCCGCAGAGACCACGGGTCGAGGAGACCTCTAGTGACTACCAGTGATGGGCGCACCGCTTGAAACACCCTCTCGAGGGAGACGCTCACACTATATCACGATCTACGAGCCCCTACACTACCCCCACCAGAATAAGGAAAGGGGTGTGCAAAATAACATATTTTAACAGTGTGACAACTTCGTTATTCTAAAAAATTAAGGGCTCATGGTAATAAACGAGAGTTCGAAGTAGAACGTGATATGTTATTTGTGTGACGTCTTAATAGTAGGAGTCGACCACATATAAATGTTTTAGTTATAGCAAACATACACATACACTATGAAACAGGATTAAAGAGAGATATGGGTCGAAACAAGTTTGGAAGAACATGTTCGAGTCCGTACATAGAGTATTTTAAATGTATGTTAAATAACGATATACCATATTTGTAATTATATGTGATACTAAGTTACATAACCCGAAAAGAAAATTTTCGATGTTCACGTATGAACACTATATAATAGTTTTTTTATGCACAGTTTACAATAACTGTGGGTTTTTTTTATAATTATACGAATATATATATATATATATATATATATATACCACTACTAACCTCGAAGTATGAACACAATTGGTGTGTACCTGAGAAATATTAAATAGCATTACGGTAACAGA
Organism: Acholoe squamosa; assembly: GCA_949317995.1. NCBI lineage: Eukaryota > Metazoa > Annelida > Polychaeta > Phyllodocida > Polynoidae > Acholoe > Acholoe squamosa. The sequence goes on from OX439051.1 coordinate 20,642,374, forward strand.
TCTCGTAGGTTTATAGCACCAATTATTCTGTTTTACTGTTAACAAATAGACACATTTTATGAGATCGGTCCTAGTGGATGACGTTAGGATTGAAATTTTAAAACAGAAACAATTTTTATGCGTAAGGTGAGAGGACTAGTGGTTAATTATATGATATACAATATGACTCTATAGCAGCCCACCGGTGTAGTGGGTCTGCTGTACAATAAAAATTAACTTCGGGGTGTCTTCGGGGTCGTCCACTGCTTGTCTGCAGATCCATTCGGCGAATGATGGACTTGGTGGTGGCAAGCCGCGTCGCTGTGTGGTGTGCCCTGATCAAGATGGAAAGATGTAGATACGTCCATTGGGTTCTGTGGGTCTGCATCCGTCCGGACATCCATTGGGGTTGGGGCACAGTTTCGGTGTTCGAGGATCCCATATAAAAGACAGGGTCGGTACCTGTATTTACTTACATCGAGGTTCACAAGTCCGTCTCCATCACCGTCTCCCCAGAATGGGTTTCTGGATCGGAGTCCAAACTTATCAGGTTATGGACCACTGGGGTTTGGGCAGGGGTTGTGGCTACAGAGGTTGCCTCGGGGATAGGGGCTAGGACATCAGTTTGTCTAGTCGGGGTGGCAATCGGGGTAGCAGTGGCGCCTTCAGACTCCCTCTCGGGTCCAGTTGGTGGCGCGCCTGCGCTGGCGGAGGCTCTCGGGGTGGCCATACACATGAATCCAAAGGATTCGATGTCCACCTCGAGCTGTCTAGCCTCCTGCAACTTGGCCTGGAGCTTCTCGAAGGCACTCTCAGCAGTGCCATCCCAATCCTTCATGAAACAGCCGAACAGTGCCATGAATCGGACATCCTGGTGTTCGTATTGGCTCCTCAGCACCTGAAGCTGCGACTCGTATTTCAGCTTCATGGCCTTGGCCTCGTTTTCGCGTTAAAGCGAGGCCCGAAGCTGGTCTCTCGCCTGTCCCTGCATGTCCTGCGAGATTCGGGCTATTTCTCGCCGCTGAATCTCGTGTAGACATTCGAATACGCCTTCCGTGACACCTCGAAGGTAGCCGGTGGCCTGGCTGATGTGTCTTTCCTGCCACGCCTGGAAGACATCGGCTTGAATATCACAGGATTCCTGTGTCCGGTTTCTGATGTAATCATCGGTGTCCTCCAGCTCGAAGTTAGATTTCACCAAATGTAATACATTGGTGGTCTTCATATTTCTTACTGGAGGAGTCGGCACAGGAGTCGTGTGGGTGTCAGAGCTACTCTCATAGGCGGAGCTCGAGGTGGCAGTGGCGCTCGGGGATGGGGTGGTGGTGTTGGTCCGTCGAGACGACCCAACTACCGCCCCACTCTCATCGATGGTCAGGCCTCGGCCCCTACCGACCTCGGGGAGAGGTTGACTAGGGTCCTTCATAACTAATTCTCGTCCGGGTCACTTTGGGTCCACAGGTCGGACCCCTCCGCGAGAGGAGGTAGTGGCAGGAGCAGCCGGGGGACCCATTGGCTTCGGTTTCCCTGAAGGCAATAAGGTCTGGGACTCGGGGCCCGGTTTCTGGGTTTCAGACAGAGTGGGGAACTCGTCTGGTTCGTCCGATTGTGCCTTGAGTCTGGCGAGCAAGGCGTCCTCCTCCGGGGTGCCCTGGTACCATAGGGTAGGCTCAGTGTGAGTCTGGCGAGCAAGGCGTCCTCCTCCGGGGTGCCCTGGTACCGTAGGGTAGGCTCAGTGTGTCCCGCAAACCAGTCGGGATGTGAGAGGGTGGTCCGCCCCTCGAACCAGGTCTTGTCGTTGCCAGTCGAGGTCCCCGCTACAGGTCGATAGGCGCTCGAGCTCAGGGGCGAGACGTGCTCCAGGCTCGAGGGGTCTTGGGATGTAGCGCCCGCGATCATGTTAGGATCGGGGGACCTCTTCTTGTGCTCAGGAGCTGGGGCTGGAGACTGTGACTCCGACCTCGGTCGCTTGGCGTCCCGAGTTCGAGGGTCACCACCGGGGTGTGGTCGGGGTTTTCCATGACGGTCGACCGCATCAGGGTGTCTCCTCTGGACTTTGACACGCCAGTGCATTTCTGCAGACATGTCAAACCGGTGTGAACGCACGTTCTTGAGGAAGTAGGCGTCCTGCTTCCCCTCGACCGTGTGGCAAAGGTGGTCGGTCCTCATGGTAATGGTCAGTCTCTCCTCAGAGGTCATTTGGTCCCACTTCGACATAAGTCGCTCATGGAGTTTCAGGGCCTTGAGTCGGGCGTCGCTGGCTTTGAGACCATGAACCTGAGCCAAGTGCTCGGCCATGCGCCCCCGCCTTGTGGTTCTCAGCCCTTGGCATTTCTTGTTCTCATTCTTCTCGTTGGAGCACCGATACACCGGAGCGTGGTGCATGTGATGCTCCACGAGGTGTCTGAAGAATGAGTCCTTGGATGGCCAGACTCTCTCTGTCTCTGCGGCGTTGACGCAGATCTCGAACGGGCAGGTCGGGTTTGAAGGTGTCCAGTTCGAAGCAGCATACTGCAACTTCGTCCGGTGTTCAAAGCCATAGTAAGACTTAGGGGTCTTAACTGTGTCTCCGAGCGAGGCTACCCACACGCGATAGAATTTCGCGGCGCCGGAGTCCTTCTTCAGGATTTTCATCCATTCCTCGTCGTCACTATCGCCGTCGCGATTGGTGGCTGGAGGAATCGAATAGCTGTCAGTATAACGCTGACAGTCCATGAAGCACTTGGGGGTGTAATCAGGGAATCCGGTTCGGGCATTGACCCACTTGTTCAAGCAGGACTCGTCAGGGGCGTCCTTCAGAGGTTCCTCTAACGAGTCGATATTTTCCAGCAGTTGCCGGCTCATTTTGGCAACCTGCCGGTCACGGTCTCCGTTGCCTTCTTCCTGAACCTCTTCCTCCTCGACCGCAGTGCTACTGACGGGCTCGGGGGCAAGAGGGGTCATCTTCCGAGAGGTTCTCGTCCAGGTAGATCTCGAAGGGGAGGGGGCGTCGTCGTCCTTTGTAGTTCTACTACTCCGGGTTCGACTCCGCGAGCTTCAAGATGAAGTCAAGGCTGCGGAGTCGTCGCTTTCTTCAGCTTTCTCCTCTACCACCTTCTTTTTATGGCGGCTCGATTTAGGCTTGGCTTCGAGTTTGTCCGTGGAGTCCTTCTTGGCTTTCTCCACCTCCTTCTTAAGCTTCGATTTGCGCTTCATCAAGTCCTTGCGCTCTCTCTCAATGGCTTTTTGGCGGGCATCAAGCTCCGCGAGGCTCATTTCTTTGGCGGTGTTTACCTTGGTGGAGTAGCAAGCTCCACCCTCAAGGCTCAAGGCAGCTTCGGGGATCTTGCTGGCTACGCCCCCGTCGCGAGCGGTCCCGTTCGCCATTCTCTACTCTTCTTTCTCGAGCTCGGGGTCTGCTAACAGAGCATCTTCTTCCTCCCGAACAGGAGAGTTCTTCTGCGAGTCAGACATGAACGCATAGGTGCGTTCTCGGGGTGGTCCTTGTGGAAGGACTTCGCGGGAGTGGATGCTGGGCAGACGCTCCTCGAACCCGACTAGGCCATACAGCAGCGGGTAGGCTGTCTGTGACCTAATTCGGTCGTCCTCGCAGATGGCGTCAACAACGGCAACTAGGCCATCGCTGATGCACATCGCTTCGGCCAGTCCGAAGTAGTTCTCGAACCAGATGTCTGAAACGTCAGTGACTCCAGTGTCAGTGCATCCACGCCAGATCCTAGATTGTAAATCATAGGGTATCAGCCGTGGTGGTTCGCCTTTAAGGCCCAGGTACTTCGGTGGGCAGTATCGATTTTTGCCTGTGGCCGTCCGGATGAATCCCTTGGTCACATTCACGTACCCGACGGCTGGTGGTCAGTCGGTGAAAGTCACGGGGACTTCGATGATGACTGAAGGGGTGGTTCCCTCAGTCGTACTGGGGCATGGTGTTCTTGGGGGGATCAATTCAGCACCTCTTGGGATGCTCAGGGTGTCTGGAGCCGAATCAGGGAGAGACAACTCCATTTCGGTGGTGTCCATTAGTTCCACTACTGGACTTCGGGGTGCCTCATCTTGGGCTCGAAGTGGAGTCAGGTGTCCATCGGGGTTGGCCGTTATGGTCGCCATCACCTCCGACTGAGCCATTTTTCGGGCTCAGACGGATCAGGGGGTTGTCCTCCTTTGTTGAACAGAAGGAGTCAATGGTAGTTAGCTGGGAGGAACTATGTCACTATAAGTGGCAGAGAAAACAGCGGCACGTCTTACCTCAGTAAGATGGTTCGCGTGCTGTGAGCGATATTGGAGGCACAACAAGTGATGCGGAACCATTGCGCATGCGCCACCACACTGCGCCACTCCGACATTCCGCTCTCTAGCGCCCCCCTTCCCGCTCGTGGCAGGCGTCCGTACTACCCCGGATAACCAGGGGTCGGGGTTGGTTTTCTCCATAGGCCGTTGGTGGAATTACCCCCTTCGCTATTCATATCAACAGGAGTTCGGCAGAATAACATGTAGCATCATGTGTACACGTCAGCCAAGCTGTCTGCCACCCACAGGAACCATGAATAGGGTGGAAATGTCCGGTGTGGTCGTATTTCGAATCGTGCTCCAGGTATCTCAACCTCCAAACACATAACAAGACACATAAACAGGACGATACACTCGTTGTGATTTCGGAACATTAAGTAACGGCAGTCCGCCCAGCAATTCTGGGACTGCGTCTCACCTCTCTTCCTTTGTTATTCAACTGAGATTCTCAAGAAGGTCTAGTGGAAGGTGCCAACGTTTTCCCCCTACCTCGAGTTTTTAAATTTGTGTCAGCTTCGACCTTCCGGGGTCGTCCTCTCTTCGTCTTTTTCTCATTCGCCATTCTAGTAGGTCGGCCTCTTTTCCTTTTCGGGGCCATCTCCTTTATTTTTTTCGACAATTCGTCGGTCTTCATCAGGATCTCGTCCTTCTGTTCATTCATCTGTTTGGAAATTTCCTCACACTCGGAGTTGGCGGCATCCCGTCCCCTCCATTTCCTCAATCTACACACGTTAGACTTATTCATGTGGCCTGTAGCCAGACTCATAAGCATAACCGTGCTTTCAGATATAATTCGGGTGACCACGTGAGGTCCGTCCCAACTCGAGATCAACTTCTTGCACCTTAAAGGTTCATGCATCCTAAACACTCGGTCACCCACACTGAACTGTCATGGCTTTAGGTGGGTATCATATCCAACTTTTTGCCAATTCGCGTTCTTTAATAGCTCATTTCGGACTACTTCATAAGCTCTCTTGAATTGGTCTCGTAGAGATTCTACAAACATTACAGTACATGGGGCTTCGGGGCTTACCCCTATAACACCATATACGAGATCGGCGGGCATTATGATATCCTCCCCAAATACTAATAAATTGGGGGAGCAGTTTGTTGCAGCGTGCACAGTGCTATTATAAGCGTGTACCACGAAGTCACATTGCTCGTCCCAGTCATCTTGGCAAGAATTTACCAAGGGTTTAAGGACTTGTATCAATGTTCGATTGAATCTTTCTACCTGACCATCAGACTGTGGTCTGTATGGGTTGGTTCGAGTTTTACAAATGGCCAGATAGTGGCACATCTCTTGCCATAGGTTGGACTCGAATTCTCGTCCCTGGTCGCTGTGCATCATTAATGGTGCACCTAAGTGTAACACCCATCCTTTCATGAAGGCAATAGCACAAGTGGCTGCCTTGTGGTCAGGTAAAGGATATACTCGAGTGTATTTGGTGTAGTAATCAGTTACTACCATCATACAAGTGTTGCCCCGGTGTGTGGATTTGATTCCGCTGATGATGTCAATGGCTACTCTGGCGAATCGAACACCGAATAGCTCTTGCACCAGGGGCATCTTTCCCATTCCTGGACCGGGCTTATTCCTGCCGCATTCGGGGCAAGTCATTACCCATCTTATGATGTCATTGTGCATTCCTGGCCAGTAGTATCTCCTGGCTAAGTGTTCTAACGTCCTCTTCTTCCCGAAGTGTCCGCTTGTTTTATGCCCGTGGCAATAAAACATAATATCTCGTCTCAGTGACATAGGAATCACTATCTGTAGGACCTTGTCCTTAGTAGAACAGGTTTTCCATCGACACAGTAGACCGTCTCGAATCTCTAGCTCGGTCCATTGGGCTAGAAATTTACGGGTTTCTCTGTCAAGGGACAATGCCGGCCGTTCGGGCTTGGCATTCTTGTTCAGGTAACAAACCACTCTCTTGATAGCGGGATCATTTTGTTGGAAATGTAGGATGGTTTCTTCTGGCCATTCTATAACATTTTCCATACTGACGCTAGGTAACGGCGTCGACTGTCTAGTTCGAACCGTTGCGACTACCGCGTTGTGAGCCCCACAATCATCACAATCGATTTTCTGGCACTTCCTAAAAGGCCTCCAGGAAAGGGCGTCCGCATTGATATGCTTCGAACCCGGTCTATGTTGGATCTGGCTATGCTGCAACCCAAATTCTAACAAGTGTGCCAGCCAACGGCCAATCATACCTTCAGCGTCCTTAAAATTAAGTAGCCACCTCAGGGACAAGTGGTCAGTTCGAAGAGTAAAGTCGGTACCCCATTGGAAATGTCGAAACTTTTTGGTATACACCACCACAGCCAGCAACTCACGTTCGGTGGTGCAGTAGTTTCGTTGTGCCCTATTCAAAGTGTTACTAGCAAAGGCGATTGGTACTTCGACCCTGTCTTGGACCTGCGACAGGGCTGCACCAATGCTATCATTGCTAGCGTCCGTGTCCAGTATGAAATGGTCATCCGCAGTTGGATATTTCAATACTGGCGTGTTAGCAAACAAGTGTTTTATTTGCTCGAAGGCTATATCCTGTTCATCTCCCCATGGAAAATGTTCCTTTGCTCGACCTGGGGTCCAATGTGCCAATATTTGTAAGGGGTAACCTACTTTGGAGTAATTCGGGAGGAAGTCTCGATAGTATGAGCAGAAGCCCAGGAAGGATCTTACTTCCTTCGCACACAGGGGTTTCTACCATTCGGACACTGTCCGTAGTTTCTCAGGGTGGGCTTTTACACCGTCAGGAGTTATTATGTGGCCGAGATATGTAATAGATGATTTAAACAAATTACATTTCTTTGCTTTTAATTTCAGACCATTTGCTAGGATTCTCTTCAAGACTAATTCGAGGTTGCTTATGCAATCCTCGAAAGTCTTTCCAAACACTATGACATTATCGAGGTACACCAGACAACTCTTCCAGAGGAGGTCGCTTAGCATTTCCTCCATCATAGCTTCGAAAGTGGCTGGTGCATTACACAGCCCAAAAGGTAAAACATTGTATTGGAATAGGCCCATATGGCTCCAGAAGGCTGTCTTCTCCATATCCTTAGGGTCCATCCCGATCTGCCAATACCCGGACTGAAGGTCGAGGGTACAGAAGTATTTGTTCCCCCCAAGGAGTCTAAGGTCTCGTCTATCCTTGGTAAGGGAAAGGAGTTTTTCTTCGTCAAGCCATTCAGCTTCCTATAATCGATGCAAAATCGAATAGACCCATCCTGGCTATGCTGCAACCCAAATTCTAACAAGTGTGCCAGCCAACGGCCAATCATACCTTCAGCGTCCTTAAAATTAAGTAGCCACCTCAGGGACAAGTGGTCAGTTCGAAGAGTAAAGTCGGTACCCCATTGGAAATGTCGAAACTTTTTGGTATACACCACCACAGCCAGCAACTCACGTTCGGTGGTGCAGTAGTTTCGTTGTGCCCTATTCAAAGTGTTACTAGCAAAGGCGATTGGTACTTCGACCCCGTCTTGGACCTGCGACAGGGCTGCACCAATGCTATCATTGCTAGCGTCCGTGTCCAGTATGAAATGGTCATCCGCAGTTGGATATTTCAATACTGGCGTGTTAGCAAACAAGTGTTTTATTTGCTCGAAGGCTATATCCTGTTCATCTCCCCATGGAAAATGTTCCTTTGCTCGACCTGGGGTCCAATGTGCCAATATTTGTAAGGGGTAACCTACTTTGGAGTAATTCGGGAGGAAGTCTCGATAGTATGAGCAGAAGCCCAGGAAGGATCTTACTTCCTTCGCACACAGGGGTTTCTACCATTCGGACACTGTCCGTAGTTTCTCAGGGTGGGCTTTTACACCGTCAGGAGTTATTATGTGGCCGAGATATGTAATAGATGATTTAAACAAATTACATTTCTTTGCTTTTAATTTCAGACCATTTGCTAGGATTCTCTTCAAGACTAATTCGAGGTTGCTTATGCAATCCTCGAAAGTCTTTCCAAACACTATGACATTATCGAGGTACACCAGACAACTCTTCCAGAGGAGGTCGCTTAGCATTTCCTCCATCATAGCTTCGAAAGTGGCTGGTGCATTACACAGCCCAAAAGGTAAAACATTGTATTGGAATAGGCCCATATGGCTCCAGAAGGCTGTCTTCTCCATATCCTTAGGGTCCATCCCGATCTGCCAATACCCGGACTGAAGGTCGAGGGTACAGAAGTATTTGTTCCCCCCAAGGAGTCTAAGGTCTCGTCTATCCTTGGTAAGGGAAAGGAGTTTTTCTTCGTCAAGCCATTCAGCTTCCTATAATCGATGCAAAATCGAATAGACCCATCCTTCTTTGTGGTTATCCACACTGGGCTGGACCAAGGGCTCATGCTCGGCACTATAACCCCTTTCTCCAGCTGTTCGAGGATTTTTTTCTCTGCCTCAACTTTCTTTTTAAGTGGTAATCTCCTATAAGGTATTTTAAATGGCTTCGAATCACCGGTGTCAATCGTGTGCAGTACCTTGCTTGTGCGGCCTACCGAGCCCCCAGGTTTCCCGAAGGCATCGTTGAAGGTAGCAAGCAGGGCTCGAAGTCTCTCTTTCTCTGAATTCTTCCTCAGGGAAGAGTCATCAACCAACTTCCTTAAGTCATCTGGAATTCCCCGAACTGCCTCATCGGGTAAATCCATTCGAAATCGAGCTTCCGAGATATGTTCTTCTCGTTCTTTCTCAGATACACAGGTTTCAGTCCTCTGTTCATGATTGGGACTACTGTCCATGATCCACTTCCCATCAGAGTGTCAACGGAATCTAGCTGTAAGCTAGATAATACTTCAAAATTAGGTTCGAAGACAGTGTCTGAGCCTCGAAATGCATGGTTCGAGGAACACAAAACGTCACAAGTCATTCCTGACAGAATTTTAACAGTCTGTACCACGGTGGCTACCGAGGATACATGTCTCAATATGCAAGGGATCTCGCAATTGTAGGGTTGCCTGATCTTCAACATCCCGAATCGGGGGTCCAACACAGCGCCATACAAACTTGTGAAATCCAGGCCGATTATTCCATCATCACTTATCTCGGCTATGGTGGGGCTCATTACATACTCGTAGCCCCCCATCCCAATCTGTATGAAAGTCTTGCCAAAGGTCTTGCCAAAGGTCTGACACCAGACTGAAGAATTTTCTCGAGACACACGAATGGCTGGCACCTGTGTCAATCAAAAATTCCCCAGTCCGCCCCTTCACCGATACAGCAATGTACCATCGTTTCCCCCCCAAAGGTGAGGAGTTCTGGGCGAATCGGAGTTGTTCCTTGGAATCACCGATCTCCCATCCCTAACCCTTCAAGAAGGTTACCCACGGGTGGTTCGGGGGGAGGTGTGCCGCACTCACACACGTCAACTCTTCAACCCAACCTCCCTCTTCTTCGACATAGGATTTCTCCCTAGGGTCCTGGCATACGTCTGCCCCTACCCCGTCGAAGCCCCCGGCCCGGACTGGGGTGAGAGGATCCTTCTCACGTACCAGTCCCCCAGAGGGTGTTGATTCCTGTACTAGCTCGGGCTCGCCAGCGGTGCCTTTTTGGCAGATTTTCGAATCACGGATCACATCACTTGCCATAGATGCGACCCTCTTTAGTTTTCCTCCTCCTGCTTTTCTTCTACGTAATTAACTCGGGATAGTACAGGTTTAGGGGCTGTACACTCGTGAGCATAGTGCCCCATCTCTTGACAACGGTAGCACCGTAGTCTGCTTAGATCTACTCTCTGACATGCGGGTCTAGTATACATTGTTTCGGCAAAAGTTTTCATAAAATCCTCCATCATTTTCTTCATGTCTAGAGTTTTGGGTGGAGCAGTAGTTCTCGGTGGAGGTAATACTGGTGCACGAGCAACGGCCATCTCAGGTGTCCGGCTGTCAGAGTTGGGCCTTGTTTCCCCTCGAGACTCATTAGCCCTTCGGTTATATATCCGCCGAGGGATATATTTGCGTTTGACGTCTTTCTTCACCTGTACTGCAGAGATACTGCCGTCTTCCTCCTCGATCTCTATGATCTCGAAGTCGTTCTCAGCTGTTTCAGTGTACGTCGGTTGGTGTATCCCCGACATAGAAGTTGTACTAGTATTAGTACTCGCGCAAACCTTAGTATTTGAGGTTTTCATCTCCACTTTTCCCGCCATGAGGGTCTTCTTTACCGTCCAGCATTCAATTCCCTCGAACAGGTCCATCAAGGTAGGATTTCGTCCTTTCCAAGCAACTTATTTATATTGTTCTCCAGCAACTTATTTATATTGTTCCATTTCGGCCCTTATTTGCTCGGCCTGTTTCTTTAGTTCAAGATTCTTGATGGTGGAACTAGTTTCTTGTTCCTCCAGGTCAACTTCCTTTCTAAGTTTCTCGTTTTCCCACTCGGCTTTAGCGAGTTCTATTTTCCTTTGGATGACATGTGCCTGTCGTTCAAGGTCGCGATTGGCTTTTTCTTTCAATTCGGTTTCTTCCTCGAGTTTCTTCATGTCCTTCATCATTCGTTCTTTTTTGGTCTCATACTGGTGACATTGTTTCTCCAGATTTCTAAGCCTCAGAACTTTTTGTTTGGAGTCTTCTAGCTTTGGTAACCCCTGATATAGGCGAACTCTATTCATGGCGTCGAAGCTCAACTTGGCCTGCTCGCGCAAGTATTCGAGAGTCATCATAATTGGTGTCGGTGTCTCTGTGGAATCGGTGCTTAATCTGTATGTATGATTCACGACTGGAGTGGGCATTTCCTTTGATTCGAGATCTCAAACTACCCTCTCCACTTTGGGTCCAGTTATGGAAGTATACCCCCTCATTTGTGTTCGGTTTAAATCGTTAGCATGAGCAGTTTCATTCGGTGTGGATCCCGAGATGTTCGATGTTTCATCTCAAGATCCATCGTGCTCGTGTTCGGCCTCCAGGGCCGCGCACTTACACCAAGGACTGGTCACGGCACCAGTGTAATGGTTCGGATCAATGTCTCAACTAGTTCGAAGTGAAAACCAGACAAGGTATCTCGGGTTAGTGCAACCGGCACGTATTTATTACGGTATATGTTTTACATCCACCTCGAAGTATACTGCTTAGCTATAGTGTAAGCTCAGGTAAAAGTGGTCCGACTCCGTTGGCAGCTAGAGCCAGACTAACGCCTTCCCCGGCCCCAGGTAGGAGCTGGGACGAGGCGAACAGTGCTGCCACCACCCCGCAGAGACCAGGGGTCGAGGAGACCTCTAGTGACTACCGGTGATGGGCGCACTGCTCGAAACGCCCTCTCGAGGGAGACGCTCTGACTATATCACGATCTACGAGCCCCTACACCTATAAGGTGCACCCCCAGTAGTATATAATGTATCGGAACGGGACTATAGCTAATCTAAGGATATTACTCACTGGGGATACAGCCAATCAGAGGCCTCCCTTTTGGCAGGAAATTCAAATGGAGGGTCACGGGACCTAGACCCCACATGGTGTGGCACCAAAATAAACCAATCAGAACCCTCCCTTTTGGTGGGAAATTCAAAATGGTCATGTGACCCAAACCCCCTGTGGTGTGCCGCCAAAATGGCGCCCTCTGATTGGCTGGCTGTTTAGGTCACGTGACCTCTATCATGTAAATAAGGTCACATGACCCTAATTTGAATGGACCAATCAGAGGTCGTCATTTTGGTGGGAAATTTGAAAAATTTGGTTATGTGACTCTATTTTTAAATTTTTTGCCAAAATGGAGACCTCTGATTGGTTGGCTGTCCACACGTCATACCATCAGCTGTATGCAAGCAAGTAGTAACATGACCTTATTAGCATAAAGAGGTGTGGTTTATTATGTAGATGAGGGTGTAACTATAGTGAGATATTTTTTATATAAACAAAAAAAGGCAAGCTTTGAGGGGGTCCTTTTTTTTGGAAACCCGCCCCTCATTTTCAAGCAATTATATTTACACGTCATTAAATACAAGTCCACACTCTCTACATATCATAGTTAAATATAGCATAGGAATGCGATAGAACCCAAACATGGAACAGTACACATTTTAATTATATTTACAAGTCGGTGAATACAAGCTTACATACAAACTATATTGGTGTCTTATCTATATATGAATCATGATACATTGTGGGAGGTCTTTGTCCGGTTCATATATGTTGTCCCTGTTGAATCTACGGTGGTGTCTGGTGTATATATGTTGTTTCTCATTTATCTACTGTGTCCTCCGATGTTACAGCATCAAAAACACACAGAAGATGTTTGTCCAAAAGGAAAAAACTCCTCCACGCTTCATTCTGAAAAGCTGCAGCTCTTTGTCCAGAGAGTTCAATTTCTTCACCATTTCCGTCAGCAAAATTTTGCTCCGTGGACTTAGATTCATATCTTCCGAGGCCAATGGGCAGGTAGGAGAATGTCTGAAATGTTCCACAGCGACGTCATCACTTTCTAACCTAGTGTGTATAGCGACTCCACATTGGTAGCATTAAACAACGTCCTTAACTTCGATGTAAAAGAATCCATGGGCGGCGAGTTTCTCTGTGAAAGGACGGGGTTTATTCCACATAATTGTGTCAAAAGTGTTAAGTGTCCTTGATAAATGAACGAAACGTACATACTTGACCATTCTCTAAGGTAGGTAGGTAGGTAGGTAGGTAGGTAGGTAGGTAGGTAGGTAGGTAGGTATTTTTTTGTTTACAAAGTAAAGCAATATATATCTGGCCACCTCAAACCTCCTCATGTCATCCATCAGCACTCAAATGAGCTGATGATGTGTACTGCTGGGTTTAGCTTGCCACATTTTCAACACTCTGAAGGCGTGGAGAGACATATCTTCTTCCTGTTAATGAGCAATACTATTTAGCTTTTCAGATGTCAAGTCTAAATATGTCCCCATATCTTTCCACTCCCTGGATAGAGATTCAGACATGGTGACAAAGTACCTCTCCATTAAAAACTGGTTGGGGTTGTTGAAATCCAATTTGTACGTCTTGAAAAAGTTCTGTGACTGAAGCAACAGATCTTGTCGATGAACACTCATGTAGGCATGGTGGAGTTCTCACCATCTGGCATGAGGCGTAGTTTTAGACCACCAAGTTTGGAACATCTCCATACACATATCCTGCACCGTCTTGATAATGATCATCTCCTGCAGACGATCATAGGCGATGTCCAAGTAGATTCCCAATTTCTTCCAAGATCCAACTAACAGTCTTTCTATTTCATGAAGCAAACGATCGCTATATGTATAATTCATTTCACACATGATACCGTCATCCTGTACACTCACTTCACATACGTCAGAGCCAGATAGGGAGAGAAGTATTTTCAAGACTCATCTCGTCTGCAAAAACTTCAGAAATCACTTGATGAAGGTCGGTAGGCGGGCAGGTAGGCAGGCAGCTGGCGGATAGGTGGTGCTGGTGATGGTAAAGGAAGGGGCGGTAGGCGCGGTAGTTGTAGTGGTCAGCAGTGATATATCCTTCCAAGAGAAATTGGGATGCTTTATATAGGGTGATCTAATCCTATTTCCAGCTGGATACTTCCCACCACCTTTACCTTTTTGTGTAGCGGCTTATCAGCATGAGCCTTTTGAATTTGTTAACATCAAACAGGAAGAAAGACACTGTAACATGTGTATTTGGTGGGATTAGGGGTGATTGCTTTCATTCTGTGTAGAGACTTATCTTTTAGATCTGTTGACATAAAACAGGTGGAAAGGTATTGTGATAACTGTATTTTGGTGGGATTACAGGGAGTTAAAACTGTGATAATTAGCTTAATTCGCTTTACAGGTGTGAGGCAGGCTTGCTCGTTAAGGTTTTATGAGATTCCTTAATTTTTACTTCTCCCCTTATTAATAGGGGGTGTGTAATTGCGACCAACTACTCTTTGAAGTTTTCTAATCCTATTAAGACGAACTTTCATCTGGATCCTCCTACGGTTTGGTTTACCTGTGGAGGGCAGATGAAATTAGATTTATAGATACCCTACCGAGTGAGGATCTCTGTGATCATAGGATTAGAGCTCTTTTCTAAAAGATATCAAAAGCCAACTTTGATCCTGCTGGACCAACAAGAGTTCATTTTCTTCTGCTGCTGCTGAAGATGATGCTACTGCAGTTGCTCCTGCTTACAACCCACGTGGTGTAACGGGTGGTGGTGTTACTGCTGGTGCTGCCGCTGCTGCTACTGCTGCTGCTGCTGCTGCTGATAACGACGGCGCTACTGTTGACTGTGGGTCTCATACATCTCCCTACTGGACACCGATGTTTTATACCCCCGCTGCTGCTGCTGCTGCTACTGCTGCTGATGCTAATGCTGATGCAGATTCAGAGCGAGTTTTTTCTTACCTCCCCGACTTACTCACCCTCCACAACCATGACCGACGGTGCGTGGTTATCCTCTTCCCAAAAGTCCCGAGATACAAACGCGAGCGTTGTTCCTGTTGCTAGTTCTGCTGTTGATTCAGCTCACACTGATGGCGCTCTTCTTACTTTGACACCCTCTACGGGTATCAAGAGGAGTTTTACCAAGAGTGGTGACCAGGCGTCCAAGAAGAGAGGAGCGGTACTGAAATGTGAACCACCAGCACCTTCCACAGTCCCCAGATTGGAGTTCTTCATTGACAGTTTGAAGCTGGAGATCTGGCTCGACGGGGTTAGGATCTCCAAGGAACGTTACAGCGCCATAAAATGCAGCTCAACGCCCACCAGAAAAGTAAACTTCACCACTGACGCACACCTGCGACTGTCACTGACGTCCAAGAGGAGGTACGGATACGCGACAGAGCGGTTTCCCAAGGACTACCCAATTACAACACATGGTTTGTTGTCCTGGATCCGGAAAGCGCACTGTATGTTGCTGTCAGCTACTACAAGGGTAAGAACATCATCCACGTGCGCAGGTACAAAGGACCCCAGAAAACTCCGACACAGGACGGTGTGACGCTTTTGACCAAGGCGCTGAAAGAACTGGGTGACTAAAAAGAGATTATCCTTGAATTTCTTGATAAAAATTGATTGAGACGTGTGTGAGATAGTGTTGACGTATGTTTTATATGATGTGTATGTAGGTGTATATACTTTGTGTAGTTATGGTGCGTATATAGGTGTACAGGTAAATAGATAGATAGATTGATAGATAGATAGATAGATAGATAGATAGATAGACAGACAGACAGACAGACAGACAGATAGATAGATAGATATATAGATAGATAGATAGATAGATAGATAGATAGATAGATAGATAGATAGATAGATAGATAGATGAAAAATATTGAAAAAAAATTCTCTTCACATAGTTGTAACTCAGTGAAAATAGATCAACATATCTGTGAAAAGTATTTAAAAAAATTTAAAATGGTGTACAATTACGACAGACAAAAATGTAGGGTAATACCTAAATTTTGTCCTGTATGCGGCGAAGGTAATTGCAAAAAAATTACCTGTCGATGCAAATCTCTGGACAGAGTGACTATTCCTCCAATAAGATGCACTATTTATGGAGGGTGAGGAAATATTCACCAGGAATTGCCCCGCAATACAAACAGGAGTCAGGACACACGGGAGTCGCCTGAGTGTAACAAACTTAAGACTACCAACTGGTGAGTTGAGTGACGCTGCGGATACTATGCGTCAGATTCACATCACGCAAAGATTCAGATACAAAGTGGGTTTGTCAATAGGGTTAATTTTACAACACAGAGAAAACAGAAACAAACTACTCTACTTTCATGCCTCCCAAAACAACGCGACTCTTTTACAACCCCTCCCCACCATAACTAATTCAGAAACTTTGGAAGAGCTTCTCTCCCTCATGGAAAACACTGTCACTTCCGAAGAAGTACAGAAACTTTGCGACTCTGACACCAAGTGGAAAGTTCTTTTTTCCACCAATTTCAACGTTTGCATTTACATGGGACCCAGAGAATTCCCCATAGGGGGCAGGGTTACCCATTCAGGTCGACTTAAAAAGAGAGGAGGTGTGTTAGATTTTCCCAACAGGGACAAGTTATGCGTCTTTCGCTACATAACCTTTCACTTATACAAGACCGGCAAACATGCTTCAAAATTGTTGCATCAGTTCGACTCCACTGCAAAACCTGAAACATTTCCAGGTTTGATCATTAGGGACTTACCCACGTTAGAGAACTTGTTCGATGTACAAATAGCGGTTTACACCACCCGTAAAGTGAGAGGTCAGAACCTGAAAAACTGAGTTACCCTGATCAGACCAAAACATCGGCCACCCAAGGTAAAGTCAACCTACACCTGTCGCGACACACGCTTTGCACATTAGCGAAGTTAGATGAGAGGAAAGCTGAAGCTCTCCACCTTCAGTCCTCCCGACATCGACTTCAATGAAACTCGGATAAGACACCCTTTAGTTGAACTGAAGAAGAGACTTTTGAGATATCTCCGACAAGTTCCGGTCGTAGGTTTCAACTCGAGGCGAAATGAGTTAAATCTGATCAAAGCACAGCTTTACTCGTTCTTCTCCCCCAAAGACCGAGAGAATGAAGAATTCAGTGTCATAAAGAGAAGTAACCAATACTTGGCAATTTACACTCGGCACACTGTTTTCTTGGGCGTAGTAAACTATTTGGCACCTAGTTATAACTACGCGAATTATCTACTAGCTTTCACCAGAAATCAGCACAAAGGTCACTTTCCTTATGAATGGATGACGTCTACCAGGAAACTGGAAAACAGAACACTACCACCAAGATCTGCATTTGATAGCAAACTGACTGGCACCAAGATGTCTGAATCTGACTATGCTGAATGTGAAAAAGTTTGGTCCGAACAGAACATGCAAACTTTCAGAGATTACTTGATCTACTACAACAACAAAGACATGAAACCCCTCATAGAGGCACTGAATAATCACGCTAAATTTTTCAGGGACCGCAACATTGACATGTTCAAAGACGGAATCTCCCTTCCGGGTTTGACTTTATGGTCTTTTTTCAAACCACAGAGACACCGTTCGTGACCTTCCACCAGTTCGACTCCTGCCTCCACTCTCTGATCAAAAAAAGATCTGGTCGGGGGTCCTTCCATAATCTTCCATAGATTTCACGAGAAGGGTACACAAGTATGCCGGAGAAGCGAGAACGTGCGAGCACAACCATAAGTGTAGACGGTAACTCTCTGTACTTGCGCTGCATGAGCGAAGCACACTGCACAGGTTATTACCTAGTGAGACGACCTGAGACCGAGTTCAAACCAAAAATTGGTCAAAGACACTCTAAGAGCGCTTTAGAGTGGTTACGCTACGTGAAGCACGCCCGCAGCGTGAAACTTCACCACGCTTTCAACAGTTTTCACCCGTCCTCTAATACCGTTGTCCAATTTCACGGGTGTTGGTTCCACGCTCACGAGTGCATACCACTGCGCAGATATCCGTATGCTTCAGACAGGGATGAGAAACATGACAGAACAGCTAGAGTAACCACTTACTTAAAGGCTCCAGGTCACAAGTTTATCTTCATATGGGAGTATGAATGGAGAAAGATGAAACGCCAGGATCTGCAGGTTATGGCATCCAAACAACACTGGAAGGTCGACGACTTGAAAGCGGTTCGAAATCCCATGACAGAGAGTGACTCTGTGATAGACGGGAAAATGTTCGGTTTGGTTCAGGTGGACATTACTACTCCTCCTCACCTAAGGGAATACTTCGAAGAAATGACTCCTGTTTTCAAGAACGTGAGCATTTCAAAATCCGACATAGGAACTCACATGTCAGACTTTGCGAAAAACGAACGCTCCTCAGAGATCCTTGATAGGTAGTTACCACGGAAAAAAGATTCTCTTGGGAATATCATATACCATTTTATTATTCCATAAATTGTAACATATTACTGTATTAATCAAAGAATATGTAAGAAATTAATACATAGAATGTCTAGGAGAGCGGTCAGACATTCTAGGAGAGCGTTCATGCTCAACTGAACACCAGCTATGTCAAACATACATAGGTTACAACATCAAAGAGTCCGACCTAATGGTCCACTGCACAATATAAAGTGTTTAAGAGTCTAAGAGAAATTAATACATAGAATGTCTAGGAGAGTGGTCAGACATTCTAGGAGAGCGTTCATGCTCCACTGAACACCAGCTATGTCAAACATACATAGGTTACAACATCAAAGAGTCCGACCTCATGGTTCAGTGCACAATATAATAACTTGTAAGTGAATGCAACCGGCCGTCACGGGTGCCTGGGCACCGCTGACGCCGTCATGGGTGTCTGAGCACCCCAACACTGAACAATAGGTTTCATAAGTAACAATGCCATAACCTTCCGTTCGCTCTAGCGTCGCTCCTGAGCAACCTAGGTCAAATATGAAAGCATTTATGAGAAGGCCATAATTAGACAGTCAAAATTATTAAGGAAGTTACGCTACCTAGACTATTTTGACCTCCGAATGCGCTACAGACGAACCAGCACGAGTTATGCGCCCGGAAAGCAGGCGTTGGTGACTTGACATATTCAAGTCCGCGCATGCGCAAAATGGAGGCCGTAGTGGCGTAAACGACCGAGATATGAGGGTCTGAACATGCCATACCGACCGAGACAATGGGGGACATGGCGGCGTCCATGGGGGTCCTTTGTGCACCCAGTGACACATGAAAGACTCCCCTCAAACAATTGCAGAGTTAGGCAGATGCCACTGGCTCCAGTCAGTCTGAGGAGCCAAGCCAGGAAATGGTACTTATACCACTTGGCTGCTCCCCCTAGAGGGCAGAATCACCAGAACCACCCTTGAGGTAACATCTCCAGTCAACTCTCCTGCTACCTGCTATAGCTCTGCACTATGCTGGGTTAGACTATGCCAGACAGGCATAGGACTAGACCACTGGTGGCCAGAGGCTATGTTCTACAAGACACCTACCAGAGGGTAAAGTTACACATTTCTATATTATCCCTCTAAGCAGCAGGTCAGGAGCTAGGTGTGGGAACCCACCTAGGACCATACTGGACAGTGTATTATTATTATTATTATTATTATTATTATTATTATTATTATTATTATTATTATTATTATTATTATTACCTCACAAGGGGAGTGGAACAGAACATTATACTTATAAACAATTGTATATTTACTGTGTGTGGAAATTACCTGCATATTAACATGTGTATGATTGATATTCTTATATGTCTGCCTAAAGCTGAATAAACCAGTGATAACTGGAAATAACACTAGATGAGAGCTTGATATTCTTACTCACTATAACCACTAGTCATATGATATTTCTCATATGACAACTTGATCATGCACAATAACTAGTATGACAGGAACACCTCTTCTTAAGTGGTATTTGGATCATGGCTTAATAGTCACCGAAGTGCAGATGTTCATAAAATACTTTCCTAGACAACCCTTCGCCGTTTTTGCAGACAAAATAATCGCGACGGGGTGATGTAAACACGAACGAGAAAATTCTGTCAGACTGTTACAAGTTGATGGGAAACACCACGTACGGTAAAAGAATTTGCAACAAAGAAAAACACACCACTGTGAAATACACTAGAACCAATTCGTGGCAGTTCAAAAAGGGTACTGAGTTGAGCACAGATCTCTTTGAAGTCGAACTTCAACCAAAAACAGTCAGGAACAATCTTCCTATTCAAATAGGATTCATGGTGTACCAGTATGCCAAGTTGAAAATGTTAGAGTTCAAGTTCGACTTTTTGGATAAATTTAACGATCGACACGATTACGCTCTCTGTCAAATGGACACTGACAGTATTTACATGGCTCTCAGCGGTGCATCGTTGGACCAATTCGTGAAAATAAAAACTGAAGGTGTCAAAGAATGGATCCCCCTCGCTTGTTGTCAGAAACGATACGTTCACGATCAGAGAACTCCGGGTCTTTTTAAATCCGAGTTAGAGGGTGGTCGAATTCTAAGTCTCAACTCCAAGACTTACATTTGCTATGATAAAGACTCGACAGGTGAAACAAAATCAAAGAAATGGAGTGCAAAGGGTGTCATAAAAAAACAAAACGTTCAAGAACCCAAAGACTTCTTGGATGTTCTTTTGAAATGCACACTTACACGATAGAGAAAAAGGGACTGAGTTACTTATATCTGAAGCGTCGCTGGAACCCCCTTGGTGCATACCCATATATGGTCATGTGACCTTGAGCTCGACCTAATAAGGGGATTACCCCGGTCACCTGACCCCTCATTTTGCATAATAGACCACGCCCCCTTGACCTTTGTGTACTTGCGACCCCATTTTCACTTGGGAAATAATAGATGCATCAGATGTGTTGTTCTTTAAGGCCCCGTTGTTGAACCAAGGTGTTCATAAAGTGTTTGTGTCTTATGCTGTATTTGATTCATTGAGTGTGTGTTTCAAAGATGTATTTCAAAGAGTGGTTGGTACCACCACAGATAGAGCTATAGGAGTATATCAATTCCATAACGAGAACACATGTGCTTTCGTCAAAAGACGATATACGATAGAATGTTGCTTTCTCTTTTGGAAGAGAACTCAGAGTTCTTGAGAAAGATGTGTCATTGCTCAAAGGGAACATTGGACTCCTTTTGTCAAAAGTGTGTCGACCGAATGTTGTGTAGCAAAGTTCCTTAACCCGGTGTACCAGCTGCCCCTACCCAATGGACGGGTTTCCAAAACTGCAGCCAATCAGAGGCCTCCATTTGGTCACGTGACCTGTGACATCACTGGACCCCCCATCGTGCATGCCCATATATGGTCATGTGACCTTGACTTGACCCCATTCGCATAATAGACCACGCTTCCATTTGGTCATGTGACCTGTGACGTCGCTGGAACCCCCGTGGTGCATACCCATATATGGTCATGTGACCTTGAGCTCGACCTAATAAGGGGATTACCCCGGTCACCTGACCCCTCATTTTGCATAATAGACCACGCCCCCTTGACCTTTGTGTACTTGCGACCCCATTTTCACTTGGGAAATAATAGATGCATCAGATGTGTTGTTCTTTAAGGCCCCGTTGTTGAACCAAGGTGTTCATAAAGTGTTTGTGTCTTATGCTGTATTTGATTCATTGAGTGTGTGTTTCAAAGATGTATTTCAAAGAGTGGTTGGTACCACCACAGATAGAGCTATAGGAGTATATCAATTCCATAACGAGAACACATGTGCTTTCGTCAAAAGACGATATACGATAGAATGTTGCTTTCTCTTTTGGAAGAGAACTCAGAGTTCTTGAGAAAGATGTGTCATTGCTCAAAGGGAACATTGGACTCCTTTTGTCAAAAGTGTGTCGACCGAATGTTGTGTAGCAAAGTTCCTTAACCCGGTGTACCAGCTGCCCCTACCCAATGGACGGGTTTCCAAAACTGCAGCCAATCAGAGGCCTCCATTTGGTCACGTGACCTGTGACATCACTGGACCCCCCATCGTGCATGCCCATATATGGTCATGTGACCTTGACTTGACCTCATTCGCATAATAGACCACGCTTCCATTTGGTCATGTGACCTGTGACGTCGCTGGAACCCCCGTGGTGCATACCCATATATGGTCATGTGACCTTGAGCTCGACCTAATAAGGGGATTACCCCCGTCACCTGACCCATCATTTTGCATAATAGACCACGCCCCCTTGACCTTTTTAGGGGAACAGGAGTATAACTAACAACAGGATGCAGCCAATCAGAGGCCTCCATTTGGTCACGTGACCTGTGGGTGCATGCCCATATATGGTCATGTGACCTTGAGCTCGACCTAATTAGTGGTGTGTATGCCCATATATGGTCACGTGCTCCATTTGGTCATGTGACCTGGTAGTGAGTTCCTTATTTGGACATGACCTACACCCCGCGCGTGGTGAGCTTCTTATTTGGAAAATAGGCCACACCCTCCTAGCCTATTAGAGTCCTTCATTTGTGACCCGATTATGTAAATGGGGATTGGTTAACCACGTAACATTTTTTTGTTTGTAAACAACCTGTGATTTAACTAAATGGTTTTTCTTTTTGGGGTAAAAAAAGAAAAAAAAAAGAGGAAAAACCCTTGGGGCAGGGAGGGGGGCCCTTGGGGTGGGGGGCCCCTTAGGGTAGGGTGGGGCGGGGGGCCTTGGGGTGGGGAGGGGCCCCTTCAAAATAGGGGAAAAATTGTTTTTTTAAAAAAAGTGATTAAACCCACCCTACCCTTTTGGGGAAGGGGTGGGTACGCAAGTAAAACATCAAAGTAACATAATGAGTGGGTGGCGCCACCTGTCATTTTTTTTTCTTTAACTTTTTTTGTACTTATTCATTCATATATTGTGTTCGCAGCAAGCATTCACACATTGTGTGTGCAACATGCTAAGGGAGATAAAATAAATGCTAATTTTCTTTCAAGTGTTAGCTGTGAAAAACGTGTCAAACTCTGAGTGTAAGGTGAGAATGCAAAGTATGAAGGGTATATATGTCTGTCGCTCTAGTCTAAAGGACACATTTTTTTCGTCTTGTACACTTCATCATCAACAATGTAATCTAGGATGCCTGTTTGCGAGGTTAAAGCTTTTCCAACGGGTTTAGGTTCTTTTCAGTAAGTATTTACCGTGTTTACCAGTATAACCATATTTTATAACCTTGAACCCGTAGAGGAAAGGTCACATGTGTGGTAAGGTAATTTTCTATTACTTAGAGTTATGAGATATTATGTATGTTTAATAATGACAAAAACAATTTGTATTACATTTTTGTTTTTTTCAAATATTCATGTTTTCATTTTTTTTTTCATTTATAAAGGTCGAGGGGTAAAAATATATCCAAAAAGGCAGACACAATGCATCTGTATAGAGTATGCATTAACGACTACATAACACCTCAATACTTTCTCAAGATGTCAAACTGTTTGGAGGTCGTAATGATAGCCAAGAGGGAAAGAGCTAAAGCGTCAATGGTTACTACAATTGTGGAACGACCAACAGCCAGGTTATTAATGACCGACACTTGTCATTATTTACTACACAGGGAGTTTAATAGAACAGTAAAAGATGAATGTTACGGATGTAAAAACCATAAGTCGGAGGTTAAATATCACGGATGCTACTCCGACAAGGAAGACCTTATTTCTATGTATGGAAAGTGGGTATTTTCCAGCATGCTTGTCGGTGATATTTGGAATGAATTTACAAGGTGGTGTGCCATATTTGACGTTGTCAATACCCTGAATGTGAAAGAACTGATAACATATCTTTTCAATATGGATTATTTAGTGTTTAATGTATGTTATGGGTACGCACGAGTGCGTACCCATAACATGCATTAAAGCGTTTATCGAACATATTTCTCCATTTTGTATTAATTTCTTACCTTATAACCCAAGAATTAATCCAGGAGAAGACATTTTGTTCGACCGAGCGATAGAAATTTCGTCTCCCCTTCGCCATTTTGTTTTCAGCGGAAGTCAGCAGCGCGGGCCTCGTTTTGGTTACGGACGCACGGAGGGAGCATTTGTTATTTTTATATGAAAATCATGTTTTCCCGCCTATGTTGTAGAGGCAATGTACAAAAAGGACAGAAGATGAATAACGTGTCAACAGTAAATATAACAATTTTAATCGAACTTTTAGGCAAAATACAATGCAAATAGTAAACAATACAGTGCATTATTACAAATAATCAAGGCATTAAACCCTAATTTATCACAATTTTTACTTCATGTGAATGTTAAGGTTACAGTTATGGAACTGTACATTGGAAAAGAGTGTAGTGGTAGCACCCACATCTTTTAAGTTGATGTTCTGATTGGTTGATTTGACTTCCACTTGAGTACCTGCAGGGACCACTTGAGTATCTGTAGAAGATACTAGAGTAGCTGGAGCAGATACTCGAGTGTTCTCTGTGTTCAAGAGTTTCATGGCCATATCATGTCTGACTGCATCTGGAGTTTTACTGTAGAAATCGATACTGGCCTCATCTTTATGCCCTGTCACACTTTTAATATCCTTTGCTACAACACCCTTTCTTCTGAGGGTAGTGATAGTGGTAGCTCTGATGCAATGATTTGTGTACATTTTACTCAGTTTAGCCTCTTTTGAAATGGCTGGCATCAATTTCCCAATACTGTTTACACCCATGGATGATTTAGTGTACCATGTGGTACTGAGCCTGTAGTGTGATTTTTTGGGTGTTTGAAAGAAGGATGGGTTTTCAGGATGTAATTTACCAAGATACATTTTCATACTTTTCAATGGGCAGTTTTCTCCACCGGTTCCATACATTCTTTGGTCATGTTCTTCAGACCTTTGAGTTAACCCTTGATGATTTTTTTCTGCAACATTATGGGAAAGTGTACAATATTCGATACCATTTTCATCTTTTTTAAAGATGAAATGACCCTTTTCCAATTCATGAAGACCCTCTCTAGCCCTTCGACCAAACTGTAAGGACATTTCATAATATACCTTCCTCTGCAGCGAGGTGGGATTCTGATTTGACAGTGTATGAGTGTCATACATTTTCTTTTGATCTGCTTGGGTTATAGCCTCATAATGAGTTGTTACATCGAGCCCAGACTTCTTGTTAATTTTAATATGTCCTTTCAGAACATTATTAGCTTGAATGAAAACTGCATCGGTCATGATATTATACTTCACATTATGTGGAAAACCAGTTAGAAACCTGTGCAGTCCAGCTCTGATACATAACAGAGAAGTTTTAGAGTACTCTTTGCCATCTTTGGTTCGGACCTCAGCATAGAACTTCCTTAAAACTTCTGCAAGGGCTTCTTGGGAGTAGTTCTCGATGTCCTGTTGTTCATCATTTGCCTGCAACCAAGCTGAAAAAAAATAAATAAATTGTATTTATTTTTGGTGAAGAAATGATACATATATTAGTCAGTTTATGCACTTTGTAAGGTCCATTTTGTACTAAACGAGTCTATATCCAAAACGCAAGGAAAATAATAAATGCTCCCTGCGCTGTATTTTTCCATATTCATGTTCCGTCCCGCGGACGCCCCAATGGCCCCACATCGAGTATAAAGATATCTCTCGTAATAACTAAGCGAAATAACTGAATTTTTTAACATACCTTTAACTATATCCAATGCCCATTTTGTCTGTTTGTGTGTGGCCTTGGCTTTAGCTGAAGTCTCCATGTTTAGCAGTTCTTCCTCATTGTTTTTTGCGAATCTATTGGTATTGCCGACCTCGGGTTCTTTGTTTTCCTTTGGTTTTGCCGGTGCTTCTGTGGGAGCCTCATCGTCTTTCATTTCGACTTTACCCCGTCTCAGGTTTCTAGCTACTTCTAGCACTTCTCTTCCATCAGAATATAATATGATCTTGTATTCATAGTAGCCACTAAATATTACGTTTTCCACGACTCCTAATATCCATCCATCGGGTGTATCAACCTCTACAATATCACCCTTCGTATACAAAGACTTGAAAGACATCGAAGCCATTTTGACAGAGTTAGAGATCTCTAATAAAAGAGGTCCCAACTGACCTACTTCCGGTTCAAGCGCTGACTCGACGAGAAATAATCCCAATGGAAACTGCTTACATTCGCTATATATTTGGAAGTTTTTTAAATTAAACACTATGCTAGCATCTTCTTGGGATATTCTACTACATGTTTACCGAAGAAAAAGGATTTCCATATACAATTTCTACCCGAAAACCGTCTGCATATATCCTTCATTACAGCCCGGTAAGTGAATCTATTTCTGAAGCCATTTTGCTCTAGCACCGGTCGGCTTGGTATAGTGGACAGCGAGCTCGCCTCCTGCCCCAGCGGCCGGGGATCGATTCCCCGTTGAACCGTAAACGGTTTTAACTGGAAACGTATGGAGGAGTTGACTTTGTATATTCCTCAATTTATTAACATGTCCAGATTGAAACCAGCAGCCTCTTGAAGACGACGAAAAGGTCTCAGAGTGCGTTATGGCTGGATAAGGAACTGGGGTTATGAGCAAAAAAGCACATTTGAGGCCCAGATAGTTAGATAAAGACGTGTATTGGCTGACAAAAGCAATACCTTTCCAGCAGAAATTCTATAATATAACTGTGAACAAAGTAAAAAAGTGTTGAAATTTGTTATTTGTACTCATAATAACATTCATCCTAAGAAAATCACTAGGTAACTGATGAGGGAGTAGTGTATATTGAACTATTTGTCTACCTATGAAATGACTCTCGAATAAATGTGTTGAAAAAAGAGACTTTGATAAAGATATCACGGGGTGCATGACCACCTAGGGGTGGTTTATTATGTAAATGAGAATTTTCATAAATAAAAAATTACATCTTATTTTATTTTACCCTTATTTTTTTTAAATAAAAAATTAAAAGGATAAAAGTGGTGATGATGTTAAATAAAAGAAATACTACTGTGGCCAGGTTTTCTGATTGTGAAATCGATATACTCCTATCGATCTGTCTGCGAAGACAGTGGTTTCTCTCCAGAAAACATTGTCTGTGTTTCCATGATGAAAGTGGCAAAGGAAGTGTGAGGGAACAAAATTTTACTCTCCCTTATGTACTCGTCTGAGATAAACCTCTTAACTGGTTTAAATTGATCAAAGACTTAAAAGAGATTTGACAATGTCTGTTTTGATTTTCACCTCCTGTTTGATGTAGTCATGGATTGCTTAGTTCATTAAGTGTGGTTGGTCCCAGCGGGAAAAGATAAAAGACTTAAAGGATTTGATCCCATAGTCACCCACTGTGCACTACATGAGGATCTAAAAGAAAAGATCTTAGTTTAATTTTTCCTAATCACAACAGACATAGAAGGTAACCCACACTCCAGGTTGGCGACAAAAGGAGGAGCAGAAAGGGGGATTAACTTATTACCTGATTTGTTAGACTTAATCTGCTTACCACACATGCACATTTGTAGTTACAAAGGCAGACATGTACAAAGGTAGGTACGTAAAAAGGTAGACATGCACCCTGAGGTATTTTTTTTTCCTGGAAGTGAAAACTATAGTTATTTTCCACTTTATACCATTTCCTCAAATTGGGGGTGTGTCTTAAATGCGAGGTACTACGGTAGGTAGGTAGGTAGGTAGGTAGGTAGGTAGGCAGGTGGGGAGGTGGGTACATGTCCGCCATTTCTGCTGTCTACCGCACACCTTTGGTAGTGAGTAATCCAATTAAAAAACACTTTTGACTTTTCTCTTACAAGATTATATTTCCCCTATGTTGTTAAGCACCCCTGTAGTTTTTTGTATACAGTCTTTGAACACCTTAATCTTCTAACATTGCATAACCCTCTTATACATGTAAGTTGCATTAAGGTAATTATCACACATGCACATTTGTAGTTACAAAGGCAGACATCTACAAAGGAATTATCACAGAATTATCACAGTTGTTACACCTGTTATCCAATTTGATACACTTATTCCAAAAAGCATTTCTCCCTTTTTCATGTTCATTGATCCAGGGGTGGAAGGGTCCAGGGGAAAACGGGATTAGATCTTTTTCTCAACTATATAAAGAGCCCTGATTTTTCTTGGAAGGGTACATTACGTCCCCTGTCTCCTTTGACAGCATCAGCGGCAGCAGGGTAGCAAAAGCAGGAGCATGTGCAGTGGTAGGAGCAAGTGCAGTGGTAGGAGCAAGTGTAGCGGTAGCACCAGCATGTGCATGTGCAGCAGCAGCAGTAGCAGCAGTAAGTACAACAGCAGCGACAGTAGTAGCTGATAGTAACAACAGCAGCAGCAGCAGTAGCAGCAGCAGTAGCAGCAGCAGTAGCAGCAGCAGTAGCAGCAACAGGTGTAGTAGCAACTGCAACACCAGTAGTAGAATAGTAGTTGCAGGTACAACATTGTAGTAGTAGTAGTAGTGGTAGTAGTAGTAGCAGTAGTAGTAGTAGTAGCAGCAGTGACAGCAGCAGTAGTAGTAGAATTAGACTGCAGAAGAAGTAGTAGAAGTAGCAGTAGTATTACTAGTAGGCGTAACAGAGAAAATACCAGTATTGCCCCCTGTAGGGTACTTGGAGAACTACTACCACCCAGGTGACACAGGTTTGGTAAGTTGCGACCGAGTGGTCTTAGGTAGGTGGGTTGTGCACTCTTTTATATCTCACAGTAGGAACTCCAGCAGGTAGGTAGCAAGTTGCAGTCATTTACCTTCCTGTCATATATTCTTGCTCCCATTCATTTATATGTAGCAAATCTGCAAATTATGCTTGGAAGAAATGGCGGTTGCAGGGTTCTCCACAGGATGAAAAAGCACACAGGACAGTTTTGTCTGGCTAGTAACATGCAGTGTGATGTCTCTAGAAGTTGGTTCTCCAGGGTTGAAAAAATTACAGCATGGTGACGTTTTTACAGTTTCAATCAAACTCCTTGGTTGAGGTCCTTCCTCTTCAATTTTAGTTTAGATTTACTGACTATTTACTTCTAAATGATGAATGCTCAGCTTATTAATGGCTCAAGGCACTCAGTGAGAATATTTATAAATTTTATACCCTTGTTCCATTATCACTGACTTTAGACACATCATTACCTGACTTGGATACTTTGCAAATACCACCACACAATACAATTCACCTTTTGATTTTCTACAACTTCTACTTATAGCACAGAGATTGTCTATATACTGACATGTAGGGTAAACCCCATCTATGTAACTGACCATAAGCCTATTAGTTAATTCCCTTTTCTAGCCCAGGACTTGTTACTGAACACCCAGGGGTTGTGTGATAGGGGTCTATGGGTGGTGACAGGGGAGTCTCACTACCATATACACAAACCTTGGGTTTCCCACCCTTGAACATACAGTAAAGTGTACCACATATCTAAATAAGTTATAACAGTGATAGTATAGATAGTTAGTATTAAGACAGTGTTTACAGATCTGTCTATTATTCACTGAGATATGAGGAAATTAGCTAAGGAAGGTATGGGAAGTATGAGTACCAGACACTTTGCCCCTTATTTATGACCCCACTCGCGTTACTACTAATTCTATACATGAGATGGTTTTGTTACACACATCACAGTACCATGGATTTTATCATGAGTCACCCATTGTAGTTTAGATCACTTTCGATGTTTATATGAAGGAAGTGACAATACTTTGCACTTTTTCTCTTCCTATACATTGTAGAAATCTTACCTACTTCACTAACAGTCACTGCATGGTGTGTCGCTATTTATGAGTGCATACCTATTGTACCACCACTACTCTCCCTGACCAACTTGGTACAGTTCACCGTCAGGGAGCTCTAGCTTCACAACTTTTTCTTCAAAGGTTCTGTTTATGTAGTGTTCTATATGATATTAGTTTTGTTCGCTCTAATAAGATGATTCTTTTTTATATGTTACTTATCTTCTCAATGTGTTTGAACCAAGTAACTGTGGAAGTACCTGATACATTGAACAATAGGAATAGACTGGCTGGTGTGCCTGCTTGTGAGTAGCCAGGTAATGATAAATCTAATCCTGGTGTAAATAGGGATACTGGGTACTAAAGTGTGTGTTCCAGTAATTATATCTACAATTGTGGAGGAGAAATGTTCTATACCGGTACTCACAGATTGAGACACTCATAAATTTACAAAAAAAAAGTGATTTAGACACCCTACTGGACTCACTAAACTCCCTACTGGAAGGTAAGCTCCCTCTAAATTTAATCCCCATGAGACAATACAACTAGACCTCAATAATCTATCAAAATGCACTACATAATACCCACAAGGGAGCCATGATACCAAGTGTACCCATAGGTTACTACTACAAGAGGAGAGTACATGTGACTGACACGTCGCTGTACCCATACCCATCAAAACTGGAAAAAAAGCATTTACTCTATTTATAGAACAGAGGAATTCCCGATTTGCTTTGATACAAGCAACGTCAACTCCACAGGGCAGAGATGTCAGTTGGGTATGGGCTCAACCTCTGAAATTTTTTGGTGTTTTCAACCTGTTCCCCTCACTCAAAACTATCAAGACCATCTCTAGAGTGGATGTTTAGATAGATAGGCGTCGATGTATCGAAACTGACGTTTGTCACGGCCATCACCATGGTAACCATCCATTTGGTGACGTCCTAAACTGTTGCACATGTCATAACCACAACATTGACACGTGTTAACATGACTTTTTGCTCAGTAAACTTCCACCTACCTTAAAAGACGTTTTGGTCGCCGACTTTCACTATGGTAAAGGTGATTTGCATAATACTGGAAATAAAAACGAATCTTTCACTTTACAACAGCAAACCAAACACAAAATTAATTCAAAATTTCTGAATTTGAGATGCAATCTTGATAAATTACCCACCTTCCTCCCGTCATCACCACTGTGAGATGAAGTATAACACCATTTGGGAAGACAAGCTCTATCTCGAAGATATCCATTGTGTGACGTCTTAACCTATTATGTAATGTCTAAAAAAAATTACCTTTTATAGTGGACTGACCCGCGCATCACGCTCCAAAACTTTCGACACATTTTTCGACCTTTACAAAATTCAATTTTTTTCAACCCGTGGTTTCAAACAACAATAACCATACATTACCCAAATCCAGTTATGCACCCATATCCTCCCAAAAACAAAGGTGGGAGCACTTCTGAGCAATTACTCGATCTTATAAAGCATAAATTGATATACGATCTCGCCATAACGGCACAGCGCTAGCGCAGTGTCGCCACCTGGTGTGTTACCGATGAACTAACCAAAGCGTCCCTGGTAACCAAACCCGCGGCTTTTCTAGGTCAATAGAGTTCTGTGTATTGTGTTTGTCAAGTTATCAAATACAAATTTAACCTTGCTATCTTTTCTGTATTGACCAAAACCAAATTTGTGAACCATATCAGCTGTTCTACGCTAACAAATTTCATAGGTAGACAGATAGTTCAATATACACTACCCCCTCATCAGTTACCTAGTACTTTTCTCAGGATGAATGTTATTATGAGTACAAAAAACAAATTTCAACGTATCCTTTTATTTTTTTAATGTTAATTAATTTTTTTTATTAAAAATTTTATACCCAGTAAAACCCACCCCTTCCCCAAAAGGGTAGGGTGGGTTTACTCACTTTTTTTTTCTTTTTTTTTTGGGGGGGGCAAGCTTTTAGCTTGCCTTAAAAACAATAAACTAATTTTTTTTTCCTATTTTAAAGGGGCCCCTCCCCACCCCTAGGCCCCTGGACCCCACCCTACCTTAAGGGGGCCCCCCACCCCAAGGGCCCCCTCCCCACCCCAAGAGTTTTTCATCATTTTTTTTTTTTTTTACCCCCAAAAAAAAACACGTAGTTAAATCTCGGGTTGTTTACATACAAAAAAGATTATGTGGTTAACCAACCCCCATTTACATAATCGGGTCACAAATGAAGGCCCTTAATTGGCTAAGAGGGTGTGGCCTATTTTCCAAATAAGGAACTCACCACCAGGTCAGGTGACCAAATCGAGCACGTGACCATATTTGGACATACACACCACTAATTAGGTCAAGCTCAAGGTCACATGACCATATATGGGCATGCACCCACAGGTCATGTGACCAAATGGAGCCCTCTGATGGGCTGCATCCTGTAGTTAGCTATAGTCTTGTTCCCCTAAATAAGTCAAGGGGGCATGGTCTATTATGCAAAATGAGGGGTCATGTGACTGGGGTTATCCCCTAATTAGGTTGAGCTCAAGGTCACATGACCATATATGGGTATGCACCATGGGGGTTCCAGTGACATCACAGGTCACATGACCAAATGGAGGCGTGGCCTATTATGCAAATGAGGTCAATTCAAGGTCACATGACCATATATGGGCCTGCACCACAGGGGGTCCAGTGACATCACAGGTCACATGACCAAATGGAGGCCTCTGATTGGCTGCATCCCCAGTGAGTAATATCCTGTGCTATAGTCCCGTTCTGATACATACTATACTACTGCCCCCCAAATACTTCCCAGTTTTTTTTTTGTTCTATTTTTTTTGTTTTTATTTATATAAAAAATATCTCACTATAGTCACACCCTCATCTACATAATAAACCACACCTCTTTATGCTAATAAGGTCACGTAACTACTTGCTTGCATACAGCTGATGGTATGACGTGTGGACAGCCAACCAATCAGAGGTCTCCTTTTGGCAAAAAAATTAAAAATAGAGTCACATAACCAAATTTTTCAAATTTCCCACCAAAATGACGACCTCTGATTGGTCCATTCAAATTAGGATCATGTGACCTTATTTGCATAATAGAGGTCACATGACCTAAACAGCCAGCCAATCAGAGGGCGCCATTTTGGCAGCACACCACAGGGGTTTGGGTCACATGACCATTTTGAATTTCCCGCCAAAAGGGAGGGTTCTGATTGGTCCATTTTGGCGCCACACCATGGGGGTCTAGGTCATGTTTCTCCCCATTTGAATTTCCCGCCAAAAGGGAGGCCTCTGATTGGCTGCATCCCCAGTGAGTAATATCCTAAGTTTAGCTACAGTCCCGTTCCGATACATTATATACTACTACCCCCAAGATTAACTGATACTTTAAGGTGCAAAAGGGAATCACTCTCGCATATAAGTCATGCCTTATATACAAGTTTTTCTGATAAGCAATCATTCTATTAATCTTACCATTTGGCATATATAGATTAGACAAGGTAAAGATAATTTGAATTTCATAGTTAAATGCTACACTAACCTTGCTGTTGATGATGGCAGCCAGGATAGCCTTCATAGATTCAGAGATTGTTAAAGCATACACTAGACGATTTTCATCTCTCAATTCCTGTCCAGCAGCAGACAGATAGACCATAATAGATAACTTGGCTAGATATATAAACATACTAATGCCTCTATAGATAAGAAATGAGTTGTCCATACGCTCGACAATTCCTAAGACATCTTCATAAATATTTCTTTCCTTTTCTATAAGCTCAGCAGTGATGTCATTCCTCTCTGTTACAGTCTTCTCCAATCTAAAATTGTAGGTCTGCACTAGCTTGTAGATAAGATAATGCCACAGTGTATAGGAACAGAGACCAAGGATTACTGTATATATTGATAAAAATACAAAAAATCTCAGGCACAGAGTGTAGACTTGGTGGATCACAATTGTTTCCAAGATTGGGGGCACATAGCCACTTTTGACTTTCTCGGCAAAATTATTTGTGGAGAATAGTTTGTAATCAAACAAGTAGAGATTTACACCTAAGTGAGAAAAAGCCAGTATGATGACACTTCCAATTATTATTGAATTAGCTAAATCAATTCTTACTGGCCACCTACTATTCATTTTAAGGAATAGTTCCTGAATTAAGGCTGAGTTTTTCTCCAGTCTCCAGTTGATGAAAGTCCAGCCTATCAACATAAATATACCATTTAAAAACAGCAAAATTTTGCTGATTGACATTAGCAAATAATGAGTGCAGGAATATATGATGTGAATTTCACTAAACTGCACAAGTAGAATAATGCAAGGCAGACTAAAAATAAACCCACAATACAATTTTAAAAGAAAGTCAAATGATTTATGCCTGCGATTATTCCTGGAATATATACCAAGGATCAAGAATAGTGGAAGAAGTCTCCCCATTGTTATCCCAAGTGGTTTGGTGGTTTCCTCATCCTTTTTAATGTCCACAGGCTGAACCCTGATTATTGAGATAATGGTCATCATCACCCCTTGATTGAGTTCTCCTCGAGTCTCTTTCTGAAAGTGATCGGGAGGTGAAACTTAGCAATGAGCTGATAGTACATAAATTGGAAACAGGTATGACATGCTATTCTAAAATCAGTGATAAGTCACAAACCTTTAGAGTCAAGGCACTGATGGTGTAAAGGATCCTCTGTCCATGATAATTATACCTGACAAAGGGATTAAATTTTCATGCATTTTGGCATATGAGAATTCTACTCTATTAGAGTATAGGCAAATAGTAATTTCAATATTGCTACATGTCTGACATTCTGTCATCAAAACGAACTTGGCCTAATGTATACTGCCAGAGTAGTTGAAAATGATCGTTTAAAAATAAATTACTTCTTTACCTGTGTTGTTTCAATAGACTGTAGGCCGAAATTTGTCTTTATGTTGACGTACATGTGATTGATATTTCTAAATGACGCCACATGTCCTTGTCCTCTACTTCTTAGTGTTCTGACTGTGTACCAAGCCAGTGATGGCCACTAGCATCTAATGTAAATAGACGCTAACACATTTTATTGATCATCACAATCTGAGCTAACTCACTGCATATATAGTATTTCTTCCTAGGTTACATTCAATCATCGTCAACTCTGGGTACTCACGAGGAATATCTTGTGCACATAGGCCTAAATGTTTCGACAAATGGTATCCATGGCTTCCGAAGTAAAAGCTATTGATCCGCTAATTTAGGGCTACAGTAGTCAAACATGTAGTAGGCCTAACTTATGTTTCAGTGCTCATAGATTGATAGGCCTATACATGGATGGTAATAATATTATCTAATGTTCAGAGAAACCAAAGTCAACTGTATTTATATTCATAGCATATTTATACACAACTAATTTAATGATAAATACATGAGACACCTTAGATTATGATTAGAAAAGACCTTATCTTCTTTAAAGCCCAGTAGTAATGGCAATCATGCATCCAAGTACAGTGTAGAGGATATGAAATATAGATAAGGAACAATGTCATATGTCATGGCTGATACGAACGTCACTATAGATTAGTACTAGAACTGCCGTATTCAATGGGGGGCATTGAATACAATATGTCCGTATTCAATGGGTGTCTGCCATCTTGGATTTTGAACAGATCTGAGCTATTTTTCTTTATTTAAAAGCAAAATAACCCCCTAGGCCATGACATAAATGCTAATGTCCACTTCCATGTGATTTTTTACATCATATTCCCCTCTGTGGGACTGGTCCATATAATGGCGTTGTGGGATACGCCACTGTCCCACCTCGGGGAATACGATGTGAAGATATCCATGCAGTGGTCGTGGACATTTGCTTATATATCTAGCCCTTTAAGGGCCGCTGGGGGCTAAGTACAAATGACGTCATGCAGGAGGGGGAGGGGAGGTAGGCCCGACATGACGGAATTAATTTTCCATATACCTTCAACATTGCAAAATTGCCAAAAAGCATGACGAGGGGGGGTGGTAAAAGATGGTCCAAAAAAGCATGACGTCATTTGTACACAGCCCCCTGATGCACTAACAGTATAATATACATTATATAGTACAGGTAGCTAGGGGCTTTTAATTGAAAATAATCGCGGATTAGATCTTGGACTTATTTTTTTTAAATACAGGAGGCATATAGGCCTATCCTCATGACAGAAGGTTTGTCTCCGGCCCTGTTCCATTAGAACAGATAGGGCCTGTCAGTCTCGTACCGACTTCAAAAGTCCATCATCACAAGATCTGTCTCTTACCTTTTTGAAAGGAGGCTTTGTGATTAATTCTTTCCTTCATCTATTCATTTGAGGCAGGCAGAGTCTTAATTAATTGGGATTCTTTTGAATGTATCCGAATGTGAATAGCTTGAACAGTAGGCCGCCTACAAAATGAACATTATCCATTAAGGGACAAGTCATTTATTGCTAGGCAGGGGGCCTGGCAGGGGGGCTAGATGGATTTTGGCGGATCGGCAGATTTTTTTCCGACCCCCCATCACTATGACAAAAATTATCGCGACCCCCTTCTAAGAGCTGATTTTGCAAATTGACCCCCCTCCACACAAAAAAAAATGGATACGCACATGGAATGATGCTTCGCGATGGGTATTGGGTATTTGAATTGCCCATATTTAATATTGACCCCCCCCCCTCAGTGTGAAGGTTTATTGGGTTTTGACACCCCCCCCCCAAACAAGGGGCTCTTTTTCAAAATGCCCCCCCGATATCTTACAAGCCCCCCCCCCCACCTAGCAATAAATGACTCATCCACTGAAAACCTAGAAGTTCTGAAACTAGTCAGCGGTGACCACTTTAGGTCCTCAAGTTGACGATACCTAAAACTACAGCTTTAGGTAGTCAAAATGACGACTTTAGGTCATCATCCTGACGACCTGAGTCATCAGGATGACAATACTGACAGTACAGAGTCGTCATATTAATGACTCAGGTCGTCAGGATGACAACCTAAAGTCGTCATTTTGACTACCTAAAGCTGTAGTTTTAGGTATCGTCAACTTGAGGACCTAAAGTGGTCACCGCTGACTAGTTTCGGATCTTCCATGTTTTCAGTGTCCCTAACCCTATTGCAAAACGAAAAGAAGCTCAGCAGGGTGTTGCTCCTATAGTAAAAGGAAGAGCTGGCTAAAAATGCCCTCGTTTCCAGTCCTTTCTTTTCATGTAGCTATGACTTGTCCCTTTTGTTGCTTACAAGTGGTCATTCAAGTATGGTGCTAAAAAGGGGGATTTGAGTAGGTACCTAGTTGGGAGAAGTCAGTCAGTATAATATACTATAGAGTGCGTGGCATGAGTAGGTACCTGATAGTGCATCTCTCTCTGTTTTATACAAGGCAGGTGACTTTTCAGACTAATGTGGTGAGTGCAAGTTGAATGGTGAAAAGAGGGTACCTACTGACAGCTTTTTTTTAGGAGCAACAGGTTCCTGGATACATTCCCCTTTCGTTTGTTATCAATCTATTCATTTCATTCTATTCTTTATACTATGTCACACAAAAACCTCAGCCCAATTCATTAGGGTTGTTTGTTTGTTTGCTGTCCAGGCTACCCCCCCCCCCAGATTTTAATGAAATTGGCCTATTGTCCCACTGCTGGTTCTATATCTTGTATTATTGGCAATAACCCCCCTAATCTTGCTGACCCCTGCTTGGAGAGTGTTGAGGAAAGGGTCTTGCATGGACGGTCACGTGACTTGGTCTGGCATACAAAATAGACCATGTGGTAAAGACAAATTGGGGGAATTGTTAACAACACAGCACATGACGAACACACACTAAATAGAAGGCTTTCTGATGAAATGAGACCAAATTATTGTGTTATCGGGATAGCTCTTAGGATACCTACTTAAAATAAAGCTGATGCTTTGTATTTTTGACCAATTGTCATTGAATAATTGTATACCGGTATCGTAGGCCTGTCAGCAATATAATTATTTTTGATGGCCAATGCTTTGAAAGCATTGGCAATGCAAGGGATGGGTTCTGCCTCATTCAGAATCACATAGAATACAATCAAATATTATGTACGTAAACACCGTAGTGCCACTACTTAAGCTACTAGTGGGTCATGGTCATTGTGACAAAATTCAGCAATTTACAAGCATTTCATTTTCAAACAATGCAAAATTGAGGGGGGGCTCAAATAAACTTTGGAATATAGCTTTTCGTATTATTCTGGTACTGGTAGCAGACATATAAACTCAGCATCCTTTTTATGAAACCCGACCATCGTCCATAATATCAGGTTGGAAGTAAACCATCGATCTGTCAAAATCCACCATGCCCCCGTCATTATTTATGGCAGGGGAGGGGGGGGGGGCGGTCAAAATTTTTAGAGATATTCAGAGGGGGGGTGATTTTTTTTTAACCCAACCCTAAGGGGGGGGCACTTTTTTTTCAACCTATTCCTGAGGGAGGGTCGTTTTTTTTATGTATTCATTCTGCCAGATTGTCGTCCCCCTGTCATAAATAATGAACGCTCCCTAAATGACTTGGCCCTTAGAACAGGCCCCCCCCAATATAAATAAAGTTAAATAATAAGCTATCAAAGGAAGTGGTCATTGTTCATCAAGGGGGGTTTACGGTCAAAATCTTTGAACCACCGCCCCCTCCCCTCGCTTGCCGGAAAGTTTACTCTCCTCTCTTAAATATATAGTATGGTAGCTCAAAGGCTTATACCGTAATACCTCGCGTATAAGGCGCACCTCGCATACCTTCATATGATCATTATTCTTGAAATTACTGCCCCCCCATACCCAAAACTTTTGCATTGAGCTTACTCTATGTTTTTGTATTCATTTTCTTGGGATATATTATCATGGTTTGAAATATTTTGTATCAGATTTGAAATAATTGACTCAACAAAGACCACTTTATTTTATTCATTCACAGAAAAAAATGGAATCTTTAGTCTTTTCGTGGTACGTTCTATTTTGACTTGAATTATGTTGACCCTCTCCTGCCCAATGGCCACAGCAATGACCAAAGAATGATTGAGTATGGAGAATCTGGGGGGGAGGACCACGAGATCCTTGACATCAAAATCAGCTTAAATAAGTGCCTTTACATCCTTGCATGAACAATTTCACAATGCTGGGCTTCATGTCCCTTTTTATGCAAATGACCTCCCATCTTCTGGACTTCTAGGTCCCATACTTGGTGAATGCTGGGCTTCTTGTCCCTATTTTCCCCAAAAGAAACTTGACTAATGCTGGGCTTCCATGTCCCTCTTAAAGATAACACCTTGGCAAATTCTAGACCTCCATGTCCATCTGTATGATAACAATTGAATGAAATAATTTTGATACTGGGCATCATGTCTGTCCCTCAGTACATGTTTCAATATTTATAGGATTTCTTGTGTGTTTTTTTCTCTCAATTTCTTGAAGTCAAGCTGTTCACAGACAGAGAGGCCTGTCTGGGTTGTGAGGTCGGGGGTCATCTGCAGTAGTCTTTATCTGACTGTATCTGTTTGTCTGTAGTCTGCCACATCTAGCACAAGATTATAAGAGGGCCAACAAGCTGGAAGAGAAAAAGCAAAAAGTGTGAAGTTGGATTTCTGTAATAAAGTGGCCCCTATAGGACAATCCACTACCTCGGTGCACTCTGTATGTGGAGGGGAAAAATTTTAAACAATTCCCTTGAGAAGTTTCTCTTGTAAAAAGGCTATACATATGTTCCCAGTACATGCACACAAATATGAGGAAAACACAAAATCGGCTGAGGTTTGCTCCTAAATTTGCTGAACTATGGGTTTCCATAATAATGGGTCGTTTTACAAATAAGGGTGTGGTCATTTTTAAACAAAAGGGAGGCATGGTGGATTTTCTCATGTGCACATCGAAATTCTTCCAGCCCTCCCCATGGGAGGGGTGTGAAATATTTTGCCCCCCCCTTTAATTCTAAAGTACCATGCAGGTTTTTTTTTTTTTAAGAAAGGGTACAAAAAAAATTCCCTGAAATTTGTTGCCCCTCCTCCCAAATCCACCACACCCCCACTTGTTAAAAAATGATGACTCCCAAGATTTTATTGGGACAGTGTCATTAAAATAAGAATCTAATAACTACCGTGTACATGAAGTGGCAGAAACACTTGTCTTAACATATCAGACACTGAGACAGGCCTGGCAGACAGGCAATCACTGTATTGCTTGTACATTAGAATCAGACTTTTCAATCTTCAACTGGGTGCTCATGAGCGAGCAAGGCACCGATTTCCAAGCGGTTTTTACCATCATAAAGATAAAACATTCAGGTATTTTGAGTGGCATGAGCACTTTTGGGCTTACCATAGAAAATTTTCTGTGGTTCATAATATACAGAAAAGACACTTCGATTTGGGGTTAAAGTTTGTTGTTAAACACAGAACCTATGCATTGATTGGACCTGATTTTTGCCAAACCTTACAACGTATCATCAGAAAGATACATCACACACATCATGTAGATCTTTATTTCAATGCTTACCATATATATGCAGGCAGACAGGGGGGAATTCTGTAAATACAGACACAAATACTAGAAAGTATGTTCGTTAACTTCGCGATCCCCTGCCGGTGCCATTTTGTCCAGTCACATGACCATCCATGCAAGACCCTTTCCTCCACACTCTCCAAGCAGGGGTCGGCAAGATTATAACCCCCCCCCCCACCAACCACCACCACCGTCAGGGGCGTGGGAAGCAGTTTTAGAGTGGGTGGGACCAGGGGGGGTTTCTGCAATTTTTTACCTCCCTTTGCTTGACCTTTTAGTTTTGACCGTTTGAGGAGTTGGCCAAAAGTGTACCCCCTTGCTTTCCACGCCCATGCCACCACCACCCAAGTCGGGCTTCCCTAGCCCATTTAAAAGGGTCTATTATACCCTCTTTCCTGGTTGCACTACACTAATTGACGGTAGGAGGCAACAGGTCACACAAGGTAGGCCCGCACTGAAGGGTGTAGTACAAAGATTATTGGTTTAAATTCGACAGTGGAAATGTAAATGAGACATCAAATTAATCCTTATAGTGTATACTAACAGGTTTGAATGCTATCTAAACTGGAATTTGATGTTAGATTGGGCCTCTGAGGTGAATAGGAATTATTAATTTATTGCAAAATATTCGCTGCAAATGTGCATGATTTGGGTATGTCCACAGGAAATGGCCTGTAAAAAATTAGGAAAACTTTGTGGCTATAAGAAAATCGTAGTAGCTAAGCCCAACGAACAGCAGGGAAATATTACTTTGGCCCAAATCCTATATAGAAATATAGATGACCCAATGGTAGATGACGATGTAAATTAATTCGATTTAGATAACATTATCTCCCATATGGAAGTAAAGAAGTTAGCTGAAAAAAAATCAACATTGACAAATCATGTCGAATTAAAGGCTTAAACACTAAGGTTCTAAAGGATGCCCTACTATACCTAATAGATGAACTGAGCCTAATTTTCAAAAACTCTGTGAATGAGGGCATTTTCCCAGTTTCATGGTCGAAGGGGACCCTTATACCAATACCCAAAACAGGTAATCTAAACAATATTAAAAACTGGCGTCCTATTACCTTATTGCCGCTACTCGGTAAATTATTGGAAAAGATCATTCACACTGTAATCTCCCAGCACCTGGAAGAGAATAAAATATTATGTGACAACCAATTTGGGTTCCGCCCTGGACGACGTACGAGTGATGCAGTCTTCCATGTTATCAAGGACTTACATGATAACATCGATGATGGCCTTATCACTGAGGCTTGTTTTATAGATTACTGCAAGGCATCCGACAGCGTACATCATGTGACCTTTGTAATCTGAATATACATGAAAAACTAAAGAAATGGTTAATGGACTATTTGGCTCACAGATCACATGAAACGATAGCAAACAGACACAGATCAGCCAAACAAAATGTAGGTTTTGGAGTACCCCAGGGCTCGATTGTAGGTCCTCTGCTTTTTGTTCTATTTATAAATGACCTACCAGAAAAATTACAAAACTATAAATATGCAATGTATGCTGACGATATTGTCCTCCATGCAGCTGAACTAGCTAAGCTTCAAAGAATGCAAAACTCAGCGTTAAGAACCTACTTGAAACGGCATGTCAGAGATATTAGTATTGATGAATTACATACAAACTGCTCAGTAGAAAAGCTAGAACATAGAAGAAAAATACAACTGCTTAATATCATGTGGAAAAATGCGCACAATGGAGATGTAGTAATAATTAACAACATAAGAACCAGAGGGGATCGTAAAATGAAGTCTGTAAAAAGACGTGCTAGAACTACCTTCTACCAAATGTCTCCCTATTATAGAGGTGTAGAACTATGGGACATGCTCAGTGCTGAAATACAGTGCCTACGAACCAATACACGGTTTAATACAGCAATCAAGCATCTGTTATAGCGATAACTTATAATCTGTACAATATATAGGACAATATCATTGCCTAACTAGGCATCCCCCTGGAATCTATTGTCTATCTTTACCAAACACATTGATGTGCAGCCTAATATAATTATCCTGTCGATTCATCATTCTAATCTAACTGAATTTCGTTTTGTCATCTTTCATAAGATTGTCTAATTGATATTGTTTATGTCTGTCCCTGAAATTCCCACTAGTGTTTCCTTTGACCTCACTACAGCCTCTACACTGTAAACCGTGATTGGCTGTGGAAAAACGTCCCTTTGGTAAGAGTATGTTAATAAATCAATCAATCAAATATAGAGAGAAAACAATTAGTGTAGTGCAGCCTCTACACCCCCTATAGCTGATTGTACAAAATCCTTCAAATCTCGCCCTAATTTTTTTTTCTGCTTTAGTTAGCCTAGTTTTATGAGTTTTATGCCAAAATGATCAAAATAATTGTCAGAATTTGCTCAAAATGGCGAAAATCATGGTTGCGGGGTTCTGCCCTCGGAGTCATTTCCGCAAGATTTACTACTGTTGATTCTGAAGCTCAATATGTACCTCTAGGCACTAAATATGTGCTTTTCCCAGTAAAATGACATTGACATCATCTTTCCCAATTGTTTTCATCAATATACATATACGGATGTGGGTGCTCTATGGGAGGCCTGATCCAGTTGTTGGTAGAGACGTGACATCGCGGGACCGGAAGTTAGTTAGCGATGGCGGCCCGCACGGCACATGGCACAGATTATGAACTCTGAAGCATGTTGACATAAGTATAGTTGTATTGTACCACAGTAACCAAAGTATCATCACCTAATAAAGGTATACTTCATCAAGCATCCTGACTTCAACTTGGTGTCAGAAGTGGGGTTGTCAGGAACCCAAAAGCAAAATCACAAGGTAGTGCAACAACAAACATTCTCATTCTTAATGTGGTGGTGGTGACTTGAATTTTAAACATGTCTAGACCCAAGAAGCCAGAACTAAATCTAAGAGGGAACATCCCAGAAAACTTCAAAAATTTTGAAATGAGATTCAACGACTACTGCATCGAGTCCGAATATAGAGACCTGTCCAAGAATCCCGAAACTCATCGGGCTGAGTACTATGCTAAGCCACTGATGGAAATTGCTGCGTTACGTTCATCTATGCCCGATGAGGCACTGCAGGTTATTCGGTACAGCATAGAGCCCCAAATTTCAGCCGGGGACAAAAGCAAGCCGTGGGTGTGGTTGGAGAGACACAGAACTCACTACATGGGCTCGGCCACATCCTCGCTGCTGACAGACAGATTCACCTTCTGGATGGCCACACAGGGCGCCCATGAGTCGGTGCAAGACTGGGAGACCCATGTACGGCGTGAGTGCAGCCTGTGTGACTATGGTACTTAAACTGATGAGATGAGCCGTGACAAGTTTATTTTTGGTTTACGAGACAGTGACATTCGGGCAGAGCTTCTAAAATGTCATGTCAAAGCTGACAACACAAAAAAGACACTTAGTGATGTTGTTGCGGAAGCCAAGGTGTTAGAAGTTGCAAAGCGGGCTAATCAGCTTATTGACGAAGCCACCAGAGGCACAGACGAGGCTGTGAATTGGACGGCAAAAGGGAAGGCTCACAAAGATATGAAGCTGAAATGTGAGAACAGTATGTGCCACTGGTGCGGTGACAGACGTGGAACACACCCTTGGTCAAAGTGTCCAGCCAATGGAAAGAAGTGTGGCAAGTGTGGTGGCAACGATCACTTCTCCCGTGTCTGTCTTGAACCTCAAGGAGACAGTCACCGCCCACAGACCCAGAGCTGCAGTGCGGGTCATTCCAGGAAAAATCAGCGGGGTAGAGGGGTCAACCATGGGCCTCAGAATAAGTTACCGCCTGACGACAGAAGAAGTCAACATAGCATCCATGCGGTCAACACTGATGCAGACCTAGCTCATGTACCCCAAGACCCTTACTCAGAAGTAGACTTATTCGAGCAGTGTTACTCCCTGGAAGACACAGCTGTCTTTCAAGCTGGTGCAAGGAAAGGGCGAAAGTACTTTGCACAGCTTCTTCTGTCGGATAAGGGTGACAGGTTCAACAGAATGAAGATACAAATAGACTCAGCAGCTGGAATCAACACAATGCCAGAACGCCTGGCCAGGAGTGTGTTTCCGTCTATCAAGATGACCCGTTCACCATACCAGCTCTTCCCTTACAAAAACACTGCTCCAGTAAAGCCCATTGGTCAGATCACCCTCTTATTCGACAGGGGGGATCGTTATCATGACTTGGTATTCCAGGTGCTAGCAGACAGTGACATTGGTGAGAAGCCTGCACTTCTCTCAGGAGAAGACAGTGAGAATCTGGGTCTTATCAAGATTATGGCAGACGAGGTCCTGTGTCTATCTCTGGATGTGGTTTCTGCAACAGCTCTGGACCAAGCTAAACCCTCACCAAAGACTATTCAGATCCCTCACTCCAGATCCCTGCCTCCAGCAGGCAACTTGACTAAAGATGCAGTCTTGCATGAATACAAGGACAGCTTTCAGGGACTAGGGTGTCTGGGCCCACCTGTCCATTTTGAGTTGAAGGCAGATATTGTGCCAGTCTAGATGCCCAATCACCGGGTGCCGATCGTCAAGCAGGGAAAAGAGAAGGAAGCACTGGACAGGTATGTGACATTGGGGTACAAGGCAAAGGTGGATGAGCCCACTCCCTGGTGTTCAAACGCACTCATCAGAGAAACCCCGAAGAAATTCCGCGTCTGTATTGACCCAAGTCAGACCATCAACAAGGCATTGATAAGACCCCTCTTCCAAATCCCCACATTGAAGGAACATTTACAC
Organism: Acholoe squamosa; assembly: GCA_949317995.1. Taxonomy (NCBI): domain Eukaryota; kingdom Metazoa; phylum Annelida; class Polychaeta; order Phyllodocida; family Polynoidae; genus Acholoe; species Acholoe squamosa. Next base: position 20,686,942 of record OX439051.1, read on the forward strand.
AAGCTGGGTAATGCCAAGTGTTTCTCTCTCCTTGATGTTCGGGAGGGATTCCTACACATTCCTCTTGATGAAGAGTCGTCTATGCACACCACCATGCACACATCATATGGTCGATATCGCTGGCTTCGACTACCTTTTGGTATATCATGTGCACCAGAGGAGTTCCAAAAGAGACTCTTGGATGCCCTTGAGAACCTTGAAGGAATAATTTGCATTGCTGATGATATCCTTGTTTATGGTGAGAGTGAGGACTACACAACAGCAAAGACCAGCCATGACAGAAGATTGGTGGCATTGATGGAACGTTGTGTGGCTAAAGACATCAAACTCAATCCAGATAAGTTCAAGTTTGCCCTTCGGGAGCTCAAGTTCATGGGGAACATTATCACTGATAGTGGCTTGCGGCCAGACCCTGAGAAAGTGTCGGCAATCAAGGGAATGGCAACCCCGACAGACAAGGCTGGTTTGATGCGGTTTATAGGCATGGCCACATACCTATCACAGTTTTGTGACAATCTGAGCTCGACTCTACAGCCCTTACGTATGCTGACAAAAGACGGTGCCAGTTTCATGTGGTCCAAGGTGCAGGAATCAGCATTCCAAAGAGCCAAGAAGCTCATCGCATCAGCACCTACACTCCTCTATTACAGTCTGGATAAACCAATGACATTGCAGGTTGATGCAAGTGAGTCAGGTTTAGGAGCCACACTTCTGCAACCAAACACAAAGGGAGAGCTACATCCAGTAGCCTTCAGCTCATGCCGGCTCAGTGACACAGAAAGGAGGTATTCTCAAATGGAAAAAGAGTGCCTCGCCATTTGCCATGGTCTCCACAAGTTCCACCAATGGCTTTATGGGAAAGCTGATGTTACGGTGCACACTGATCACAAACCCTTGGTACCTATCATGTCAAAACCATTACACAAAGCACCCGCCAGACTGCAAAGGATGTTGATGACCTTGCAGCGGTACCGTTTTACATTGGAGTACAGGAAAGGCACCACGCTTCTCATAGCAGATACCCTATCCAGAGCAGCTTTACGCACCCCGGTCAATACACCCACAACAGGATTTGAGGTGTTCAGACTGGAGTGTGAATCCGTCAGCCGCAGTCCCAGGTTGATGGAGAGACTAAGAGGGAGATAGTGCAAATGACTAATGCTGATGAGTTACTCAATGCTTTACGAGACATGATTATCGACGGCTGGCCAGATGACCGTGCTGTAGTTCCCAAGGATCTCAGGCCTTTTTGGGGATACAGAGATGAGCTGTCTGTACTGAATGAGGCTGTATACAAGGGGGAGACTGTGTTAGTGCCTCAGCAGCTCAGGGCCGCAATGTTAGCCAAGATCCATGCAAATCACCTTGGAGCTGAATCAAACTACAGGATGGCTAAGGAGGTACTATTCTGGCCAGGAATGAGAGCCGCCATAAAGGACATGTGTGATGCCTGCGAGACCTGTGCAGTATATGGTTCATCATCACAAAAGGAGCCCATGCTGTCACTGCCTATACCGACAAGACCTTGGAAAATACTTAGTCAAGACTTGTGTGCATTTGAGGGGAAGGACTACCTAGTCACTGTGTGTCATTACTCAGATTGGATCGAGATAGACGAGCTGGGAGACACCCTTGCCTCTACAGTAGTCGACAAGACAGAGGTTCACCTAGCCACTTTTGGGGCCCCAGCAAGAATACACACGGATAATTGCCCTCAATTTATTAGTAAAGACTATGCAGACATGGTGACCAGGTTCAGGTTCACCCACACGACATCATCACCTTATTACCCGAAAGGGAATGGTCGAGCAGAGGCAGCAGTGAAGGTAGCTAAGGGGTTGCTAAATAAATCGATGAACATCAAACTCGCCCTGTTACTTCACCGTAACACCCCCCAGGCTGGATATTCATACTCTCCTGCTCAGCGTATGCTATCCCGTCGGACACGCACTCCTCTCCCAACTTCAGACAGGCTGTTAGACTCTCAGGTGGTGGACAGTCAGGTGGTCCAGGAGGAAATCAATACTCGCAGGGTGGCCTCCAAGGCACTATATGATAGGAATACTGTAAACCATCCATCTCTCTCAGTTGGAGACTATGCTTACCTGAAGCCCCCCCCTAACAGGCGTGGTCAACCATGGGCCTACGGGCAGGTAGTTGACTGCAGAAGACCCAGATCATACACCGTTCAGACTGATCGGGGACTGGCTAGCCACAACCGGGTTCATGTGTGGCCAGCTGCTCCTCCCCCAGTTGGCATTAGACATGGGCAGACAACTCAGCCCAGAATACCCTTGGCTCCAGTTACACCATCAGCCAGAGCCGACATTTCACCAGAACCAGCTGACAACCAGCAGGAGGTGCAACTGAAGGAGACTTGTTCCCCACAGAAAGTGCCAAAGTCACCTGCACCACCCAGCAGCAACACTGCTGCATCTCAGTCCAGGGCCACTAGTGGCTCTCTTGTGGGCGGTGGTACCTCCCTTGCCCCGAGCCCCTCTCCGGTTCGTCGCACAAGGACAAGGGAGATCTCACGACCTTCAAGATATGATGACTATATGCTTGCATAGAGACTCATGTGTTCAGACCATGTTCAAACATGATTTATTTTGTGACTCAATATAATTAGTATTTTCTTTCAGCATAGACTGTTTTAACACTTGACGTTGGACTATACTTGTCTGCAGGGATGTGTTTGTTCTCTTTTTAAAAAAAAATAAAATAAAAATAAAAAATTGATAAAAGGGAGATGTTGGTAGAGACGTGACATCGCGGGACCGGAAGTTAGTTAGCGATGGCGGCCCGCAGAGCACATGGCACAGATTATGAACTCTGAAGCATGTTGACATAAGTATAGTTGTATTGTACCACAGTAACCAAATTATCATCACCTAATAAAGGTATACTTCATCAAGCATCCTGACTTCAACTCAGTCTCCTAGGAAAATCCAATTTTTCTGCTGCTGGACTATGTAACCAAGGAATAGCTACTACCGTAATCTCTCGCGTATAAGGCGCAGCTCGCGTATAAGACGCACCTAGAGTTTTAGAATATGGTCCAAAAAATTAAAAATCATAACTTTTCTTCTACTGAATGGATTTTGAAAATTCAAAAAGCTATGTGTAGCCAAGGCCCTCTTGAACTTCTTGAGCCCCTGTCTGTCATATTATAACTTACAGGGAGTGTAACATATCAAAAGAAAGGTCTTGGTGTCCCCCTAGTGAATCCAGGGAGAACTAAAACCTCGCATATAAGATTCGCCTTATACGTAAGAGATTATGGTAGCCTTGAAAAGTGGTCACTGTAAGTGATCATGCCTCCTGTTCTTTAATGTCACAACATGGTGGAACATGATTATTGGCAAAAATGAGATCACTGGGTATTCAAATATGTAGAAAAGGTCCATTCTAGGTGAAATATTCAGTTTTCATCCCTTTAGACCTCAAATTGGCCAAAAACGGCCGTATCTACCCTTATCCTTGCTAGGGCACCCTTATCCTTGCTAGGGCACTTCTTCGCAGGTTTTTCCTTCAAAAGCCTACCCTCGCTAGGGAACTTTTGACATAATAGTCTTAGATTTTGCTCAAAATATCTTAAACTGACCTTGTTTGGGAGAGAATTTGTATTTGGTTCATACTATTTTCATGAAAACTTGGAAAATATTCATGAGAATTTCTGAATTTTCTGTGTGAATCAGGGTATTTCACTGAAAGTTGACCCTTGCTAGGGACATTTTGCCCAAAAGTAGACTCTTGCTATGGACATTTGTGGCTGAAACAGGAGGCTTGCTAGGGACTTCTCCTTGAAAAAGTACCCTTGCCAGCCGCACATATGTGTATACATTACATAGAGAGTGCCCCCTCCCTACTCTATGTTGTCAGGTCCCTGATAATCATGTGGAATATAGTGGTTCTGTAACACTTCTTCAGGAAATGACCATAATGCCACCCAGTAGGCTACTCAGAAAGTCGATAATTCTTGTGAAAAGGGGAGTAGAATTCTAGTTCGCCAGCACATAGGAAAAAGAGTCTAAGAGAGAATTGAGGCATCAGATGGGCATAAAATTAAGTTAAAAAAAGTTAAAATCCAAAACCAGAATCAATGTTCAAAGTCAATTTCATTTCATGTTTTTAGACGAGGATGGGGGAGCCCCCCACCGAGTGGTGGGATGGTATACTGTGAGTCTAATAGTTGGGTGCATCTATTAGGTTCATACCATGAGGGACCTGGGTTTTGAGTTTCATCATCCAGTCTCTCTCCAGTTTGTTTCGCAAATCTTGTGCACGTATAGAGTGTGGTAAGCTAAAAATAAACTCAACTACATATGTGCGGCTGGCAAGGGTACTTTTTCAAGGAGAAGTCCCTCGCAAGCCTCCTGTTTCAGCCACAAATGTCCATAGCAAGAGTCTACTTTTGGGCAAAATGTCCCTAGAAAGGGTCAACTTTCAGTGAAATACCCTGATTCACACAGAAAATTCAGAAATTTTCATGAATATTTTCCAAGTTTTCATGAAAATAGTATGAACCAAATACAAATTCTCTCCCAAACAAGGTCAGTTTAAGATATTTTGAGCAAAATCTAAGACTATTATGTCAAAAGTTCCCTAGCAAGGGTAGGCTTTTGAAGGAAAAACCTGCGAAGAAGTGCCCTAGCAAGGATAAGGGTGCCCTAGCAAGGATAAGGGTAGACACGGCCGTTTTTGGCCAATTTGAGGTCTAAAGGGATGAAAACTGAATATTTCACCTAGAATGGACCTTTTCTACATATTTGAATACCCAGTGATCTCATTTTTGCTAATAATCATGTTCCACCATGTTGTGACATTAAAGAACACGAGGCATGATCACTTACAGTGACCATTTTTCAAGGCTACCGTAATCTCTTGCGTATAAGGCGCATTTTGGTGAGGAATAGGCTATTTTCAATTCATAAAGCATTATTTTCACATCTGAAAGGAAGGCCATATTGATGGAAATAGAAAAAAGTATGCATTATAATTGGATTCCTTAGAGAAAATCACATGAAAAATATTTTATCACTACTTTTGGTAACTTTATTAATATTCTTTTAGAATTTAGTGAATTTTCTGTATTTTCCCTTAATTATTATGGCCAGAGAGCGCACCTTTCATGTATTTTAAGCCTATTTTCAAGTCAGTATTTTCTGCAACAGGACCTATCTATAATTAGATACCTAATGCACCATGACAAATTTGGTATCATTGGAAAGCTTTTGCCATTACGACTCTTTTGGTGCTAGAATTATCCTAATCTGATTTATATTAAACCCATGGTGGTCTGTTGAACACATATTATATGCTTAAGAGCGCACTTTTGCTAATCTGGGCGCGTAAGGGTTAAAAAAGAGAACAAACACATCCCTGCAGACAAGTATAGTCCAACGTCAAGTGTTAAAACAGTCTATGCTGAAAGAAATATATTGAGTCACAAAATAAATCATGTTTGAACATGGTCTGAACACATGAGTCTCATTGCAAGCATATAGTCATCATATCTTGAAGGTCGTGAGATCTCCCTTGTCCTTGTGCGACGAACCGGAGAGGGGCTCGGGGCAAGGGAGGTACCACCGCCCACAAGAGAGCCACTAGTGGCCCTGGACTGAGATGCAACACTGCTGGGTGGTGCAGGTGATTTTGGCACTTTCTGTGGGGAACAAGTCTCCTTCAGTTGCACCTCCTGCCGGTTGTCAGCTGGTTCTGGTGAAATGTCAGCTCTGGCTGATGGTGTAACTGGAGCCAAGGGTATTCTGGGCTGAGTTGTCTGCCCATGTCTAATGCCAACTGGGGGAGGAGCAGCTGGCCGCACATGAACCCGGTTGCGGCTAGCCAGTCCCCGATCAGTCTGAACGGTGTATGGTCTGGGTCTTCTGCAGTCAACTACCTGCCCGTAGGCCCATGGTTGACCACGCCTGTTAGGGGGGGGGGCTTCAGGTAAGCATAGTTTCCAACTGAGAGAGGTGGATGGTTTACAGTATTCCTATCATATAGTGCCTTGGAGGCCACCCTGCGAGTATTGATTTCCTCCTGGACCACCTGACTGTCCACCACCTGAGAGTCTAACAGCCTGTCTGAAGTTGGGAGAGGAGTGCGTGTCCGACGGGATAGCATACGCTGAGCAGAAGAGTATGAATATCCAGCCTGGGGGGTGTTACGGTGAAGTAACAGGGCGAGTTTGATGTTCATCAATTTCTTTAGCAACCCCTTAGCTACCTTCACTGCTGCCTCTGCTCGACCATTCCCTTTCGGGTAATAAGGTGATGATGTCGTGTGGGTGAACCTGAACCTGGTCACCATGTCTGCATAGTCTTTACTAATAAATTGAGGGCAATTATCCGTGTGTATTCTTGCTGGGGTCCCAAAAGTGGCTAGGTGAACCTCTGTCTTGTCGACTACTGTAGAGACAAGGGTGTCTCCCAGTTGTCTGCCCATGTCTAATGCCAACTGGGGGAGGAGCAGCTGGCCGCACATGAACCCGGTTGCGGCTAGCCAGTCCCCAATCAGTCTGAACGGTGTATGGTCTGGGTCTTCTGCAGTCAACTACCTGCCCGTAGGCCCATGGTTGACCACGCCTGTTAGGGGGGGGGGGGGCTTCAGGTAAGCATAGTTTCCAACTGAGAGAGGTGGATGGTTTACAGTATTCCTATCATATAGTGCCTTGGAGGCCACCCTGCGAGTATTGATTTCCTCCTGGACCACCTGACTGTCCACCACCTGATAGTCTAACAGCCTGTCTGAAGTTGGGAGAGGAGTGCGTGTCCGACGGGATAGCATACGCTGAGCAGAAGAGTATGAATATCCAGCCTGGGGGGTGTTACGGTGAAGTAACAGGGCGAGTTTGATGTTCATCGATTTCTTTAGCAACCCCTTAGCTACCTTCACTGCTGCCTCTGCTCGACCATTCCCTTTCGGGTAATAAGGTGATGATGTCGTGTGGGTGAACCTGAACCTGGTCACCATGTCTGCATAGTCTTTACTAATAAATTGAGGGCAATTATCCGTGTGTATTCTTGCTGGGGTCCCAAAAGTGGCTAGGTGAACCTCTGTCTTGTCGACTACTGTAGAGACAAGGGTGTCTCCCAGTTGTCTGCCCATGTCTAATGCCAACTGGGGGAGGAGCAGCTGGCCGCACATGAACCCGGTTGCGGCTAGCCAGTCCCCAATCAGTCTGAACGGTGTATGGTCTGGGTCTTCTGCAGTCAACTACCTGCCCGTAGGCCCATGGTTGACCACGCCTGTTAGGGGGGGGAGGGCTTCAGGTAAGCATAGTTTCCAACTGAGAGAGGTGGATGGTTTACAGTATTCCTATCATATAGTGCCTTGGAGGCCACCCTGCGAGTATTGATTTCCTCCTGGACCACCTGACTGTCCACCACCTGAGAGTCTAACAGCCTGTCTGAAGTTGGGAGAGGAGTGCGTGTCCGACGGGATAGCATACGCTGAGCAGAAGAGTATGAATATCCAGCCTGGGGGGTGTTACGGTGAAGTAACAGGGCGAGTTTGATGTTCATCGATTTCTTTAGCAACCCCTTAGCTACCTTCACTGCTGCCTCTGCTCGACCATTCCCTTTCGGGTAATAAGGTGATGATGTCGTGTGGGTGAACCTGAACCTGGTCACCATGTCTGCATAGTCTTTACTAATAAATTGAGGGCAATTATCCGTGTGTATTCTTGCTGGGGTCCCAAAAGTGGCTAGGTGAACCTCTGTCTTGTCGACTACTGTAGAGACAAGGGTGTCTCCCAGTTGTCTGCCCATGTCTAATGCCAACTGGGGGAGGAGCAGCTGGCCGCACATGAACCCGGTTGCGGCTAGCCAGTCCCCAATCAGTCTGAACGGTGTATGGTCTGGGTCTTCTGCAGTCAACTACCTGCCCGTAGGCCCATGGTTGACCACGCCTGTTAGGGGGGGGGGGGGCTTCAGGTAAGCATAGTTTCCAACTGAGAGAGGTGGATGGTTTACAGTATTCCTATCATATAGTGCCTTGGAGGCCACCCTGCGAGTATTGATTTCCTCCTGGACCACCTGACTGTCCACCACCTGAGAGTCTAACAGCCTGTCTGAAGTTGGGAGAGGAGTGCGTGTCCGACGGGATAGCATACGCTGAGCAGAAGAGTATGAATATCCAGCCTGGGGGGTGTTACGGTGAAGTAACAGGGCGAGTTTGATGTTCATCGATTTCTTTAGCAACCCCTTAGCTACCTTCACTGCTGCCTCTGCTCGACCATTCCCTTTCGGGTAATAAGGTGATGATGTCGTGTGGGTGAACCTGAACCTGGTCACCATGTCTGCATAGTCTTTACTAATAAATTGAGGGCAATTATCCGTGTGTATTCTTGCTGGGGTCCCAAAAGTGGCTAGGTGAACCTCTGTCTTGTCGACTACTGTAGAGACAAGGGTGTCTCCCAGCTCGTCTATCTCGATCCAATCTGAGTAATGACACACAGTGACTAGGTAGTCCTTCCCCTCAAATGCACACAAGTCTTGACTAAGTAGTTTCCAAGGTCTTGTCGGTATAGGCAGTGACAGCATGGGCTCCTTTTGTGATGATGAACCATATACTGCACAGGTCTCGCAGGCATCACACATGTCCTTTATCGCGGCTCTCATTCCTGGCCAGAATAGTACCACCTTAGCAGTCCTGTAGTTTGATTCAGCTCCAAGGTGATTTGCATGGATCTTGGCTAACATTGCGGCCCTGAGCTGCTGAGGCACTAACACAGTCTCCCCCTTGTATACAGCCTCATTCAGTACAGACAGCTCATCTCTGTATCCCCAAAAAGGCCTGAGATCCTTGGGAACTACAGCACGGTCATCTGGCCAGCCGTCGATAATCATGTCTCGTAAAGCATTGAGTAACTCATCAGCATTAGTCATTTGCACTATCTCCCTCTCAGTCTCTCCAGTCAACCTGGGACTGCGGCTGACGGATTCACACTCCAGTCTGAACACCTCAAATCCTGTTCTGGGTGTATTGACGGGGGTGCGTAAAGCTGCTCTGGATAGGGTGTCTGTTATGAGAAGCATGGTGCCTTTCCTGTACTCCAATGTAAAACGGTACCGCTGCAAGGTCATCAACAACCTTTGCAGTCTGGCGGGTGCTTTGTGTAATGGTTTTGACATGATAGGTACCAAGGGTTTGTGATCAGTGTGCACCGTAACATCAGCTTTCCCATAAAGCCATTGGTGGAACTTGTGGAGACCATGGCAAATGGCGAGGCACTCTTTTTCCATTTGAGAATACTTCCTTTCTGTGTCACTGAGCCGGCATGAGCTGAAGGCTACTGGCTGTAGCTCTCCCTTTGTGTTTGGTTGCAGAAGTGTGGCTCCTAAACCTGACTCACTTGCATCAACCTGCAATGTCACTGGTTTATCCAGACTGTAATAGAGGAGTGTAGGTGCTGATGCGATGAGCTTCTTGGCTCTTTGGAATGCTGATTCCTGCACCTTGGACCACATGAAACTGGCACCGTCTTTTGTCAGCATACGTAAGGGCTGTAGAGTCGAGCTCAGATTGTCACAAAACTGTGATAGGTATGTGGCCATGCCTATAAACCGCATCAAACCAGCCTTGTCTGTCGGGGTTGCCATTCCGTGATTGCCGACACTTTCTCAGGGTCTGGCCGCAAGCCACTATCAGTGATAATGTTCCCCATGAACTTGAGCTCCCGAAGGGCAAACTTGAACTTATCTGGATTGAGTTTGATGTCTTTAGCCACACAACGTTCCATCAATGCCACCAATCTTCTGTCATGGCTGGTCTTTGCTGTTGTGTAGTCCTCACCCTCACCATAAACAAGGATATCATCAGCAATGCAAATTATTCCTTCAAGGTTCTCAAGGGCATCCAAGAGTCTCTTTTGGTACTCCTCTGGTGCACATGATATACCAAAAGGTAGTCGAAGCCAGCGATATCGACCATATGATGTGTGCATGGTGGTGTGCATAGACGACTCTTCATCAAGAGGAATGTGTAGGAATCCCTCCCGAACATCAAGGAGAGAGAAACACTTGGCATTACCCAGCTTGTGTAAATGTTCCTTCAATGTGGGGATTTGGAAGAGGGGTCTTATCAATGCCTTGTTGATGGTCTGACTTGGGTCAATACAGACGCGGAATTTCTTCGGGGTTTCTCTGATGAGTGCGTTTGAACACCAGGGAGTGGGCTCATCCACCTTTGCCATGATCCCCAATGTCACATACCTGTCCAGTGCTTCCTTCTCTTTTCCCCGCTTGGCGATCGGCACCCGGTGATTGGGCATCTGGACTGGCACAATATCTGCCTTCAACTCAAAATGGACAGGTGGGCCCAGACACCCTAGTCCCTGAAAGCTGTCCTTGTATTCACGCAAGACTGCATCTTTAGTCAAGTTGCCTGCTGGAGGCAGGGATCTGGAGCGAGGGATCTGAATAGTCTTTGGTGAGGGTTTAGCTTGGTCCAGAGCTGTTGCAGAAACCACATCCAGAGATAGACACAGGACCTTGTCTGCCATAATCTTGACAAGACCCAGATTCTCACTGTCTTCTCCTGAGAGAAGTGCAGGCTTCTCACCAATGTCACTGTCTGCTAGCACCTGGAATACCAAGTCATGATAACGATCCCCCCTGTCACATAAGAGGGTGATCTGACCAATGGGCTTTACTGGAGCAGTGTTTTTGTAAGGGAAGAGCTGGTATGGTGAACGGGTCATCTTGATAGACGGAAACACACTCCTGGCCAGGCGTTCTGGCATTGTGTTGATTCCAGCTGCTGAGTCTATTTGTATCTTCCAGGGAGTAACACTGCTCGTCATAGTCTACTTCTGAGTAAGGGTCTTGGGGTACATGAGCTAGGTCTTCATCAGTGTTGACCGCATGGATGCTATGTTGACTTCTTCTGTCGTCAGGCGGTAACTTATTCTGAGGCTCATGGTTGACCCCTCTACCCCGCTGATTTTTCCTGGAATGACCCGCACTGCAGCTCTGGGTCTGTGGGCGGTGACTGTCTCCTTGAGGTTCAAGACAGACACGGGAGAAGTGATCATTGCCACCACACTTGCCACACTTCTTTCCATTGGCTGGACACTTCGACCAAGGGTGTGTTCCACGTCTGTCACCGCACCAGTGGCACGTACCGTTCTCACGTTTCAGCTTCATATCTTTGTGAGCCTTCCCTTTTGCCGTCCAATTCACAGCCACGTCTGTGCCTCTGGTGGCTTCGCCAATAAGCTGATTAGCCCGCTTTGCAACTTCTAACACCTTGGCTTCCGCAACAACATCACTAAGTGTCTTTTTTGTGTTGTCAGCTTTGACATGACATTTTAGAAGCTCTGCCCGAATGTCACTGTTTCGTAAACCAAAAATAAACTTGTCACGGCTCATCTCATCAGTTAAAGTACCATAGTCACACAGGCTGCACTCACGCCGCACATGGGTCTCCCAGTCTTGCACCAACTCATGGGCGCCCTGTGTGGCCATCCAGAAGGTGAATCTGTCTGTCAGCAGCGAGGATGTGGCCGAGCCCATGTAGTGAGTTCTGAGTCTCTCCAACCACACCCACGGCTTGCTTTTGTCCCTGGCTGAAATTTGGGGCTCTATGCTGTACCGAATAACCTGCAGTGCCTCATCGGGCATAGATGAAAGTAACGCAGCAATTTCCATCAGTGGCTTAGCATAGTACTCAGCCCGATGAGTTTTGGGATTCTTGGACAGGTCTCTATATTCGGACTCGATGCAGTTGTCGATGAATCTCATTTCAAAATTTTTGAAGTTTTCTGGGATGTTCCCTGTTAGATTTAGTTCTGGCTTCTTGGGTCTAGACATGTTTAAAATTCAAGTCACCACCACCACATTAAGAATGAGAATGTTTGTTGTTGCACTACCTTGTGATTTTGCTTTTGGGTTCCTGACAACCCCACTTCTGACACCAAGTTGAAGTCAGGATGCTTGATGAAGTATACCTTTATTAGGTGATGATACTTTGGTTACTGTGGTACAATACAACTATACTTATTTCAATATGCTTCAGAGTTCATAATCTGTGCCATGTGCTCTGCGGGCCGCCATCGCTAACTAACTTCCGGTCCCGCGATGTCACGTCTCTACCAACAACTGGATCAGGCCTCCCATAGAGCACCCACATCCGTATATGTATATTGATGAAAACAATTGGGAAAGATGATGTCAATGTCATTTTACTGGGAAAAGCACATATTTAGTGCCTAGAGGTACATATTGAGCTTCAGAATCAACCGTAGTAAATCTTGCGGAAATGACTCCGAGGGCAGAACCCCGCAACCATGATTTTCGCCATTTTGAGCAAATTCTGACAATTATTTTGATCGTTTTGGCATAAAACTCATAAAACTAGGCTACTTAAAGCAGAAAAAAAATTAGGGCGAGATTTGAAGGATTTTGTACAATCAGCTATAGGGGGTGTAGAGGCTGCACTACACTAATTGTTTTCTCTCTATATTTGATTGATTGATTTATTAACATACTCTTACCAAAGGGACGTTTTTCCATAGCCAATCACGGTTTACAGTGTAGAGGCTGTAGTGAGGTCAAAGGAAACACTAGTGGGAATTTCAGGGACAGACATAAACAATATCAATTAGACAATCTTATGAAAGATGACAAAACGAAATTCAGTTAGATTAGAATGATGAATCGACAGGATAATTATATTAGGCTGCACATCAATGTGTTTGGTAAAGATAGACAATAGATTCCAGGGGGATGCCTAGTTAGGCAATGATATTGTCCTATATATTGTACAGATTATAAGTTATCGCTATAACAGATGCTTGATTGCTGTATTAAACCGTGTATTGGTTCGTAGGCACTGTATTTCAGCACTGAGCATGTCCCATAGTTCTACACCTCTATAATAGGGAGACATTTGGTAGAAGGTAGTTCTAGCACGTCTTTTTGCAAACTTCATTTTACGATCCCCTCTGGTTCTTATGTTGTTAATTATTACTACATCTCCATTGTGCGCATTTTTCCACATGATATTAAGCAGTTGTATTTTTCTTCTATGTTCTAGCTTTTCTACTGAGCAGTTTGTATGTAATTCATCAATACTAATATCTCTGACACGCCATTTCAAGCAGGTTCTTAACGCTGAGTTTTGCATTCTTTGAAGCTTAGCTAGTTCAGCTGCATGGCCGCTACCAGTGTAAAAGGAGCAATAATCAATACCTGGGCTAATCATGGTTTTATAAATTAATATGCTCACTTCCTCTGTCATTGAATTGCGGAGTTAGCTTAATTTATACAGTTTGTTACCAATTGATTTCTTTATCTTATTAATGTAAGGTGTGACACTTAGCTTAGAGTCAATTTCAACACCTAAGTATGTATAAGAACTACAGGTGGGCAGAGGAGAGTTCCCATTACACCAGTCATTTACGCGGTCCAGTTTATGTAGCAAGGCAACAGCTTCGTCTTGGGTAGGAGCCCCAACATAGAGGACAATATCGACAGCATACATTGTATATTTATAGTTTTGTAATTTTTCTGGTAGGTCATTTATAAATAGAACAAAAAGCAGAGGACCTACAATCGAGCCCTGGGGTACTCCAAAACCTACATTTTGTTTGGCTGCAACTAATGTGTATGGGATCTACCAAGTGCTGGGTGTGGGAACCAGCTACTTGGTATGGGATCAAGTACCAGTAGCTGATTGGTGTGGAACCACCAGTTACAGTGGGTAGGAACCACCAGTTATGGAATGCTGGAACCAGCAGCTACTTGGTGTAGAACCATCAGTTATTGTGTGGGGGAACCGATAGCTACCCAGTAGTTGCTGGTATAGACATATAGAAAGACATAAAGTGCACCATGCAATGCTAATCGATACCTGTTACAAGCTGCTTTGCATGAGTTGACACCTTGACAGCTTGACAGCAATGAAATGAAATTGACTTTGAACATTGATTTCGGTTTTGGACTTAAACTTTTTTTTTGTGAAAGTCAACTCTTTGCTCCAACTTCAAATTGATCCTTGTTGGCCACTGTACTACCGGGTACATAGCCTTCCAAGAGCGCGCGCAAAAATCTTTGCTGCAGTGAGATGTTATCCGGTGGCTCTTGGCTCAGTGCTGCCACCATGTGGTGGCTCATTTGATGTCTGCGTTGGGTCTGGTTTATTCAGCCTTGTGTTTTGCTTTTCTAGTTGTACCGGAAGCCGTACTCACATGTGTAAGCGCGGAATCAAAACAGGCCAATGTCAAACTTTCATCGGCTTATGAAACTTTGAGAAAGGGTTGCGTGTAGATAGTTTGCAAAAAGATGTCGCGCCTACTACTTCGAGGTGCGGCCCTCCTACCAGTGAGCAGGTGAGTAGACAGTCAGTGACTGTGACTGTGAGGAGGTTTGGTCCCGTTTGGTGTGAGCCGGGCCCGGGGGTGTTAGTTGGATCGGCGCCCAACTCACTTGTTGTAAAACGTAGTGGCATTAGGGGCTCAGGTCTGTGACTAGGGGGTGTGAGTCACTGAGTCCCTTACTCTGTAGACCTGCCAACCGGTCCCTAGGCATATGATGTTAGGGACCGGCTCCTCTCCCATACTATATCTTTCAGCCACTGGTATTGCCACAGGAAATGGCAAGTGCTTTGTTTACATGTAGCTGACCGATATATTTAGAGTTGAAACTGGGGGCTGTAGATGAGATGAACGATAGCTTTTATATATTTCTACAACATATAAAAAAATGGAAACAAAATTCTCCATATTTATTTAGATGGAGCAGAAAGAATTGTGCCCAGTGTAGGCTGAGATTTCCGACATCCGCCATATTGTTTTGAAATTACCGCGGACGGGAGCCTCGCAAAATGTCAATTTTCCACATCTTAAAATAATCATAGGATCCCCAAACTTTCAGCAAGGCTAAAGAGGTGCTGTCTGTATGTAGCTACCCATTTTGAGAAGGATTGGTGAAGAACTGAATAAGGAGAGGTGCGGGGAAAGTGCTCCCGCAGGACTGAAACATTTGCTATTATAAGTATCCCACACCGTACAGAGCTCCCTGAGCGGCAGACGGTGTGGAAACCCCCACACTATTACTCTGTGACTCTATTCTAGACTAGTCAAGAAGCTTAGTCTTAGATACTACTATACTTTTAGCGAGCCTAAGTCTTGCGATTAACTATGTCGTAAAAAAATTCTGATTTGGAACTAAAATGACCAATATTTGAATTGATGTGGAGGCCTACCATGTATGATTTATGAAATTTTAAGGCTCAACTCTAATTCTTAAAAAAGTGATGCTAGGCCTAAAATATTCCCCTATGAGGCTTAGGCCCTATCCTTCAAGCCTGCGCTGAGGCTGCGGGCGCTAATATTCATTGAGACGAAAAGTCCCGTAACTACGGTAACGGTCCGACGTCAGCACACCGGATGCCGGGGACAAACTGGTGCTCTGTGCTCTACGCTCCCCTTTTCGGATCATAATAAAAATGCTACACTGGAGTCCTGCTCATATTTGAAATCCATCATACGGCCATCATACTGCCCCAACCTCTTACTCATAAACATGAAATCATCTCCGCTGCCATTTGCTATTCATTGTGTGGAAGAAAATGCCATTGGTGTCACCATTTGGGAGAATTTGGACAGCAAATAGTATGCATAGGTCTGAAGCAGACAAATCTGTCCCCCGCACAATATGGCGCAGCCCGTGTGCATGTGACACGTTACCTTGGAGAATTGCTACGTTCCGTGGTTACCGTCCGCACGAATGCTGAGCTCAGAATCGGCCCGCCATGACGTGACTTCGCCTCCCTATTGGTCTGGACGAAAAGCAGATAGTTGTTTACAGGGGGCGACACCACGCACCTAGGGTAGTAGGGTAGACATACTTTGGAGGTGAAAAACAAAGCAATGCTCACCACTGTCAGTCTAATAGTTGCATCATGGGGGTCCAAGAAATAGCATTTACCTATCAAATCCTTTCAGCAAATCATTTGAAACTTTCAGCGAGTAACCTATAGATATAAATGGACATTGTGTGTGAATATTAAGTAGATTCCCTTAGTAGATTTTGATAGATCTAGAATGTGTTTTGAAATCATTATCCCATTGCACCGTTCACCTCCCAATCCCGCACAACCCACACCCCCAACTTTCCTAAATAATTTATCACAGTTCTACTCATGATACCTGCACAAAACTTTTAGTGAGTAATCTTCAATTAGTAAACTGATTGTTTGTGAAGTTTGATGACATTCGCACAAGGGCAAGTATTAAAAATAACAATTAAAGCCAATGCCAAGTGACAGCCTTGTACCTCCCCTATGGAGCCACCATGTGAGGATTCACCTCTATTGAGCAACGAGCTGCAGACAACTTTCTCTTACTTTGGCTTGGTTTTCGTCCGTATGAATAGAGCCTGTAATAATGGGTGTAAATAAACATGAAATGCGTGGGCAATGTCATTGGATCTCAACCGTTTCCGTGAAAGGAGGCGAGAAAGTGCTACAGTTTCGGGAACCTCAACAGGCTCTAAAGGAGAAGACACTGAGAGCATAGTCTATGGGTAGAGTGTGACAGGCCACCCCCCCTCTACCCCCCCCCATGAAACTAGGTGCCCCTGTGTCTTCATTGTTGATTTCTGTAGAGGATTAGGTGGTTTATGGAGCTGTGGTATTCCCTATTGTTCATCTATTTATCTAGGCCCTAATGGTTAACAGTACATTGCTTATCATGTCTATCATTTTGATCCTACCTATCCTTAACAATGCCTATCATAAAGTCCACCTATCCTTCATTATACCTATCCTCCAACTCTGCATATCCCTCATATTTGACTTGCACATCTGTCGCTAGCACCCATGTTTTCTTGTTTTACATTTGCTCATCTTACAAGGTACTCTCTGTGCCTATCCCTCAAATTAGATATTGCACATGCTACCTATCCCCTTGCTACCAATCCTTTTGAATACCTATCCCTCATGCTCTCCATATGGTTTTCTTACCATGTCAGCTCAGTCAATCTAACCCGCTCTCTCTATACATATCTCAGCTTGTGTTCAATTTCTTCCACTGTCTCCAGGTATATTCCTTGTGAAATATACCTATCCCCTATTATGCCTATGCTCTATTCATATCATTATATAGGTAAACTGAAAGATATGCAGCATGAATGATAGGTAGATGTATGAATAAGGTGGACTGTAACCAGTATGTTAGGTGATAGGGTGATTAAGAAATGGTCATCATAGTGAAGGAGGTTGTGACATACGTAGGTAAAGAGAGGTGAGATGGGTAAGAGAGCTGTATAGAGAGCATGGGGGATAGGTAAGGATGGGTAACAAGAGGGATAGGCAGTATGAGCAATTAGCAATTTGAGGAATAGGCATGGAGTACCTTGTAAGATGAGCAAACGTAAAAAAAAAAGAAAACGTGCATCCTAGGGACAGATATGCAAGTCAAATATGAGGGATGTGCAGAGTTTGGGGATAGGCACAATGAGGGATAGGTAGGCTACATGATAGGCATTATCAGGGATAAGGAAAATTGAAATATTAGACATGGTAAGGAATGTACCGTTAAACAATAAAGGCTTATATAGGAGACAAACAGCGCAGATTAAACATGATGGTCTGAGGGATAGTCACCATGAGGGATAGATAAAATGAATGATAGGCAGATTGAGGATAGGTAGACTAAAGGAAAGAAGGAACAAATGAGATAAGGTAAGGTGAGGGGTAAGCATTATAAGTTAGGCCTTTTAAGAGATAACCAGATTGAACTGTAGATGTTTTGGATTGGAGAGATAGGCAGGATGAGTGATAGATACACAATTGATATGCTGTATGTGGGATAGGCAGAACAATGCACAGGCGCAGAACTTGCCTTGCTTGCCAGATGTGCTTGGACGAAAAGATGGAAGCTTTTATTGACTTATAATCCTCTTTTGGCTGCAGCAAAAGCCTTGGCTTGGCTCTGTGCCAAGGTTGAGGTCATAGTCTTAATTTCTAAATTTTACTAAAATATGGATAATCAAGACCATAAAAGTAAAGGTTAAGTATTGCAAGAGCAGAATCAAGTGTAGTATTAGGCATGTGAGCAGTTTAAAGGAGAGTGAGATAAAAGTGTATTTTTGCTTGAATTATTTGTTGTCTATGAGGCCAGCCAACTTTGCTGTCAGTCGTCTGGCCAAAGACGGAGCAGATACAATCTGTACCTAAGGAGAGTGTGGCCGATCCTATCGGGAAGAGCAAACACGTTTGGTTTTGACTGACTGCATTGGGCCAGAGATGTAAGTTGTCAGGTATTTCCCTGAAAATAGGGAATTCAAAAATGTTGAAATGTAGTCTGAATAGTGATATCCAAGGTCTTCAGGGACAGAATTTATTCACAGCCTTCTTTCCCTTGTCATTTTCTTCACACAGGCCCAGTCCTCAGTTGTCTAATTCAACTAGGGACTTCACAAAGCCCCCCTGGTGTAAGCAGAGGGACTCACTGGTCCAGGGGAGACTCTGGGCAGGGAATCTCAGGGGCAGACCCTCCCAGGGAGAAATGAAGGGAATGCTGCTCTCTGATTGGTCTAAAATCATCAGTCAGCAACATGTTACAGTTGTTTAACACCAGGGGGTGTCATGATGCTGTGCTGGCCAGAGTCTGCCCTGAACACTCTGCTTATACCAGGGGGCCTGTCAACGCTCCCAGTGTCACGATAACAGCTTTTCAGGGATTTTCCCAGTACCTGACTTACATCTCTGTTGGACGTTCCCCCGTGCCACAGATGTTACCAATGTCTCAAGTCAATTGGCTGACCAAGTCGGGCATCCATGGTCAGCTCAAAAGATTTTTTCACGTGTCCGTGCGTAAAGTCACCCCCCCACCGATAATCTACCCTGATAATGACTCCCTAACCCATGTTAAAGGTCTGGTAGCCTACTAGGGTAGAGTCTATATAATAGAGTAGACTCACTCTATTGGCATTGGGGAGGTAGCCTTACCGGTAGCCAAACAAAGACAGCCTCTCCGTACCGCTAACCGTAAAACCTAACTCGGTATTGGGGTGCCTGCACTCTCATCTCCGTCTCTCTGTTAGAGTTCAGGAAATCAGTAGGAGCTCTGAATCGGTGATGTCACCATACCGTAATCTCCTGTGTATAAGACACGTCCTCTACGCCAAAGAAAATGCTGGGGGGTCTTATAGCTTTCTCTCAAGTTGGGTGTGCGTCTTATACAAGGGGTAATTTTGCTATAGAAATGTACGAGTTTGGGGTGCGTCTTATACGCGCAGCGCGTCTTCTACGCGGGAGTTTACGGTAGTACAAAAGTTGGCGGAGTTAGCTCCTCGATTCAGTCTCAGAGCGCCTTTGGAAATTGGAGCAAACCTTTACCTCTGCTCTGGTTTGTCTCTAGGCTGCTGCGTTTAAGTAAGATAGAATTATATATAAAATGCTGTTTTCTATGATTTGTGCATAGGAAATTGGTGCAAAATGTCCGCTACACAGGGACGGCCTTGGAGCGTGCTGCCGCTTTCCGACCAGGTCAGACACTACACGGCTATACCGTTAACCAGGTGAGACAACTGTAGCAGTTCATGCTATCAACACTTTAATCTAACTTCATTTACTTTTAAAATGGTGTGTTTAGCATTAAGTAGGGCATACAAGTATTTACTTTCACTGTGTATTATGAAATGGTAATAATATTCATATGGGGTCTGCCTTGTATGCCTAACCCCCCTAGACAGCTGATACTGGCAGAGCAACATATTATACTGGGTATATATTCATGAAGTCGTTTTTTTTTTATCTAGGAAAAAATAAAAAAAAAATTGAAACTTGACACTGTGCTTCCACGTCCCGAATGAATGATGAATAGATATTGGATTTTTAATATAGAGAAACAGTCATAAGTAGTATCATCTTGAACTAGCAGGGTAATCTGATGATGAACCTTTGAAGCTAGCCTGAGGCCGTCTAGCGAGATGGGGCCAGAGGAGCGAACTATCGATAGCTCTGTCAAAAACATCTTGACCAAAGCAAATGCACTGTTATACATGTGGCCTACCAAGATATCAATTAACCTTTTAGTTTCTGTAAACATAAGAAATATAGATGTAACGTTGATGATATCTCCAGGTGACACCAGTGCCAGAGCTCTATTTGACTGCAGTAACCTTGACGCACGATAAAACTTGCGCGGAGCATCTTCATGTCGCGCGTGATGATAGCGATAACGCCTTTGGGTAATGACTTTTTCTTTTCTGATCAAATATGCATTTTTAAGTAAAACAGGTGTCTATCCAATTAATCTCTAGCTCAATCGCTAATAGCATGGAAAGATGCTCTTTCAACTTCAAAATCTGTAGATATTCATATCTTTCTGTTTAGACACTCTAGTTAGACTAGTATCTTTCCTCTGTTATATTCATGTAAAGATTATCCAGTGCCAGGCACTCAATAAATAAACTAGTTCACATAAAAAAATATATCTCAAGCTGTAAAATCACCAATAGAACAATAAGACCAGTACTTAATTTAGATAGATTACTTGCAGGGTGGCATTCAAGACGACACCAATGGACAGCACAGGCGTGCCCCATATATTGGAACACACCGCGCTCTGTGGTTCGCGCCGCTACCCCGTCAGGGATCCATTCTTCAAGATGCTCAACCGCTCTCTCTCCACCTTCATGAATGCCTTTACAGGTAAATAGCAATCTTATAAGCTATTTTTTTTTTAGAACAGATTTTAAACTTTATTTGGTCTAAAGGTAGATACATCATGTAAACATAGGCTCGCGTGTATATGTCACTGTCATTCGATATAACATCATTATCATTTAGTATAATAACCTAAGTACATTCGATATTATATTACATAATTACCCTTGTTATAAGGTAATTAAACAAGTTATTGACATGACCAAACAGTTTATGGCGAGATCGTCATTTTGGAAATGTTGTTATGATCTGACCATTTTTATAGCTTTTGACCAAGCTATACATTATCCTTATGTGAGCCACCCTTTCATACCAAAGCGGGTTGTCTTTGCCACTGAGAAGAAGTATTGTTTCAAATACCCTAGCACATATTTGTATCTTGTATCTTATCATACAAAAACACAGTAATTAAATAAAAAAATAAAACACAATGATGTTGACTTATAAATGTAGTTGATTTTAATGCTTATTTCTATTCTCTATATATTTTCTGTAACTATCTTTTCTCTTTTCTTCCAGCCAATGACTGGACCATGTATCCCTTCTCCACACAGAACCAAAGAGACTACGCCAACCTACTTGGTGTATATCTTGATGCTGCCTTCTTTCCACAACTGCGAGAGCAGGACTTTAGGTTTGTCTCCTGATTCAAGTCTCTTTTCTATACATGTCAACTTCACTTCTATTGAAACAGTGATAGAAGAGAATAACAGAGCATACTGCTATGGTCATATGATTTGTACAAGTGATATTTGGAATGGTAGAAAAAACACCTATATATATATAAGTTTGTTGTAAAAGTTCTGTTTCCCTTGAATGCGTCTGTACAAAGGATAAAAGATTTTCAGGACAGGCCCATTCACTTTCTCTCCAAAATGATATAGGCTGGTGAATTCTTCGATAAAATGAGGCATAATTTGTGATATATATTTGGTAACCATGTTTATTAACTCAGGCAGGAAGGATGGCGGTTAGAACACGAGGTGACAGATGACCCCAACTCACCGATCATCTTCAAGGGAATCGTCTTCAATGAGATGAAGGGTGTCTTCGTAAGTGAACATGTTAGATCTAACTGAAGTTGAGAGATTTTGCCTTAGAAAACTGACACCTCCCATATCGTATATATGGCGCCCTATGAGTTGACAGAAATGCTATAAGACGCACCAGGGGCTTGCACTGTAACCAATTTGAGAAGGTACCATAAGGCTTCACACTCTCACATAAGCTGTACCCTAGATTCAGGACAGTCCAGAGTTCACCGCCAATCCTCGCATTATATGCAAAAGCTTTACGGCAATTGACAGTGCGCATGTATTTTGTTGCCTTGCAGAGTAACTCCCAGCAGTTGTTCTCTGAGCGGATGCAGAATTTGCTCCTGCCGAGTCACACGTATGGCGTATGTTCAGGCGGCGACCCGCGTAACATTCCAGACCTCACCTGGCAACATCTACGTACCTTCCACCAGTCTCACTACCATCCCTCCAACTCAAGGTATCTGAGTCTATAATACATTTTAAAAGTGGCCATATGAATTGATGAGTGATGATACATCTTGCGTATAGGTCTATCTATCCCCTTTGAAACTACTGCACCACACCTGTATATTTGTGAAAACTGTTGATATTTGGCTACAGGGTACATTTTTGAATATTTCAAGCCCTTAAGGTAGGGTTCCAGGTTAACTCAGTTGAATAAGTTTTAGTGCATTATTTGTCTCAGGTATGATGGAATTATATGTAATATACACCAGTATGACCGTAGTTGATGTCTCATACAAAAATTCCAATTATTAAGGTCAGGAGAACTCTTCAAATTTGCCTAGTTACCAAAAAAAGTGCAATTTTCACCCATTTTGAATTTACCATTTATAAATTCACCAATTGTATGGCCTGTTAGTGTCCATCTGTGGTGTTCTCTCCAAGCCTTATCTTGCTTCATTCAATAACAACATTTCTTCCATTTCAGATTCTACACATATGGTAATCTACCACTGGAGGATCATTTAGAGATGATAAACAAACAGGCCCTGGAGACGTTTGACACAATTGACCCTGGAACTGATGTACCTCTTGAGCCACGCTGGACTGAGCCGGTAAGGTGATAAAGGGATGTCAATTTTCATAAGTTTCTATGATTTCAGAGTTTGAAATGCCCTTAGCGTTGGCTAAAATTCCTCTCGAAATCAAAGTTTTGCGATAAATTCAGAATTTCTATGTGTATCTTATAAGAATTTTTTATGCACCCTACTTAAATCCCTTGATTAAAATTGTATAGTGAACAATGCTCTGCATGTTAAGATGTTGAAGATATAAATTTGTGCTACAAAGCTCAATTTAAAACTATAGAATGATATATCTGGATTCTTTGCATCGCTAAATTCAATGAATACTCCCATACAAGATGACATAAGTACGGTAGTGCAAATACGCCAATTGAGACTTCGAAGTACTGTATTAAAACAGAGTTCTGTTTTATGAATAGCGAGAGGCTGACATGACCTGTGCTCCAAATCCGATGGCACCCGATCCCAACAAACAGACAACAGTCGCAGTCAGTTACCTCCTATCTGAGTAAGCCTTTGCTTTAAAAGTCAAAAAATATTATCAATAAGTGTATGGATATAAAACTATCTCATTCAAAATAGTGAAAAGTAAATCACTGCGTACGATCCTGTTTAACCAAGGAATTATCCTTTATCTCTGTGGTTTAACACACTGGTAATAAACATTTCACCCAATCACAAAGAATTTATGTCATTTTATAATTTTTCAAGGCCTTTTTCAAATGTTCATTCAGAGGATGATACCTCAGTAGACTTACCGGTATAAGATTTTCTGATGTGGAGAAGCCCAGACTTAAGTCTGAAGTAACGATTACGAATCTCCCGTACATGTTGAGCCGCTGTTAAACTTGAAGTACCCAAATATAGTATTAAAAAGAAAGAAAAACAGAAACCCTGTATCAGTCAGCACC
This sequence comes from Acholoe squamosa, assembly GCA_949317995.1. Lineage (NCBI taxonomy): Eukaryota > Metazoa > Annelida > Polychaeta > Phyllodocida > Polynoidae > Acholoe > Acholoe squamosa. Next base: position 20,710,603 of record OX439051.1, read on the forward strand.
AAATTAAAGGTGTATGGTTATTTATTCTTCATTTGTATTTCTTGACCCTTTACCTTGAGGAGGTTACAACATTGTGTTAGGCTACATTAGAATTTAAATTCCCCATTAGTGTTCCACTACATAATGTAGATGAATTTTGTTGTTTTCAGTGTGACGGATACATTTGAGAGCTTCGTGTTGAGTTTCATCAGTAGTCTTCTAACAATGGGTGAGACGGCGCCGTTCTACGCAACACTTATTCAGCCCAATATAGGATCAGACTTTGCACCTGGCCTGGGGTAAGGTTACATTCATTAAGCATTTAAGTGTCGTGTATGATGCCTCTATGTTCATGTCCAGCGTCGTTTTTGGCATAGATGTGTGAAAAAAAAACTTTGGCCTCTGCCCCTTCTCGGGGAATTCTTTACCGCCCCCCCCCCTCACCCAAAGGACTGAAAAGCATCTAAAAGTGCCTTTTTATATGGTGTAATGCGCTTTTTTTTTCTTTTTTTTTTGTGGGGGGGGGGTGTCATGGTCACTTGCTGTTTAAATTAATGATACCGTATTGTAACCAGAAATGATGTTTTAATGTTTTTACTCATATCAGGTACAATGGCTATACCCGGGACGCCTCGTTTTCAGTCGGTCTGGAGGGTATCCACAAAAACGATGTTACTAAGGTTAAAAACATCATAGAGGAAACACTGGATCAGGTTATCAAGTAAGTAATACATCTACTGACTTTTTGGTTTTCTTTTGCCTCTGCCGCTCATAGATCTGGGGCTTATTTCAATATAGCTGACGAAAGCATGAAGCTCAAACTGTCAAGAAACCCACTACCTTATATGCCATTACATATAGGCTTACATAAGTGTACATTTTCATTGCTACGACCACTAAATTCTATATGCATGATTACAATACTAGACACCAATATCAGGGAGGGATCTCTGACCACCACATACCTGTCTATTAAGATCGCCAACTCATGTTGGGATCGCTAGCTTCATTGAAATAAGCCCCTGCGAAATAAATGGAACTTTGACAAATTTGGGAGATCCTGGCTTTGATCTATAGGACCACTATATTTGCCATGAAATGGAATGCAGCTGCGCCTCTGTTATGTACTGTGGGGTACTGTTTGATGCGAACGCACTGCGTTTTACCGTTTAGCAGTAACATACTGTCGGGTACCGTTTCAGTGATGGTTTTGAGGAGGAGAGGATCGAGATGCTGCTCCATAAGATAGAGATCGGTCAGCGCCATGTCTCCAACCACTTTGGGCTTTATCTAGGTGTGGTAGGTATCCAAGTATTATCCAGTGTCATAAATCCTCGTTGATCTTTCTACATACGTGTAGTCTGGCTTCCCATCTTTCCTATCCCCTCTATGTGTCTAATACACATATATATGTGGGCAGCAACACATGTGTTTGTTCAAGTGATGCCTAATGTAGTTTTCCTCCCTTGAATATGACCTTAGCTATCGATGATGTGAAAAAAAGAAAAACATTATTTTGTCACTCTAGGTATGATAGGAAAGTTTCTATTTTGATATATTATTAACTCGAAAAGCGAGTTATAAGGAGACACCCTGGGGCCCTGCACTTTCAGTCATTTTGGTGGTGCGAATAAGTTTAAAAAAAAAAGATGGAAATTTTATATATAAGAGGCAGAATTACTTAATAAATTTGTAGTGCCATTAAAGGAGGAGATGTAGGGGTCTTGCAGGAAAAGGTATTTCATTACCAAGTTTTGTAAATTTTGAGAAATTGTCAATTTTGTACAGACTCTGTTGGTTGGCAGCCATAAGACGCTTTTTGCCTCCAATGGTGAAGGTATGATGTTGATCCATGTATCAACTTTCCCGCCTTTTTTGGCAATGTGGTGCAAATAGTGCAGTTTTGGCAGGAGTTATGGGAATAGTGGCTTGGTGGTGCGAATAACCTGGGTGAGGGAGTGCTGATGCAACAGGATGAGTGCACAACTCATGTGGCCCCCAAGGGGTAACAAACGACACGGCGACATATGGCCATTTTTAAGTGACATTCTGACATTGCACCCTTTTAAAAGTGACATGTGACATGGCCATTTCCTAAAAAAGTGACATGTGACCTGAAGCCTTGTATTTGGAGACATGCCTTTATTTTTGGAGATGTCATTTTCCCTAAAAAAAGTGACATGTGACCTGAAGCTTTGAATTTTGGCGACATTGTGACATGGGGGGGCCCAAGGGCCCTCATGGGAGCCAATCACAGGCCTTTCACTTTTCGAGTTATCAGCATTGCTGCATTGTATTAACCCGTACACTTTTAGAATTTGATATCCTCATGGAACCATGGAGCAGAAGTCACCTCGTTACTCAAGACTAACGAGAGCGTGGCACGGCTGAAGGAGGAGATGAGACAGAACCCACAGTACCTGCAGGACAAGGTCAAACAGTATTTCAAGGTGTGTATCTAATAACCTATAAACCCTCCATGGATATAGGCCTGCTGAGGTACGCGTCATGCTACTTTGATATCATGTCGACCCTACAGGGTTGATACACTCCCGAGGGATCAGTATAACTCACAATATAGTGTTGTCAATAAGACATTCCAGTGCTCCATTTGACCCTATTGGGGTTTCCTAAAGCCTAATTCCAGAGAGCATACTGTTCGATGTTCTGATGTTCAGAGGTAATGTAGGGGATCAATGTGTGACATAGACAGAGGATATAGGCAAGGGTATTTCCGCAATGTCCACAATTTGCATTATATGTTATCTATCTCCCCCCCCCCCATGAAATGTGTGATGGTGGCAGTAAAAAAGCAAAAGGGTGACCATTTGAAAGGTTTAGTTAATGATTCCTATATCTTCATCAGGACAACAAACACAAGTTGAGTCTGGTGATGAGTCCTGAGGAGGGATTTGAGGAGCGCCGTCAGGAAGACGAGCAGCATCAGCTGGCCACTCTGGTAGGACAACTCACCGAGGCCGACAAACAAAAGATATACCAGGAGGGTGAGTGGAAACTGAGAAGGGCCATTTTGGTCAAGGAGGTTTTATGTGCGGGGGGGGGGATTACTGGGTATATGGTTGCAAACTCATATCGGTTTGGATTATTCCAGCTAAAGAAAGAAAGGAAACTAACAATTTATTGGGGAGTATATATCATCTGATATTTCATTCTTTATGGGTAATGTTATGTTGCATACACATCATACCGGTAATACGTATACAGCCCATGCTCGCATAAGCCGCACCTGGGACATGAAAATTGAAGGTTTCGTACTGCAGAGCAAATGTAGTAAACCTTTTTATAAGCCGCACTCGCCCCGCACACCGCTTTCAATGTGATCCTATAAGCTGCACCTGCTAAGGTCTTTAAACCACAGAATATACCTCAGGTTTATGGTATGGTAGTATCACCATTGGTTTGTCCCTTCCAGGAGTGGCTCTGGCAGCACAGCAGAATGCAGAGGAGGACTTGTCATGTCTGCCGTCACTACAGATCTCTGATATAGAGCGGACTCTGCCACCTGTCAGCCTCAGCACTAGTTATACACGTAAGTTATTCTCAGCTCTTGACCCTTTAACCTTTTAAAGGCCGCTGATGCATCATGCCCATTGGTCGTCATGATGCATGAATGCAGCCCTGGCGAGTTACTCGCCAGGGCTACATTAATGCATCATGCCGACCTTATAGGGTTGATACAGACCCAGAGGGTCGGCATGATGCTTCAATGAAGTGCTGGGGAGCAGTCTCGCCAGCACGATGCACTCCTGCACTGCTGCCCTTAAATGGTTAAGAGCAGCATAATGCCTCAATATCAAGTTCTTATCTTCATTTATATATTTGATGCATAAATGAAGCGACTGTAAAGAGCTTAAATGCTCTATGTTGGTGCATCATGCCTTACCGTCTGCACTGCATCAACTCCTTGTTCTTATCAAGACATTTAAAGGATAACAATACCTAATGAGTGATCAGCCAGTATTTAGTTAGTCACTTTGTTTGACTTTCAAAAATGTTAGTATGTGTAGAACGTGGCGTATCAGCTATACCTATACAGGGCACTAAGGTGATTAGCCTTTTAGTACCACCAAAATTATACAGCTATTTAGAAAATAGTTTCCAGTATCAAAATGTAGATAAGAAAAGTTTTATACGACTACCATATACTCAACATTTTATAAAATAATTGAAATATTACCTCTTCAGATGGCGTACCTATTCAGGTCAGCGAACAGCCTACGAATGCGGTTACCTATTTCCGTGCAATATGTAATATGCGAGACTTAGACGAGCAGCTCAAGCCCTACGTACCGCTATTCTGTAGTGTTGTCACCAAGTAAGGCCACACAGTCTTTATAGTCCAGATACTCTCATATTCTGTTTTTCAATAGAGATGGGTTTTTTTTTTTTCAAATAGAGGGAGAGATTTCAATTTTCTGTTTTATTCAGTATATAGATAATTTAAGCTTGTCTTTAAAAGAAGAAAAAAAAAACAGGAAAAAGGGACCATCAGAGTGAAAAAATCAGGAACGGGATAATCATATTTGTAGCTATCAAAAGGCCCGGGGTGGGGGGAATTATGTGCGTTCACGGCATTTTTTACTCAAAATGTACCCTTGCCTAGGGAAATTTCCTAAAGGTAGACCCTTGCCTAGGGAGATCTCCCAAAAGTTGGCTAGGGAGATTTAGGATTGAAAAAGCACCCTTGCTAGCCGCACACGTGTGTATGTCAAACATATGAAGTGCCCCCCCCCCGGCAAAAGGCCTACCTTAAAAACTTGTGGCAATGAAAATGCAGAATCTTCCCAATCAAGAAACAACAGTACGATTCCTACTTCTACCAGATATGTGCCAATTGTTCGCAGCATCCAACATAAAAGAATGAAAAGTATATTCCGAACCACATGTGTCATTTTGATTCTTCCCCACCTCTGAGTTTAAAACATGACCTCTGTACCTTTTAGGATGGGTGCGGGTGGCATGGATTACCGCCAACTGTCACAACAGATAGAGCTCAAGACGGGTAGTTTTGGTGCCTCGCCGCACATCTCAGAACATCATACAGACAGCAGCTTGTATGAAGAGGTGAGAGCAAATAGCCCCTACCGTAATCTCCTGCATATGTGGCTCTTGATTTTAGCCATTTTAATACTAATCTAAAGTAAGTTTACCTCCGTCTACAAGGCACACTCCGTGGAAAGTTTTATTAGCCGCACCTGGAGCCTGATTCGCGTCTTATATGCGGGAGAATACGGTACAAAGTAAAAGGTATACTAAAAAGTATACTAAAGTAAAGAAGCACTTGCTTGTAACATTGCTTTGTGTCTTTATACTTATTATTAAGCATGCAACAACTATACAGCTATATCGCTATGCTGTAGTTCCCATATATAATATCAGTAGAGTGAACTCTAAGTTCCCATATTATAATATGAATAGAGTTAGCCTAAATTCTCATTTTGTAATATCAGTAGAGTCGGGCTTCCCTAGCCCACTTAAAAGGGTCTAATTCTCATCTTTCCTATCCCCTCAGGATGTGTGTGGTGCACATATGCGTGGCCACTGACACATTCCTTTGTGAAATTGTGTAATGTTCTCGCCATGAATATGACCTTAGCTGTCGAAATGGCGTTAAAGTTAAACATCTATTACTCACTCACTCACTATCAGTAGAGTGAACTCTAAGTTCCCATATTATAATATCAGTAGAGTGAAGCCTAAAGTCCCATATTATGATATCAGTAGAATATAGCCTAAATTCTCATGTAAACTGTTCACTTAACCTTTTATTGACACAGGGGGTCTTATTCTCCTCTTACTGCCTCGACAGGAATGTAGAAGACATGTTTGAACTATGGAGTGACATATTCCAAAGGTACAGTTCTGTGGTTAGAAAAATAATTATAAAGCTATATTAAAGCTCTTTTACCTAAATGTATAACATGTTGGGTGTAGATACAGCTAGAATTCCTGTGTGCAACTAAAGGAACAAATTGATGTACGCTTAATCTAGCTATATGAATATGTGAGCAGGCCAGGGAGCAGCCTAGCAGATTTGATATTCCGTGAGAGAGCACACGAAATATCCTTTATTCTTACTCACCATACATATTGTTTGCAAACACAATGGATAGTTAATAGATCACAAATAAATTCTTTTTCTTTTAGTCATGCCTAAAACAACTTTATATGTTTTCAATACTAACACTACATTATCACATTTCAGACTTGACCTATCAGACTTGGACCGCCTACAAACTTTAACAATGATGTCTGCGGCTGACCTAGCCCAGAGTCTGTCGGGCTCCGGCCATATGTATGCCATGTCTCACTCAGCGAGTACACTCACTCCTTCCGCCATGCTGAAAGAAACCCTCTCTGGCATGTCACAGGTTAGTTCACATTGAAACAAGTTGAAAGGAGCATAGTTCTGTCAATTGTTATATTTCATCAGTATGATCCATAGATTGCATCATGATGCAGACTCAATCGAGTTCATGTACCCCGGGAGGGTCGATATAAATGCAACACGAATGACTTTCAAGGAGTGAAGCATTGCCTCTTTTGCCTACCTTTTTAGTTTTATTCATGAATACAGAATGGAACCATTTGATAACTGTAATAAAGACAGATTGAAAAACAAATATGCCTCCTATAATGATTACTTGTAGGTGGCGTTGATGAAAACAGTCGCTGAGATGAAGGATATGACACCCGTCCTGTCCAACCTGAAGAACATCTCCGCCCACCTTCTCAACCGGAAAAACATGCGGTAAGACCTGCATTAATGAACATTTTGTAGATAACATTAGTGGCACCAATGTCATAAGTTGAAACCAATAATTATGATATACCTAGATTTGTGTTGGGAACCCTAAAGGAATTACCCTATTACTCAAAGCTCTCCCCCGGCCAGACTTTACCTGAGAAAATGATGTCATCACTGTCATATGCATGTGTTGATAGATGATCTTAATCCAAACTAGATCCTGGGTTCTTCATATTTTATTAGGACAATAGATTCAGTGTCTGATCAACTCAAGTGCTAACTCCTTTGTGTTTTGGCATATGAGCAGGAAAAACCGACCGGAAGTTGCAAGATTATATACAAAACGACAATCACTGAGATGGTAACAGTAGCGCTTAGTAAAACGAATGTGTTCACTATTTTGTAAATGTTGTTTACAATGAATTATTATAGATTGTTATTTTTCTCCAAAATACAGGGTATCTATCAATGCTACACCAGAATCCATGCCTTCAGTCGTCAAAGAGACAGAAAAGTTCATTGGTGCTCTACGTGGTGATAAGAAACCAGTTACCATGGAAACAAACACAAAGGTAATTTTGAAATAAAGATTTTTTTTTTAGCGCCTCCCACACCGCGTAGAGTTCGCTATGATGATTGCATTTGCCCCATGTGATGAAGTCTCACAATACAAAATTACTGAATAGAGAAATTGATAATTGTGAATTCTTCTTTATGTCTGCTTTTATGAGACGTCATCAAACACTGGTATACCAACATTAACGGCAGGAGGCGTTTTTTTACGCGGTCACAACCGCATTTCTTGTTAAAGTTCCGAGCACAAATATGTGTCTAGATATGAATTTCACCTAGGAAAAAGCAGCATTTAATTTATACAATGATACAATATACTTAGTGCTCTGCTTTTAGTTGTCTGCTTTCCTGAATTTTTATACAGGCAGGTCACTTTGAGGCGCACCAGTCCCAGACACATTTCGAGCTGCCATTCCAGGTGAACTATGCCAGCCGCTCAGTTCTCACCGTCCCCTACACAAACCAAGACTTTGCTAGGTACTATCTTTATGAAAATTATTATCTGATAGAATTTTGAACATTACGTAAACTTATTTCTATCATAGAAACACTGTAGACCTGCAGAATTCAGGGCTTCCCTAGCCCACTTAAAAGTTTCCAATTTTCTCCTCTTTCCTATCCCCTCGGATGTGTGTGGTGCACATATGCGCGGGCACTGACACATTCTCCTGTGAAATTGTGTAATTTCGTTCTCGCCATGAATATGACCTTAGCTGTTGAAATGGCATTAAACATTTATTACTCACTCACTCCTGTAGATTTATTCGGCTGCTTTACAATTTGTCTTTTTTCTCTTGTAGTTTACGTGTGTTGGCCCGCATGATGACCAACAAATATCTACACCGTGAAATTAGGTAAGTTTTAAAGAACATTAACATTTCATGAACCATAATGAATTGGTATAATTATGTAGGGGCTCGTAGATCGTGATATAGTGTGAGCGTCTCCCTCGAGAGGGCGTTTCGAGTGGTGTGCCCATCACCGGTAGTCACTAGAGGTCTCCTCGACCCCTGGTCTCTGCGGGGTGGTGGCAGCACTGTTCGCCTCGTCCCAGCTCCTACCTGGGGCCCGGGAAGGCGTTAGTCTGGCTCTAGCTGCCAACGGAGTCGTACCATTTTCACCTGAGCTTACACTACAGTTAAGCAGTATACTTGGAGGTAGATGTAAAACATATACCATAATAAATATGTGACAGTTGCACTAATCCGAGATCCCTTGTCTGGTCTTCACTTCGAACTAGTCAAGACATTGATTCGAACCATTACAATTATAACTAAGGGAACTTTTTTCACCAAACATGCTCAGGAATGAGAGCACTTTTCTGGATTTCCTAAAATGCTCATCTAGAACCCTCCAAGCAGGGCATTGTGGTACATACTCGCTTCTATTGTTACAATAACGACTTCTTTTCCTAACAGGGAGAAAGGTGGCGCATACGGTGGTGGTGCATCCAGCAACAGTGCCGGAGTACTTAGTTTCTACTCCTACAGGTAGGGGGCACCACCTATATATTGAATGATTACTGGCATGTCATATAGTTACAATATTCGACCATATTTTCCAGTGTACATAGTAGTAATACTAAAGTTAAGTTCAGGACTAGTCTAGATAATTTCTTTCTGTATTAAAAAAATTGATAAATAGATAATCTGAAATTGGTAAAACCCACTCTTGTCATGCCTTTGATTCAGATCGCCAAATGAAAAATAGACATTCTATTGTCCTCATTGACTCACAAAGCTGTTACTAAAGATGATATCGTCATGGCAGATGGAAATTATTATTCTCATTGTTCATTTTCAGAGACCCCAATTCCATGGCAACTCTAAGTGCCTTTGATGGAGCAGTAGACTGGGCACTGTCAGAAAACTTTACTCAACAAGACATTGATGAGGCCAAGCTATCCATCTTCCAAAAGGTAATGCATACAGTCTTACCTTTGTAACAAAAAAAAAATATTGTAGTACGCCGTGTATAAGCGGTATCTTCTAGATGCGATTCAGGCCTCTAGTGCAACTTTGAGGATCGCAGGATATGTGTTGTACAGTATAGTACTAAAAGTAGCTACGATATGACCCCATACAATCATCCCGAGTGTTGGTGCACCTCACCCCTAAGCTGCGATTTTTTGATTATCTACTATGTTGAATATGAATGAATATAGTGGCTATTCACTTACCTTTATCCAACTACATGATCGTCTCAGGTCTGGAGTCCTTGAACAATCAAGCCAAGGAGATAATTTGCCTAGACCTTTTGGCACTTGCTTATCGAAAAAACTGCGGCCTATTTACGCGATGACCTATCCTAATATGTATAAGCTTATTGATGACAAGGTTTATCATCAGTCTGACTTCAAGTAGTTTTATCACCATAGAAGGTGTCTTATGTAGCCATATATGTATACCTACTAATTAAGGTAACCTTTAACACGTGCCATTGACAATAAATCCTTTCCCGCAGGTGGATGGTCCAGTGACACCTGGAAACCGTGGGTTGCGGGAGTTTGTGTCGGGCGTAGACGACACACTGAGGGATGCACATCGCGAGCAGCTCTTTGCAGTTACCAAGGATGACCTAGTTACAGCTACCAATAGGTGAGTAACTCACCAAGGGTTTTTATAGACCACATGGTATATTATTGTCCTTTAGTCATAATGCTATAGGGATGGACCTTTCACAGAAGGTTGTCATCAAAGATCTACACGATAGGGATAACGTTAACTCTCTAATTGATGAAGTAAGATCACTCATGTGTATGATTTAATAAAATTACTTCAAACTCTCTGAATGCAGTAAAGTCTACAGTAGAAATCCCTGCTTTACCAAATCAAATGGTACATCTTTCTTATTTTGTATTTATCATTCCAGATATTTGAGCACTTCCAAGCGAACATCAGCAGTCACATTACTAGGACCCCAGAATCCCGCCACAGAAAACTCTACAGACTGGAAAGTCAAAACACAAAGTTAATGTTAATATATAAATTATATTATAGATATAATTGTGAATAGTATCGATCTACCTTGAGTACTTGATATATGGGATGAAGTTCAAAACTAAGTGTGCTTATCATGTTCAAAAATGGGCCTGTGTGAAAAATTGGTCTTCCCAAGGCCAGGTAGAAAATGATTCTAGTAGGGGTTATTTATAGATGCGGAATTAGCCATGTCTAACTGAAACACTAAGTGGGACCCTAGATGGCCTACCGCTATATATACTGGTATGATATATTATTGTATGATATTGAAAAAGAAATTAGATGTACCGGTATATATCTAAATGGGCATGGGTAATATTATCCCAGCCCTTCAAAGGCAAATTCCTGTTGTTATTAACAATGAATTTCACTTCATCAAAATGGTCATATGTGTAAATCGATGATAAGATTACGATTGCTTATCTATGAGATTATGACATGATATTGTAAAGTGGATTATATTATTCTAAACACAAATGAAAATACGAGAACCTATGAAACCTGTTGTAGTTGACAAGATGTGGCACACTTTTCAGTCCAATTTTTTTTAGAGCAAGCACCAGTAAAGGAACATTGCTGGTACTGGTGATGGAAGCTTTAACTATTGTATAAATGTCAAATAGAACAAATTAAGACTGCTGTGAATGTGTCTGAATAAAATGTATGTATTAATATGTCCTTATTGAATTTAGTTATTATTATTTGTTGTACATTTTTTCAATCTTCCCCATTTTCCCCTTGCTACCTTGATAGGCCAAATCATCTGAGTTCATCTATGTAATTCATCATGTGGAAATAAGTTTAACAATCAGCAATTCTTGGATCATCTTCTTTTTTTTTATTTCACCCTTACAAATTCACAAGGTCTTCTTGACCCAAGGTTTATCATGGTGCTTCAAGTACCCAGTAGGTTAATATTTAACTGTTTTACAGGTTTGGTTGTAAAGCAGTTTATATCATAGTGAAAATATATCAGGATTCAAATACAAATTCCTGTCATTGCCCAGTACTCTGACACTGCACAATCGACACATAGTACATAGGCATGGCTAGGTTCTGCTCGGTAACACCAGGGGGCAGTTGCAGCTAAGTACGCAGGAGATGACGTCATCGCTTGGCGCCAGTTCCACGGCGCATGCGCAAGGTGTCAGACCGTTTGTAGCTAACTGACGACAAATTGGTGAGTAAAAATCGTAATTTCTACCTTTTTTCACCCTTTTTAGTCGTCATTATGATACATTTAGACGAGTTTGATGCATTTTTTCCGTCATATTGACGATCGGAGCTAAAATTCGTCAGATTTTCAAACTTTCTGACACAACACGGGCAAGCCCCGCATTATCGCTCAGATCGTCTTTTGACGAACGATGTTTCAACTCTCTTCTACTCGTCAATCGAGGGTCTATACAACTTTTTTAACGTTATAGACGACCTAATCCTTTGAATTGACGAGTTTCTACCTGTTTTCCACGCTTTTAAAATAAATTATACTTTTACGACATCAACAAAAATATAAAACCGATTGACGGCACCTTTACGACATTCCAGCCTAGTCTAGAACCCATTTTCGGCAAACAAGATGGCGGCGCCCATGCGGGACGCGCGTCGAGCTGAGAATTGTTTTTAAAGGCTCTTAATATTTATCCAAACACTGGAAATGTATGTAATTACTTTCTTTATAGAAGTTCAAAGTTTCTTTGTTATGTTGATGTTGTGTTAACTGTTTTTTATGCCCTTTTTGGCTACTCTCACTCCTTTTAGAGTGATAATAAGTTAAACTAACTTGAACAGAGGGAGATGCTGTCACTATAGTGACACATCTACTAAGGTGAGTCCCTCTAGTTCCACTGAGAAGGTTCCTTTTATCAAATAGATTGTATTGTCTCTACTATGCTTCCTTATGGAATTCAGGTAGTTGACCAAACCAGCTTGCTGGGGGTTTCAATCTTAGATATTGGGGAGCTTCTCTATGCCCAGTACATAAAAGTCTTCACCTATAGGCCAAGGGGCAAGGTTGGACTCTGCTATGCTTTCTTATGAAATCCAGGCAGTTATTCATATTTCTTATCATGCCAAGCAGGATGATAGAAATCACTGATAGTGTACAGGAAGGTTACTTACACACTGTGGCATATGGCACAGATATCACTGTTATTAATTTAACAGTTCCCTCCAAGTGACATTTCCAGACCTGCGGTTGGACTTGCAAACTTGTGGTCATTGACCTATAGAGGGAGTGTACAGTGACAAGACACTAAAAAGCACTAGATGCTTCTGCTTTGTAAGCCTTAGCAGTTATTCCGAGTCCTCCGTTTAACCATTTATGGGCAAACGATAGAACTTGTTGACTCTCCCAAGGGGGATGAAGTCTTAGAAAGTGTCAAGCTTGGTTTAGCTAAGACTGTGAATAGAAAAACAGCTATTACCTATACCTTATGCCGAAAAATTCACTTAGCAATTTTTCTGGTCCTTGCAGGTTGATGAATCGCATCTGGGACTCTGTGAGACGTAAGGTCGTAACCCTGCAAGAGCAGACAGACGTAATAGACCAAGTTATGGCGTCTGTCAGTGGCTTAAACCTCAATGGCAAAGAGAAGAAAGACAAAAACTCCAACGGGAAAAAGTCTAAAAAGCCAAGCAAAGACCACCAAATCAGCGATGATGAAGATAAATCTGGCAGACGGAGCAGACCACGTAGTAAAAGCCGAACACCCAGAAACAAGTCTCGCAGTAAGACTAAATCTCGTAGCTAGACTAAGACACCCAGCAAGGGTAGATCTAGAAGCAAGACCAAATCGCCTGCTCGAAGTAAGAGCACAAGAAGGTCCCGCACGAGAAGCCACTCTAGAAGTGGCGATAGACCTCGCAGTCAAAGTAGATCTGATAGTCGGGAAAGAGCACGCAGCCGTGACAGATCCCACAGACGAGGAAGATCCCACAGCCGGGGTAGGGCCCGAAGCCATGGGAGATCCCGAAGCCGCAGAAGATCTCGCAGCAGCAGATCTCGCAGCAGCAGATCTCGATCAGACAGCAGGCACAGACATCATGGTAAAAAACGCCACTCGAAATCGAGATCCAGAAGACCAAGGTCTCACGAGAGAAGACACAAGCGGAAACATAAGTCCCGCAGTCCCTCACGCAAATCTAAGAAGAGCAAGAAGAGCAAAGCCAAAAAACGTAAACGCTCCACCTCTTCCGACTCGTCTTCCGACTCCACTACCCCAGATGACTATGGGCACGAAGACGAAAGCTCAAGCTCTAACTCCAGCAGCAGCGGAGACAAAAAGAGTAAAAAGAAGAAAAAGAAAGCACCAGACTTTAAGAAGAAAAAATCTGGAACTTTTGCTGAGGCAGCCCAGACAGCCATCGACAAAACAGATGGCCCCAAAAAGTCTGAGAAAATAGATAAATCTTTGGCCACGTTGGTCGAGAGACTTATACTTACTTCTACGGACCACAAGGCTGCCGACGCTATAGTCGAGAAATTCCCGCCGCCCAAAAACGTATCGGCCATGATCATACCTGAAATAGACCCACCTATCAAAAAGCAGCTACAAAAAGAGTATACAAGGTACATACAGCCAGACAACTACCTGATGAAAACCCAACATGCCATCCAAAGTGCCATGACTGCCTTATTCCCATTGATCCAAGAAGTCATAGAAAGAGGTGATGAAGATGATGAACTAAACAAAACAGGAGGATCAGCTTTTGAAGCATTAGAACTCTTGGCTTTCGCAAACAATTCCCTAGTAAGAAGGAGAAGAGAAAACCTCAGGTCACAAATACACAACGACGTCTCTCAGGAGGTAATGGAAGGACCAATGGGGGGTCCCACCCTGTTCGGGCCGGCCCTCAAGATAGCTGCTGACACAAAAGAACAGCTGGAGAAGACTCGTAAAATCCTCTTCAAACCACGACAAAAACAACACAAATACCGCAAAAACTACAATAAGTACAAGAAATCCAAAAGAACGGATTTTCGCGGCCGAGCGACCGGAGACAGGGGAGGCGGGAGCTACCGAAGTCGCGGCAGCGGAGGTCGCGGACGCACTCGAGGTCGAGGAGGCCAAACCCGAGGGAGAGACCAGCACAAAAAGAAAGACTAAACAAGGTCCGTTCGTTTGACCTACACTTCCTAAGTACACCAGAAAACTTTAAAGCTGGTCAAACAGCTAACTTTCTTAGCAATTGGGCCTCTCTCACCTCCGACTCTTGGGTTCTGAACAACGTCCAAGGGATTGAGATCCCGTTTCTGGAATACCCTGTCCAGAAAAGGGTGCCCAATCCCTACAACATCGAGGATGTTGATCATGCCCAAATTGACGAGGAAGTAGAGAGAATGCTGACTAAAGGTGTAATCGAATTGACAAATCACGAAGCTGACCAATGGGTATCCTGTATTTTCCCAAAGATAAAAGCTAATGGCGAGGTCAGGATCATTCTGGACCTCACACAATTGAACAAACTGATCCCTTACGAACATTTCAAAATGGACAGCTTCCAAACGGCACTGGATTTAGTAAGACAAGGGTATTACATGACCTCAGTCGATCTAAAAGATGCCTACTACTCTTTTCAAATACGGAAAGAGGACCGAAGATACCTGAAATTTGTTTGGGGGAACAGGATGTACCAATATTGTGTAATTCCGAATGGTCTGGCCTGCGCACCTCGTGTGTTCACCAAGCTACTCAACCCCATATTTGTGACTCTACGCAAACAGGGGTGCACAGCGTTTCCCTATATCGATGACACTTTCATCGTGGGGGAAACCTATGAAGAGTGTCTGGTGTCCACGGAGATGTTGGCCAAACAAGTTGATGCTTTGGGTCTAGTTGTACACCCTGTTAAATCTGTCACCACACCTACCACCTCACTTGAGTTCTTGGGGTTTATTCTAGACTCTGAACAGATGGAAGTACGACTTCCAGAAGAGAAAGAACAAAAATTCAGAAAAGTAGCCCAAGGAATTTTGGAAGAACCTCAAGTAACGATAAGAGAAGTGGCAGGCTTGGTTGGAATGATGAATGCTTACACTAAAGGTGTTGAGTATGGCCTAGCACACCTAAAAGCCCTAGAAAGATGTAAGAACAAAGCACTTAAAGCCAATGCAGGGGATTTTGATGCCACCATGGTACTGGCAGAAGAAGCCATAGGTGACATCTGGTGGTGGCTTGACACGGTGGGGCATACAGCATGTCGCATCAGAGATAGCACACCAGATGTCACCATTGACACTGATGCCAGTATGAAAGGGTGGGGAGCATACCTCGGAGAACACACTATAGGTGGGAGATGGTTGCCCGAAGAAAAGGACCACATAAATGTCCTGGAACTTCGGGCAATAAATCTCGCACTGCACAGTATAGGAAACCAGCAAAACATACATGTGCATGTTCGAACCGATAATACAACGGCTCTCCACTATGTCAACAAAATGGGAGGTGTCAGATCCCCAGCATGTGACAATATAGCCAGGTATATCTGGGGTTGGGCAGAGGCAAGAAGATCCTGGATCACAGCTTCCTACGTACCCGGTATTCTAAACATAAAAGCAGACAAAGCTTCCAGAGTATTTAACGACAACCTGGAGTGGAGTCTAGCGGACAGAATATATCGAAGAATAGTCCGGAAATGGGGGAAGCCTGACTGGGACCTCTTTGCCTCCAGAGCAAATCACAAATGCGACCAATACTGCTCTTGGAAACCAGATCCAGGGGCAGCATGGGTCGATGCTCTGTCGATGCCCTGGGAAGGTATTAATGCCTATGCCTTTCCTCCTTTCAGCCTGATCCCGCAAGTGCTGAGGAAGATAGACAAAGGAAGACCTAGAAGCCTAGTTCTCGTGGTACCAAACTGGCCATCAAAGGCTTGGTTCCCCCTCCTCCGAAACGCAGTAGAAGCTCTAAACGTTTCAGGGAGGAGAGGAAACCTAGTCCCCGCAAGAGGAAGCGACGGAGGATTTCTAGGCAGGGCCCCCTTAAAGGTTTTGCGATTCTAGAAGCTGACCTAGTCCAAAACCAGGGGTGCGACAGGAAAACAGCAACCTTCCTGCTCGAAAGCTGGTCCACTGGGACTAAGAAAGTGTATACCACCTATATGTCCCAATGGAACACCTTTTGCCTGTTACACAGGGTCTCCCTGCGCACCCCAAACCCTTTCGAAGTCTGCAGGTTCCTCAGACTACTTTCGGAATCGGGCAAAGCCTTCGGGACCGTCAACGCGGCACGCTGTGCGTTATCAGTCCTGTGTAAGAACCTTGATAATGGGAAAACAATAGGCACCCATTATTGGGTATGCAGGGCTGTACGCACAGCATATCGAAGGAACCCACCGTCTCCCAAATACAACACCTTTTGGGATGTACGGTTAGTCTTCGATATGTTCCGGCGTTGGGGTCCAAATGAAGATTTGGCCATCCAGTTCTTGGGATTCAAACTAGTTACGCTGATTCTACTAGTGTCGGGCCAGAGGGGCCAAGTCATCCCAGCTTTGGATCTCCGCAACATGACGTGGTTGCCTTCGGGATCAGTAAGGTTTGTACTGAAGGGTTTAATGAAGACAGCACGTACGGGTGAGCCCCTTAAGGAATTGGTTTTGGAACCATTCCATGAGGAAGAGCTCCTCTGCGTGACCTGTGCCCTGAAGTGCTACTTGAAGGTCACGGAGAAACGCAGGAAGGACAAGAAAGGGCGAAGGAAACACTCGCTCTTCCTTTCCTACCGTACGCCTTTCGGGGAGATCAAACAGGATACCTCTAAGAGGTGGATCCTAGCAGTATTGACTGCAGCTGGGGTAGACACAAGGGTATACCGAGCTCACTCCACCAGAGGAGCTAGCACCTCTGCTGGAGGGAGACTCGGTGTATCCACTGCTGTAATGCTTCGACATGGGGATTGGAAAGGGGCCAAAACCATGGCGAAGCATTACAACAAACCAATTGAGAACCCCAAGCCTCCAAAGACTCTGGCCAGGATTCTTTTGGAGGACTCAATAGAGTAGCTGGTGCAAAAAATTTGAGGCTGCCAGGCTTGGGACCTGCAGGCTCACTGGGCTTTTGATACCTCCTTATATGTCCAAGGAATTTAATATGATTATATATGATATCTGGCAAACACTGCCACACCAAGAAGGTGTATGAACTATAAAACTTCAGACTTTTCATTTGGTATGCTTACCATTTATGTGTCAAGAGAATGGACACTTTAAAAAATAGTAGTCTTTTGATTTGGCCATAAGAGCCACAATACTCGTTTTCTATGATCTGACACTGTCAGGTTAATAAATTTATATATTTTTCTATAAATTTATGTGCGAGTCACAGTGTTCTGTGGGATGGGATAATTGA
The DNA here is from genome assembly GCA_949317995.1 of Acholoe squamosa. Taxonomy (NCBI): domain Eukaryota; kingdom Metazoa; phylum Annelida; class Polychaeta; order Phyllodocida; family Polynoidae; genus Acholoe; species Acholoe squamosa. The sequence continues at coordinate 20,728,256 of OX439051.1, forward strand.
AAATTATTTAAGGAAAAGATCCCAAGTCACAAGGATTGAGACTTCAGGATCAGACAGTGAATCTACTGAACTTTGAAGTCTCCTGCGTACTTAGCTGCAACTGCCCCCTGGTGTTACCGAGCAGAATATAAAATTAATCGAGTACTTACTTGTAAGTGTGAAGATTAATTGTTGTTCTGCGAGGCAACACCAGGGGCGTTGCAGAGTACACAGGCCCTCCCATCCTCCCTATGATAAATAGATTACTGCATGGGCATAATCTACAATCAACAAATAATGAAATACGACTATAAGTATAAGGTATGTTTTTCCTGTGTACTTTTAGTTTTCAGTACGATTCACTGTCCGCATGCTACGAACTGGCGCCAAGCGATGACGTCATCTCCTGTGTACTCTGCAACGCCCCTGGTGTTGCCTCGCAGAACAACAATTAATCTTCACACTTACAAGTAAGTACTCGATTAATTTTATATTAAGGGTATATGTTACAATACATAGTCATACCAATCCTTGTGAAAGCAGCATTGGCCTCAAATCCAATGTCCTATGCTCCTGTAGTATACAGCATGGGAGTAGCCCTGGAAGAGGCCCCTTTGGTGAGGGAATCAATCATGCAGCTTTGATTCTCTCCCAAAGCACAAAGGGTTACTCATGAACCAATGTAGAGCTGGCAAGCCATCCACGGGTAAAGTGATGGTACATTGTGCCTTTTGTGGGCATCATACTACTTTATAAAGAGTGTACTAGTAATCAAGGTATTTACATGTGTGAATATATATACCGTATTGGCCCGTTTAAGCGTCGGGGTCTCAAATAAGCGCCAGTCTCATATAGGCGCAGTTTGAATCAATCTTAAGCACTAAAAATAGTATTCAAATAAGCGCCGGTCTCAAAAAAGGGCCGGGGGTAGAGGGGTATTGAAATTAATAAGCGACCATATTTACAGAATCCATGAATATGTAGCAATGTTTGTCCTTGCCTTTAAGTTACATTACCAGCATGTAATCTCTGTATAAGACGCACCATCTGATAAGCCGCACATGATAGTGGGACATGAAAAAGCTGCGTACACACGATAGATTATTACATGTACAGGGTTATATTCAGAGTACTGGTAGACTTAGTTTATACAACTTACAAACAGGCACAGTTTATATACGATCACAAATTGTGGCGAAGTCTGTAGCAATACAAACCCAAGTTTATATACACTAGGCAGTGGCTATTCTTAATGCTTACCCGCAAGGATGGATCAGCCACAGCTAGGGGTGGGCCCTAAGGCTAAATTAGGATATTTTACAGAAGATCAATACTATGGTGGAGAAAACATAATCCCCATGTGCGCCCTGTACAATTTTCCTCAAACTACTGACCTAAAACATTTAGGTCCGTGCTCAAACTAAGGGTGCGCCCTACACACGGGATATTACAGCATTTCTGACCTGGTTTAAATGCAACTTAAAGCTGGAATATATAAGGTCCCGGTACAATAATTTCTCCATAAATACAATTTATGCACATCTGGTTTATATCAATAATACCGGGAAGATCCAACAGAAAACATTACCGTATACCGTATACATCTGTACATGTACACGCTTTTGAATATCGCAATTTAGTTGATAATAGTATGTGATAGTACCATAATCTCCCGCGTATAAGGCGCAGCCCGCGTATAAGGCGCATCCCCAACTCAGGGAGGCCTGTCCCACGTATAAGGCGCACCCCTAAGGGCAGATTTTTGTTAATTTAGTACTGTTCTATAGTAAAAATACCCCCCTTATAAGGCGCACCCCAAACTCAAGGCAATGTCCCTCCCACGTATAAGACTCAGCAGCATTTTGTTTAGTGTATAAGACGCCCCTTATACGCGGGAGTTTACGGTATATCCTTTTGTACAAATTCACTCATTCACAGACCAAACAGCATTTTGGACTTAATTATAAAATGTCCATGTATTTACATAGAAAAAGCATCAGAAACCACAATTTTCTGCATCCATCCCCGGCAGTGCATAGCAGTTTCCACTCGCTAGCAAACAAAAAGACACGAAATTAATTACAGATTAACAGATTTCAATATAGAAGTCGCTTTTAGAGAATAGCTAAGTGAACCAGGAAAAGCGTCAGAATACAATATGGAAGCCACCAACACTTTATGTTTATTGGTATTTGACTTTACAATGCACAGAATTAGCAACAGCAAGTGATTCACCTGCGACAAGCCAACACTTTCAGGTGTGTGTCGATATTCTTCATGCTATAGATATTAACACTTATATCCCGAAAATTCAATGATAATGAGTGAGTGAGTGAGTAATAGATGTTTAACGCCATTTCGACAGCTAAGGTCATATTCATGGCGATCAATGATAATGATATGTGATGCGTCTAATATAACAATACATCGCAGAGTACATTTCAAGGAACTGTAAGGCATTCTGTATCCAACAAAACTATAACCAGTACATGAAACGAACGCTAAAATAATGTTTCATATTATTTTGTAAAACAGATAACATATATTTACACACAAAAAAAAAACAACATATCATTAGACACAGAGAGGTCTCCGTTAAAGAGCCTTGATCACTTTAATGCCAATAAAACAATTTCCAGTTATATTATAACAACCTATCAAAATAGACACAGTATCTGTGATACCGAGCATATAAATATACAATACCAGGTGATTCACAAAGTATTCCTGCCAGGTGCTTTCTGTCATATTGTCAACTTTGGCCGAAATTTCAGCCACATTGTTAACCCTAGAATAGGCTGCCCTTCGGGTGGTAAATTTATACTACATACGTGTATATTGTAATTGAGGGCTCCGTACACAAATGAAGCAATGGCTGGCTGCTGTCACGGCTGCATTCATGCATCATGATGACTAAAGCGTTTGACGTATTGTCGTATATTTTCTACTGATAGGCAATGATACAATTTACAAATATTTCATGAAAATAATTAAAGATTTCGATCCTGATTACATTGACTACAAACAGAATATTCAGAAGCAGAACCTACGTATTTGCTGCCACATCACAGACAATTCCTTTCAAATTTCTTGGACATAAATTGAAGGAAGCATACCCAAGTATTCACATCATCCAGGCATTTCAAGATGTATACAAGCATTAATCTAGGACGTATTTGATACTTGTACAAAAATCAGGATCTCAGCACATCCTGGAAGTAGTTTTACCCGGTAACTGGCCTTTAAATAACTAGTGGGCAACTCGGGTGGAAGCAGGGTATTTTGGATAAAAAATAAAAACTGTACTCCTAATCTGTTTTCTAGCTTATCATTTTTCCGAACTCTGGCATTCTGTATTACATATGATATTTACAAACAAAACATGATCTGTAGTACAATTAGCAATACCTCTTATAAGCACCTAGCTATAAATCATGAATGTACATCTTAGAACTCTCTGAATCCTTAACAAGGTGCCGTGCATTATCTTTAACAGAGAATAGAAGAGTGTCTGGAATCCATTAAAAAACGAGTCAAGTACATGGGCATATATAGATTTATATTGGAGGTCATAGGCCATAGGCCTTCAGTGTACAATGGGACAGGCTTGAGTCAGTCTATGAGGCTATCTACAGAGGTAGGTGACTTGTGCTGCCCTCTATAGTGAACCTAGAAAACTCCTTGGTGCCATCTCATGGGGAGAAGAGGAACTAGAACCTAAAGCTAGTATACTTTGCATTAAAGTCACATTTCTTCTAGACCTTCAGGAAAATATGGAATCTTTAAATGAAAAAGAAATGACTGCACCATTCTGTTGTCATTTTCATAGAGATAACTTTAGAATGAAATTTGGCTGTATCCCTGTCTCTGTAAGAGTGTTATTTCACATCAAGTACCAGAATCTCCCGCGTAGAAGGCGCGGTGTGCGTATAGGACGCACCCCCTTCTTGGGAGAAGCATTTTCGCGTATAAGACGCACATTTTAATGCTGAAATTTGTAGGATTAGTACATTTCTATAGAAATATTACCCCTCGTATAAGACGCACCCCCAACTTGAGAGAAAGCTATAAGACTACCCAGCATTTTGTTTGGCGTAGAGGACACATCTTATACGCGGGAGATTACAGTAGCATTGCTTTGTGATGTTTTTTGGTAACTACTGGAGAAATAACTTTTTTCCAGAAAAATGGGTAAAAAAAAAAGAAATGAAAGATAAAACAATTTCCTATGACCTATATATCATTTTCAACTTGTTTCATGTATATTTTCTAGGACATAGAACCGTAAATGTAGAAATAGGACAGAAAACACTGATATTGAAAAGGCCCTTCAGAAAACAAGTTCAAGTAACCAATAGAGCTGTTAGGTGTAGATCAAGTAGATCTATGGTATTACTTGACTTGTTAATAATTTTGAACAGGGGCAAGATGATAAAGACACACTAAATCTTCGTGTATAAGGTGCACTGGGCATAAGGCACATCCCAAAGTTCGACAAAATTCCACAAGGAGCACCTGGGGTCGGTCGTCATTGCATATAGGGGTCATGCGGGGATGGATTTTAGACCAGTCAGATAATTCACGGCAGACTTTTTAAGGTGCAACTGGTGGTACCCACTTTGAATCCCTGGTCCTGAAAGGGTCGATCATTAAAGCCAGCTAGCCTAGACTTGTAGACATTGATATGACAGTTAGCCAGGCCCAAACTCAGCATTTATATCATCTACACCGACACTAACTTGAGTACTCGGTACACCGGGTGTTTGACTTGGGTTAGGACCGTTTCCAACTTCAACTAGACTTAAATTATCAGGGGTATTATCTGTGGTAAGGTCTGTCGCAAAGGTATTGGCGCTCAGATTACCATCTGCACCATCATGGCTATTTAAGTGGATGTTATCGATACCCTGCCTTGCTTGCGCAACAGAAGCTGTCTCTTCTGTGTGGACACCATGAAAGGATGGTTGACTTCCACCAGACTGCATAGAGTTCATATCAGCGCTCTGCAGCTGGGGGCTGGGTTGGTGGTCCGGATTGACGAGCGAGGGTTCAGGAGTGGGTTGGGCGATAAGAGTACTTTGACTAACTGACTGGTTCTGCTGCAGACTGTGCGTACTTGCGCCCTGATTTAAGGCTGTAGGTGGCGCTCCATATTGATGAGCTGGGTCCGGTACAAACCGTGGTGGTTGTACATTGAAGTTACGTTCATGCGGTGGTACATAGTTTTCTGTGGGAGGCTGTGTAGGCCTGAAAGCTGATTGCTGCATTTGTCCTTGTTGCTGTGCAAGGCGCCTTTGTTCACCTAGTGCTTGCCGCTCCCGCTCCCACTCTGCCTCCTGCTGCCGCTCTAGTTCTTCTCGTCGTAATTGACAGACACCCCTGTACTTTTCTACCTCTGGAATGATAAAATGACATATAACAAAAATTATTCATGTTATGTGCTAATATTAGCAATAATTCTACTGGCAATTTTAAGCTAGAATGCAATGACTTTTCAGCTGACCTTTAATGAATTTTATTAGATTTTAAATGCCATGTGAGAACAGTCAGTATGATATCAAACTTGATTCTGTAGGCAAAGATCTGAGCTAAATTTCTCATTTCTTATTTCATTACTTCAATCAGCTCTTTTCAACTGACTTTTCACAATGTCTTTCTCCACCTCATCCAACCGCAGTGAAAAAAACACCTTGGACTTGAAAAATAAAAAGTATACTGGTACCTTGCTCTATGTGCACAATGATATCACGCCGGCCAATCTCCTCAAGCGCCGACGTCAAATCGCTACACTTTGCATTAGAGCCTTTTCTCCATACATCTAAAATCTCATATGTCTTTGTATTTGGTGATACAGAAGTCTCTGCCATCTGAATGGCATTTAAATCATCAAGTGACAAATAGAGGTAGATACCAATGTCCCTCCAGTCCCGCGGTATCTGTTCCGCCATCTTTTGAAAATACTTATCCATTTTGTGTGAATCGGGATTCATTGGATTAACTGAAATATTAAATATTCAAATGTCTCAAAAAGAATTATGAACGATGGATCCTTTCTTTTTTTCAATCCGAGAATTGCCACATTGAAGATGAAGGCTTTTGATTAAAAGGATTGTTTTTCAGGGTCCGACTGGTCGAATTTTATGTCCTAGGTTTTGCAATGTATTAGACAATAGAATTATTCTTAAGATTACCAATAAAAATAGTTGTGGCCCAATACCCTTCATTAATATTTGAAAAAAAAACACGAAATTTCATACAAATTTTGTATGGGAAAATATATTTACAATAAGATCTCACCATTATTAGCTGCGAAGAAGTCTTTAGTAAAAACAATAAGGTCATTGCGGCGGACCTCAGTTAAGGCGTTCTGCAGGTCACTCCAGCGTGACTCGGGCTTTGCGTTCTGCCACCATTTGTTAAACATGTCACGGCCCCATGCCTCCACCTTGTTCCTCCGCTCTCCACCTATCTTATCACGGTCCTGTTTACTGACGCCCAAATAGATGCCAAGTTTTTCCCAGTCACCAGGAAGGCGCGCAGCAATATCTTTCAAGAGCTTGGCATTGCATACATAATGCTCAAGACAACGAAAGTCTGAAGTGGAACAAGCATGAAACATTGGTAAACCCACGTGTGTCAAGCCTGGTGGTTTCTATTACACATTTACTGTAAATTCTTGCATATATAAATTAAGGTGCAATGCTAAGTAATCCTTGCTACTATTGTAAATGAGAAGAGCATTGGGCCTACAACAAGTGTGGCTATCAGGTAACGCTACCTAACCTAATTTTTGGCCCCACCATAGATTTTTTATGGGCCCTTTGGATATAAAAATTTTATTTATCCAGGTTTATTGGAGAAAAAGGATCCCACACATCATATTTGCAAGCAAGAGTACGACAATCTACAATCGGCCTTAAAAAATTTCATCAAAATAAAAAAAAAGAACAAAATTTAGGCCTTGTTTATAAACGCAATTATTTCAATGTAAGACATAATGCTTTCTCAAATTTGGCTTACCTTTGCAGGCTTTAATATCTTTGCATCCTCCGCAAACATGGTCTATGCCGCATCCAAAAGGATTGGTGTTGGTGTTCATGATGGAATACTAGACTACTGGTGTCCTATGGTGTTCTCACAACAGTAAAACAAGTATCGCGAAGGACCGCTGCCCTTTACAAGTAGCCTATCTATGTACCCCTCTTGGGAAGATGGTTAACACTGCAAAGAGATAAAATCAAACTATTAAGGCGACCACAGATGGACCAGATTCGATCGGTATCTAAGGTATACAGGGATGAAAGTCACAGAGCATGAAAATCCCTGAAACGGTCCAATATTCGCCCCAAAAACCTGGGTTTCTATATGAATGTATAGGGCCCTGGAACTTCAAAATCCCTGAAATCAGGGAATTCCCTGAAGACTTTCATCCCTGGGTATACACTCCTGATCAGATCAGGAACATCAAACATGTTTGATAATGATATTGATCAACTGGAACAGACCTCTCCCGCAGATGCGTCACAATCAGCCGGCCCGTTCGGGCCCATCTGCGGGCACCTTTCGTATCCCAAGAGAATATGAAACAATGATCAACAAATATACAAAGACTTAAGATGCAACTCCCTGGTCGATTTAGGGAAGAGAATAGAAAACAAAAAATAGAATATCATGTTATTTCCTGCAAGTAAACACAGGAGTGGGAAAAAAATAACTGGAATCTTAATTTCAGAACGGACCTATCCTCTGTCGCAGTAGTGGATCCCTCCCTTAAGTATCTGTCTGTTGGAATGCAACACACCCTATCTCCCTCATTCCTACATCGGAGCACAAAGCCAACTCATATTATAGTACTAAAAAAAATGGTAGCGGTTGAAACCATGATATAACATCCTTCAAGATTGAGTATATTCTAGTATGCGCTGGTAGGGAGGGGAATGAGTGTACTCCGTCATGCCCCACAGATATTATTGGGTAGTGCTATGACCTGGGGTGTTTTGCTGTGTATACAGATGGTTACCATGAATCACTATAACTCTGAATGAGTGTGGTTACACAGACTGAATCAAAAGCTGAAAGATCTGGTAGCGTAAATACTGTAATAACCAGGAATCAGTGGAACGACAGAATAACGATTGATAATTGACGACTTCTTATGTTTATTACTGTTCTGACTTTTTTTTGCACACAAGAAATAAGTAATTCAGTCACAAGAGGAGATTGTTTCTTGACACTATAGGCTTTCTACAGGCTTGCTCTCGAACTGAGGGTAGGGCCTCTACGATCTATATGATCCGAGTCCCACAATAAACTAAAAAATGATCTGTTCCTGGTTACCCGTCCCAGGGACCATCGAAGGGATCACCCCCTACATGCACATTTGCTCTACACCCTGGGCCTGGATCATTCACACTCTTTTTTTCTTTTTTTTTTTTTTAGATAAATCATGGTTCCAGAGATGCCACTCACTGACCGACAAAAACCAGGAAAACTGGACTTTAGACACATTTTCCCAGGAATTTAACATAATTTAATACAGGAATCTTAGAATCAAAACCAGGAATTCCTGGTAAACCAGGAAAAGTGGCATCTTTGTGGTGCTCAATTCTAAAAATTAAACCCCATTAACAGATTACCGGTATCACAGCAGTTGAGGGTAGGTAAAGCCTTAAGGGTTAGATTTACCGGTACTTAAATACCCAAAAATTTATACAAATGAAGGATATAATCCGATATTTCTAGGACTAAGTTTCAGGAGTACTAAGTTAGCGAAGTCAGCCGAAAATCCGGACCTCAACAGAATTACGGAAATTGTGCAGCAAATGAAAGGGCATAAAATTTACAATCCATAGGTTTTTGAATGGAGTTGATACTCCTTTTAGAAGTATTTCTATGCCACTTTATATTTTAGAGATATGAAAATCTTTCTGTCATTTCTCAACCCCACATTTTCATCAAAATATCCAGATAAGACCGACCATTAAACATACACTGCATGTGGGGTAATTGGACATCACTGTACAAAATAACTCATAGATTCTGATTGGAAAGGTCTATCTTCTAACCAAAAACACCACCTTAAAGCTGGGAAATAGGACATTAACATATCTAAGTGACAATTTATTACTAGAGGTGTAAATTGTATAAATATCAAGCTGAAATCAGAAACCTAAAAAAAAAATTCAGTAATTTTTTGATATTATGCATTCATTAGATTCAAAATCGCAGAAAATCGCAGCCCTATTGCTGTATAAACTGACCATATTCTGACTAAAAAGAGGTTGAAGAATAACCCTGTTGGTTCTGTTAGCTTCTGTAACAAATATTTATTTAGGAAAATTGGTCCAAAGTTGTAGAAGTTTGCAAGACTGCCCTGCTCTTAATAATCAGTTGATATCATCCAAAATACCCTCAAAATGTAGGTCTAAATATTGGCCACAAGGTCATTACATTGTATCATGTCTAGCTATGTCTAGAAAGGATAATAGCTATGTATTTCTGCAATAAGTGCATGTCTATTCTAGTCACCCTTACAGTGTGGTCTGACAGAATTTACAAAACCATCCAATTGTTTCCCATTATGCTGAGACAAAAGTTATGTGAGAGAAGGAAAATACTATACCAGTGAGATAGAGAAGGGTTTCTTCTTCAATTTGATACTTATTTGAAGTAATTCTGCCCAGTAGAACCCTCAGAATCAGTGTTTTACCAACACCTGTTCAGCACTGTGACAGATAGGGGGAGCGAGGGGCCAGATTTGGCTGACTTCACTAACTAAGTCTAAAGTGCGACTAAGTGTAGCCTGTAGCCTTACTAGCCCTTAGTGTAGGGTTAGCTTAGAGAACTAAACTCTCATCTCTGTGCCGCCGTGAGAGTTTAGAAAACCGGATGTTTCCCGATGGGTGAGGAGCTCTTCAGTGCGGAGGGGAGAAGGCAGAGAGTTCTGACCTAATTCCACTTCTATTTATACCTCCACCTTCTTCCCGCGCTGATGGCCGTATGGCAGCTAGCTGGGTTCTTTTATCAGGAAATGTGTTCTAGAATATTTAATAACAGACATCCGATTTCCAAAATTGGTGAGTGTGTACCTAACACATCAGCCTATGCAGGAAACTTGGAATTTTTAAGAAATTCTAAGTATAAGTTGACGAAAAAGTGCGGTTTTGGTTGGGATACGCGGCCAGTCACCCAGTGGGAAAGATCTGGTTTTCTAAACTCTCACGGCGGCACAGAGATGAGAGTTTAGTTCTCTAAGCTAGTGTAGGGTATGATCTAGGGTGATTAGGCAGTAGCGCGAATGGTCCATAATTTATTGAAGGTACCTGTTCAAGTGTTGCACTGTTGAGTTGGCCTACTGTTTGTGTTCCTCAGTCTCAGGCTAGTTTCCTGCACTGACGTCTAAACTACCGGGTAAAGAGTAAAAGACTGTGTCAGTGAAGTGAAGTCTGAAGATTTAGACTGTCACTGTCACTGTGTCAGTGTGTGAGTTCACTGGCTCTAATCTCCACTTGGACACGATGTCCAATGTAAAAATACATGGAAAATGTGTCTGTAGAGTCTCTTGCACACGCCCTTTCCTGGTTTACCTTGAAAAATTACTCATATGCGTATACTGGTTTAAAGTTGATGAACTTGAGTCACAACCAGCCACAAAACCACAACTTTCCCAGGATGGTTATTCGCTGGTCAACCAACCGATAACCAGCTTCAGCAAAATGTTCGCCCTTGTGACACCAGTGGGCGCCACCTACCTAAATTGAGTTCTGTCTGCTTTTCAGAACGGACCTTTGGCTGAACTCGGGGCTAAACTTTAAAATATCAGAGGGTCAGTTTGTCAGCTAGAATTACTGGCTTGGATTTTGAAGAAGCAGAGAAACCAACCATCTAAATCCACGTGTGTTCAATCACTGTCAAGCTCAAGAGCACCGTAAGTTATCTTCAAAATTTCCGGCATTTAGGCAGTGGTCATTTATCGACAACACTCAACAGGGGGGGCTGCTTGTGGGTTACCCCAAAGACGTAACCTTTCACGGGGACGTGGTGGGACCTTGACTGAGGGCTGCAGGACACTAATTATTTTCTCACTGTTGGCTTATATAGCATATCAGCCTCGGCCAGCGTCTATTGATACTCAGTTCAATAGCCTGGGGTCAGCTCTATTTTCCACTGGATGTGTATTCTAGTTTTTTACTTAATTAGCCTCTTTGATATAGATAAGAATCTGATTGATCTGGGATGTGTATTCACTCCCTAAGCTGATGTTGGGTCACTCCTTAAGTCAAGCATCTGCTTGGGGAGTGAGCTTCGCCGCCTGGGCGACGATCTACCCAGATGAAGGTCTGAAGCCAGCCCGTACTCTGTCGGGCTGGAGGGGGCGAGCCTGATAGCATATGGGCAAAAATAAAATATTTGTGCGAATTTCTGGGCTTAGCCACTGTTATTTTCATGTAGGCACACATTTTTCCCATTAATTTAGGGCCATGAGATGTGGTACAATGTAATTAACTTTTCTGCTATCGGCCGTAGAGTGCGGACATACGCAGATTTGGGGGTTTTGCAGTGAATGATTACAATAAATTCTGTAATTGAAAAGAGTGCACCCCCCTCAACTTACCCTCAAATATCAGCCTAAATAACACTCAAATCGATTAATATACATCCTAAGGATTAATTTGATGCCTGGTTTGCCTACCCACTGTCAGATTTTAGACCAATACTCATTGTACAACACCCTTCAGTGCGGACCTACAAAGTGTCTCCTGCTGCCACCTCCCGTCAATTTGTGTTCTGCAACCTGAGTATCGTCTGTGTCACAGGTGGGCCTACGGGAGGGGAACGGGAGTAGAGTAGAGATACGAAAGTGGCAAGGTGGGACCATGCTGTCACACACTTCTGACTGTTTTCAAATGAGATCTCATCTGAATAATATTCTTCCGTTTAAGTTTCCATAAGTTTCAGATAATCTCATCTGAATGTAATTCAAATTCAGATGAGTTCTGGCATATATCCTTGATCGGGGGCTCTGCCCCCGAACCCCCGACCCGTTAGTAGGCACTTACCTAGTTTTTCAAAACTTTATATTATCTATTCTATCTGCATACTATTGGATAGATCTCAAGAAAAGAAGTGGATTTGCTTTTTGAATGAAGTCACTATCTTAATTCAAAGTGATATTATGACCATCCAAAGACCACAAAATGACCCCAGTATTCTGCCACAATAACCCATACTTAACGTTCCAATGACCTATGGCCTGACCTTGATCTAGGTCAGGTCAAGGTTATTTTGAGGTCAAAGGTCAAATTTATTGATTTTTTTTTTTTTTGTTAATAAGTAAACATTTGTTAATATTTAGCTAGATGAAGGATAGAATCAATGATCAGCTGACTCTTTTTCAATATTTGACCAAGAAGGTCAAGTTGACCTAAAGGTCAAGGTGAAGGGACATTTTGTGATCCTGCTTGTTGTGGTCAGAAATGCTTGGAACACTTAAATCGCTGTTTCTCAGAAGATAATGACACTAGGAACTTGAAATTAAAAAGTAGAGGAAAGTTTATTAAGGAGTTATTCCAATGACCTATGGCCTGACCTTGATCTAGGTCAAGGTCATTTTAAGGTCAAAGGTAAAATTTATTGATTTTATTTTAATGAGTTAGCATTTGTTGAGATTTAGCAAGATGAATGACAGAATCAATGAATTGTTTCAATATTTCATCAAGAAGGTCAAGTTGACCTATATAAGGTCAAGGTCAAAGGGACATGATATAACCAACATTTTGACAGTCGACATAAAACCAAAACAATCAACCATAATTTCTTGCAAAAATATTGAGATAGGAAACTCAAAGTAAGAATAGAGATCATTTGATATGTGGTCTAGCATTTGACCTTGACCTTAACCAGGGTCAAGGTCTTAATAAAAGAGGTCAAAGTTCTCAACAATTTTAAATGTTTTGATGTAATGTTAGTGTGAACCCAAAAGTTAAAAGTAAAGATCACATGACATGTCAAAATGTGTGGGTTGCCATTTCACCTTAAAATGACACTCTGACTGATGTTCATACTTCAAAGTATAGCCCTACTAGTCAGTCAGAGAAGTCCTGGTAGTCAGCCCTCCAGTAGGGGCCACCTCCAGGTGGTGGCTATAGGTGTGCTGCAGTGGGGGAGGTGTTAGAGCTAATCTCTCACTCCCCCTCACAGAGTTAATAGGTCATGATTTTGTAGTTGCTTAAAAAACATACTGCTGCCTATTAGAAAGAAGAAAACTAGACATTTTCTAGACCTTATTTAACCAGGGAATATGTGAGTGCCATTTTTAACTATGTGAGATGTATACTTCATACCATAAAATGCTCCTGAACTTAAGTTTTGAGTTCACCTTGAAAAAACATGATTTTTATCTCTTCAATTTATTAAACAAATACATGTATATTAAAGCCCTCTTCAAGCCCGTTAAAATGATACCCTAATTGTCTAATCCACCTGTAAACAGCTTCAGAATCAATAAGTAAAAACATGTCAACTTCAGCTGCTCCATTTTTGCTAAATCACACTTTTAGCCTCTGCGCACGGCAGACCCACGCACGGCAGTTATGTCAGTGCCTACCGTTAGACCGGGCACCCCGGGAAGCGCGGCGGCATCAACATTCGTCTCCATGGAGGGCCAGGTCAATTCTGCAAGAAGTGACCCTTTTGCGTTTTCACGCGGACGCTCAACAATTTGTTAGGCTGCAAAACACTAATTATTTTTCCACTGTTGGCCTATATAGCATATTGGCAAAAATAAAATATTCATGCACATTTCTGGGCTTAGCCACTATTATTTTCTTGTAGGCACACATTTTTCCCATTAATTCAGGGCCATGAGATATGGTACAATGTAATTAACTTTTCCGCTATCGGCCGTAGAGTGCGGACATACCCAAATTTGGGGGTTTTGCAGTGAATGATTTCAATAAATTCTCTAATTAAATAGAGTGCACCCCCCTCAACTTACCATCAAATATCAGCCTGAATAACACTCAAATCGATTAATATACACCCTAAGGATTAATTTGATGCCTGGTTTGCCTACCCACTGTCAGATTTTAGACCAATAATCTTTGTACAACACCCTTCAGTGTGGAGCTAAAAAGTGTCTCCTGCTGCCACCTCCCGTCAATTGGTGTACTGCAACCTGTTATGCCCCCCCCCCCCTCGACACCGGTCAAAATTTGTTGTGCCCCCTCCGGATTTTCGCGACCCTCTTTGATCTATAGTAGCATGCTGGCTTTTTAGCTAAAAAGAGAGTAAATTTTCTTAGCCCCCCCCTCAACTTTACTTAACCCACCAGCCCCCCTGTTGATAAATAATGACCACTCCCTTATAATCACAAGTCCCTCACATTCATAACTCCATCAACAATGGTGGGGGGAGGGGGGATAAAAAATTTTGATCCCTCTTGGTCTTAGAGGGGGGCATAAAATTTGGCCTCTAATACAAAAGAAGCCTGTGCATTACTTCTTTATAGATTAAAGAGGGACGTGGAAATTTTCTGCGCCTTCTGCCAGTTGTGGCTCCCCACCTCCCCTCAAACATCACCCCCACTACCCTCACCCGTCCCCTCACCTATCACCCCACCTCACCTCACCCATCACCTCACCTCCCCACACCCATCACCCCACCTCCCCTCACCCATCACTATCCATCACTCCCACCTCTCCTCACCTATCACCCCACCTCACCTCATCCATCACCCCACCTCCCTCACCCATCACATATTTGTTGAAAAACTCCCTTGTGTACCCATGTGATACTCTATGCCAATAAAACTTACTTAAACTCAACTCAAACTCAACCCCCACCTCTCCTCACCTATCACTCCTCACCCATCACCCTACCACTCTCACCCATCACCCCCAACTCCCCTTACCCATCACCCCCACCTCCCCTCACCTATCACCCCACCTCCCCTATCATCCCACCATAGCACCTCTCCTCACCTGTCACCCCACTGGGTTGAGGGGAAATTCAGCTTGGAGTGGTTTCATGTAATATAGAAGCGGAGAGAATAAGTACGGTAAAACCCCGCCTATAAGTCAACCCCACCTATAAGTCGACCCCCCTATTTAAGAAACAAATTCGACCTATAGAAAAAAGGCTTGAGAAATATTAACACTATACCGTAATCTATTATATAAAAACACCACCTATAAATCGACCCCCTAACTTTGGATAAAAAATCGACTTATACAAGAAAAAAAACGTTTTTAAAAAATCGACTTATAGGCGGGGTTTTACGGTATATGGAGTATAATAGTATTATAAGGGAAAACAGTTTAGATTCAAGTATCAGGTATTATTTTTTTTAAATTGAAATCAAAGTTTATTGAGCCTCTCACAATTTACAGAATCGTGGTAAATGAAGCACAACTGGAATTATAGTCAAACATCTATCAGTAAGTCAAACACAATCATACAATCAAGAAAAAAAAGCTACAAATCATATTCATACGGTTAAATAGATACCATATCAAATTGTACACCATATCAATTTTATAAAAAATACATACAATTATAGACACAACAATGAATCATGAGAAATATATGTAATAATGATAAATAATGATAGACAAAACAAGCCCAGACAAACAAGAACAAAAGTAACACAGGCTAAGGCAGAAATGTACAGGATTGAAGAAATTGCAACTCACAACATACACCAAAGCTTCTATAAAGGAGGGTTAACAATGTACAAAATTCTAGACACAAATATATTATGCTCAAACTAGTAGGATCATGTAAGGATAAAGTAAGAAAGAAAACAGCACACTGACATTCACACATACACAAGGCATGATAATACCGTAATCTCCCGCGTAGAAGACGCGGTGCGCGTAGAAGACGCTCCCCAAACTCAGGGTATGCTAGTTCGCGTAGAAGACGCATCCAACCCCTCTGAATCGATTTGTAAAAAAAAAACCCGTACAAGACGCCCCCCCAACTCAGCAGGGGGGGGGGGTTCGCGTATAAGACGCACCCCCCACCCCCCCCCCAAAATTTAAAAGAAATGTAAAGTCTATGCTGTCGTCGGCCAATGCGTTCCCTACACCCCGGCCAGCCATGCCGCTTTGTCTATAGTGTCAACCTGTTGAGTCTCTGCTGTCGTCGGCCCATGCGTCCCTACACCCCGGCAGGCGTGCGGACCATTCCCCGGTCTGCCGCGGCGCTAGCGCTGTGAGTCAATGCTGTCATCGGCCCACATGTTCCCTACACCCCGGCAAGCCATGCCGCTTTGTCTATAGTGTCAACCTGTTGAGTCGATGCTGTCATCGGCCCAGCCGTTCCCTACACCCCGGGGGAGCGTGTTAACACCTCCCGTTCTGCCGCGGCGCTGGCGCTATGAGTCGATGCTGTCATTGGCCCAGCCGTTCCCTACACCCCGGGGGAGCGCGTTAACACCTCCCTGTCTGCCGCGGTGCAGCCGCTATGAGTCGATGCTGTGAGGCGTTCAGGTAAGACTATGAGACGTTCAGGTAAGACTATGAGATGTTCAGGTAAGACTATGAGTCGTTCAGGTAAGATGTGAGGCATTCAGGTTAAGTACTGGAGGTGGGGGGGGTGGCACTATAAATGCTGTGGCACTGCCAACTCAAATCACACAGCATCCAGCAGCACAACCAGCTACAACTACACTCAAACAGCTACAACTACACTACAACCAGCTACAACTACATCATGGGTCCCAAACGTATGAAGCACAGCATCCAGTTCAAGCTCAACGCCATCAAGATGGCAGAAGATGTCTCCAACAGAAAGTCAGCTGCCCACTTTGGGGTCAATGAGTGCATGGTGCGGAAGTGGAGGAAGGTAATAACAATTTAATTTGTTTTTTGGCGATTTATTGGCACAATTTCATGATTAATGGATGTTTTAGTAATTTTTTATGATTAATTGGCACAATGTCATGATTAATGGACATTTCAGTATTATTTTTGTGATTTATTGGCACAATGTCATGATTAATGGACATTTCAGTATTATTTTTGTGATTTATTGGCACAATGTCATGATTAATGGACATTTCAGTATTATTTTTGTGATTTATTGGTACAGTGTCTTGATTATTGACACAGTATTTCTCTTTATTGTACTTTCAGGTCAAGGGTGCCCTCCTCCAGGAGTCCAAAAAGTCCTCCCGGCACCGTCTGATCAATCCCGACACCCTGCACGAGTGGGTCCAGGAAACCCGGGAGAAAGGCCGTGCAGTGTCTATACGGTCCCTCCAGGTGGAGGCCAGAAAGCAGGCAGCTAAGATGGAGCGCCAGGAGGCTAGAACCAGCAGCTCCTCCAGTACCAACAGGTAATTTATTTGGCTCTTTTATGATTAATGGACATTTCAGTATTTTTTTTTTGTGATTTATTGGCACAATTTCATGATTAATGGACATTTCAGTATTTTTTTTTTTTTTTATTTATTGGCACAATGTTGTGATTAATGGACATTTCAGTATTTTTTTGTGATTTATTGGCACAAGGTCGTGATAACATTTTTCAGTTCAACATGCACGGGGAAGCTGCGATTCAGGGCCAGCAATGGGTGGGCACGCAGATTCTGTAAGCGCAAGTTCCTGTCCACCCGGGTGGCCACCAGCATCGGACAGAAGATCCCCCACGATGCAGCAGAAAAGGCAGAAGCCTTCCACACATTTGTCATCCAGATGAGAGAAAAATACCATGTCCATCCCAAAGACATCTGGAACATGGACGAAACGCCCCTCCAGTTTGACATGCCGGAGTGGCAGACTCTCGCCACCACTGGTAAGATATTTTTTAGTGTCATGATTA
Source organism: Acholoe squamosa (assembly GCA_949317995.1). NCBI lineage: Eukaryota > Metazoa > Annelida > Polychaeta > Phyllodocida > Polynoidae > Acholoe > Acholoe squamosa. The sequence goes on from OX439051.1 coordinate 20,746,061, forward strand.
ATGGACGTTTCAGTAATATTTTTGTGATTTATTGGCACAATTTCATGATTAATGACATTTCAGTATTTTTTTGTGATTTATTGGCACAATGTCGTGATTAATGGACATTTCAGTATTTTTTTTGATTTATTGGCACAATGTCGTGATTAATGGACATTTCAGTATTTTTTTTTGATTTATTGGCACAAGGTTGTGATTACATTTTTCTTCTATTTTCAGGATCAAAGACTGTCTGCATCAAGACAAACAATGCAGAGAAGCGGGGACTGACAGCAATACTGGCAGTGAGTGCCGAGGGAGAAAGGATGCCGCCTATGTTCATCTTCAAGGGGAAGCGGGCCCTTAAATTTACATCCAATGGCTGCACTGTGCACATTCAGGAGAAGGGGTACATTGATGAGGGGCTGTGTATCCGGTGGATCCGGGACAACTTCCCGCCCAGTGACCGGTACCGGCTCCTCATCTGGGACAGCTGCCGGGTACACCTCACAAAGGCAGTGCAGGATCATCTCGCCAAGAGGAAGATCCTGGTGGCTGTTATCCCCGGAGGCCTGACCCCCATCCTGCAGCCATTGGATGTGTCACTGAACAAGCCTTTCAAGGTGATTATTTTCAGTAATTTCTCGCTTCTAGTGATTAATTGGCACAATGTCATGATTAATGGACATTTCAGTATTTTTTTTTGTGATTTATTGGCACAATGTCGTGATTATTAGACATTTCAGTATTTTTTTTGTGATTTATTGGCACAATGTCGTGATTATTAGACATTTCAGCATATTATTGACACAATTCTTGTCTTTTCAGGTAAGCATGCGCAGGTCCTGGGAAACGTGGATGCTGGAACATGAAGGGAAGAAGACTGACATGGGCAACAGGAAGGCCCCTGAGAAGCACCAGATCGCAGAATGGGCAGTGACTGCCTTCAACGAGCTGCCCCAGGAGATGATCAAGAAATCATTCCTGGTTACTGGCATCGCCAACAGTCTGGATGGGTCCGAGGACGAGATGCTGTGGCGGGACGATCTCGACATCCCAGAAGATGCTGCAGCTGATGACACCGCAGATGACACCGCAGATGACACCGCAGATGACTCTGACTCTGACTCCGTCGTCGAGATAGTTGACCTCACCGCTGACTCCGATGAGGAGGAGAACATAATCCCCCACTTCTTCATGAGCGATTCCGACTCTGATGGTGAACTCGACTTCCTCGGCTTCTGATAATTGATTGATGATTCCAATGACTGATGATTTATGATGATGATGATGATGATGATGATGATTGTAAATATTTTCCGTTTAAATAAATATATCTTTTGTAATTGCTTGTTGTTTGTGGCATTTTGTGATATTTTTTTTTGTGATTTATTTGCACAATTTCATGATTAATGGACATTTCAGTATTTTTTTTTGTTATTTATTGGCACAATGTCGTGATTAATGGATATTTCAGTATTATTTTGATTTATTGGCACAATGTCATGATTAATGGATATTTCAGTATTTTTGTAATTTATTGGCACAATGTCATGATTAATGGATATTTCAGTACTTATTTATTGATAATTATTGTGATTTATTGTCACAATAATTATCAATTATGATTTGGGGGGGTTTTCCTGATCACATCAGACTAATTCCCAAATGGAAAATCAGAAAACCCCGCGTATAAGACGCACCCCAAACTTCAGAAAATCCTATAAGACGCACAAGGCATTTGTTTGGCGTAGAAGACGCGTCTTCTACGCTGGAGATTACGGTAACAATAATAATAATAATAATAACAATACTAATACTGATATTGGCTGTTATTTCTAATGATAATAATAGTAATAATACCAATGATAATACCAGTGATCAAGGTAAAGATCATTTAGGTCATTGAATGCAATTTAGAACTCTATGGGGTATTAGGCGTAATCTTAAAAGCTGTCTGTATTCTGTTTTAACCAATCAGAGTACCATTACAACCAATGCAAGGCCAAAAAGTACAAAATACTCAGATGTAACAACAATAAAAAATAAATAATAAATCAATAAATGCTTAAATGCTTGCATAGCCTATTCCAGGATCAGAATCAGAGTCCAAACCATCGTCACTGGTCAATATCAAGCTCCCGACTTCATCAATGGAGTTGTCATCATTATCATCCTCGTCACCATCATCGCCAGGACCATCATTTGGTACTCCCAGGTTTTCAATACGTCTGACTCTCTGCTTAAACTTCAGTTTTGTTTCAGTATGTTGATACCAGGTTCCTAATAGCGACCACAGTTCAGCACCACGGTATAGGGGTGACCTTTTATATGTACTTAGCCTAGGTTGTTTAACCAAAAATTTAATTTTTTTATCTGACCTAGTGACCCTGTCACCTCTATGATGATCCAACATATCATTACATCTAGAGTACTTATACATCAATACCAATAACATTTCATCACGTCTTCTATCCAAATATGGAACCTTGCTCCTTGTATGGAGTTCCTCAACAGAAAGATATTCCCTGTTATACCTATAACACGTTCTTAGACCTCGATTCTGAAGTCTTTGCGCTTTGACAAGATTATCTTCATTACTACAACCTGCATAAACAAAGCTGCAGTAATCAAACAAACTTAGTATAGTCGTTTTATACACCAATATTGCAACTTTAAGTGTCAGTAAATGACGCAATTTAGCTAATCTGAACAACCTGTTATTAACCCTTTGGAAAACATTTTTCATTGCCAATTCCATGGTTAGGTAATTATCCAAGTGTAGACCTAGGTAAGTATAGTCATGTACAGTTTCCAAATCAGTCTCTGCCATTTTGAAAGTACCCAACACAATTTTTGGTAACTTCCTCCTAGAACCAAACCATAGTGTTTTTGTTTTCTCAACATTAACTGTTAGACGCTTTTCTAAACACCATTTGTAAACATTATCAATATCAGATTGCAGACGTTTATGGGCTAGGGTTGATTTGTTACTGGAAGTATAAAACACTAAATCATCCACGTACATAATATATTTACAATCAGTGATCACGGACCCAATGTCATTGACATATAAAATAAATAACAACGGCCCTAGAACAGAACCCTGAGGCACTCCATACTGAACTGACTGAATAGATGATTTAAACTCCCTAATTTTTGTGTATTGAACACGATTCTATAAATAGCTGGCAATCCAACTTAAGGTGCTGTGGTGAATTTTTAAACGAGTTAGAGTATGTATTAAGAGATTATGAGGAACACTATCAAATGCTTTCCTCAGATCCAAAAAGCATGTCACAGTTACATGAGACCTATCAACATCATCATATAAATCGTTAACAAATCTAAAGATGGCATCACCAGTTCCTCGACCACGACGATAACCAAACTGATTACAATCCAAAAAATCCGCTTTCTCCATAATGTCATATAAATGTGAGTGCATTATTTTCTCCACTATCTTTGAGGGTACCGATAACAATGATATGGGTCTCCAATTGCTAACTAATCTTTCATTGCCAAGTTTTGGGATCAGACTTACTCGTGCTAACTTCCAGCTGTCAGGAAAAATACCTAAGTCAAAACTCATTTGGTACAACCAAGTCAATTTCGGTAAAAGATTTTTTAATGCTAGTTTTAATATGTCACAGCGAATATTTTCAATACCTGACGTCTTATTTACATTAATCAAATACTCCACTTCCTCCTGGCATACACTTATCTTGGGGTTACAATCCTCAACCAGACTGTCATGGACTACTGGAAGATTTAAAGATAGAGGCAGATCACTGTCTAACTTTGAACCTATTGAAGCAAAATATCTGTTTATGTAATCGACTGAATCAGCATTACTTTTCATTTCACCATCTTCACCAATTAGCATAGGCGGATGGTTATCACTAGAAGGCTTTAATACAGAATTAATATTTCTCCAAAAATGCTTAGGATCATTGTCAGACTCATCTAACTCTTGTTTTACATAATCCGCTTTGGCGTATCTACAACTGACATTGATTCTACATCTCAATCTCCTAGCACGTTCAAGATAATGTGTTTCATGCGTTCTTAGAAATAAGGATACACAAGTGTCCCTTTCATGGATTAAATTTCTTATATCAGCTGTCATCCATTTATTACCCATGTCTTTGACAGTAATTTGGACTAGAGGACACACACTATCTAGGTAACATTCTATATGATTTTGAATAAACAACCATGCATCACTCGGATTTTCTAGTTCGTAGTACTCCTCCCAATCTGCCTCAGCTAACCAGTCCAAGAACAGCTCTTCATCAAAATTCTTATAAGTACGTGTAGTAATTGTCTTTATAGTAAGTACACTTTTCTGCTTCGTTTTAACACAATAAACGGGCAAGTGGTCACTAACCATAAAGTTCAGGGTACCTGACAACATTGTGTCATCATAAGATGTCAATTTATTGTCTAGACAAGAGACTCTTTTTTTATACGGCCGTGTACACTGATGTATTAGCTTATGTAAACCATAGTTTCTGCACATGTCTACTATCGTATTTGTAGATTTAGCTTTTTCGGACAATGTATTTATATTTATGTCACCAAGACACCAAAGTTCAATATTGTCAGGTATCACTGTTTTATACAATTTTTCTATATAATTGAAAAATAGATCCAGCTTTCCAGATGGTGGACGATAAACCGTGGCTAATCTCATGATCTTTTGGCCTGGGCCTGGGACACATAAATCATCCACAAGATCCGCAACAGGAGCTAATTCATGTCTAAGATAAACTGCAAGACCTCCACCCTTCTTGCCTCGTCTATCTTGTCTATACAATTTCATACCACTCCATGCAACCAGGTCAGCATCAACATCATCATGAAGCCATGTCTCAGACATAGTGACTATGTCAGTACCCATCAAAGTCCTGAATATCTGATCCTTCTTTCTATACATACTTCGTGTGTTGAGATGTACTATTTTAAAACCCTCCATCGAAATAAAATCTTTAACTAATGTTGTTGACATTGCAAGCCGCACAATCCACCAATACCTAGACTAATAGACACAAAAAATGACACAAACAATACAAAACAGGCTCTAGGCTAATCCTAGAACCAAGATGACCCCCCACGGATATACCAACCAAATGTTCCGTGATAGGTCTTATGGAGAATGACAACTAAAACGGAGTCCAAAAAATTTAGGTAGACCCACAACATAACTACAAAAATTTGAAACAAAAATATTTACAAGTTCAAGATTACATCTTATAACTAACATGGTTTATAACAGGTGTGCCTCACAATAGGTTAGGAAGCATGAGCATGCTGTGCAGCTCAACATTATACAGGTTAACAGTAAAGTATATATGTCATATATTATATTATATTATTCTGAAGGCTGTGTTTCCGGTACAACTTTAAAATCTTATAAGATTAACCACTTTAATAAACAAGCTTTAGAGAAATACCTTTATCATGTCTCAAGATCCAGGAGACGTAGAATGATATTAAAACAGAATAAAAGTTACAAAGAAGAAGAAGAGAGAAAACAAATATGACAGAAGCAATAGAATCAATGTAATATACTAACGTGTTGAAATATACTAAAATATACCAACATATTAAACATATTTACAAACATATTAAAGCTACTTATATGCGCGCATATAAGTGGTGATAAATGGGCAGTAGCAGTTCCCAATGTATTACCAAATGTCACCACTTCCATTCAGGTGTTATGTAACAGGTTCCTTCACTGGTGGCCTTTGTAGTCGGCCATATTGCCTAGCCCCAGGAAGGACCACCGGTCTCACATTGGAGATTTTTTTTTGGAAATTCCCTGTCATCATGACTAAATGCGTGGCCTGTGATACTTCCTACCATGGTAACGCGGCCAAGTGCCCGAATTGTGGGGTGACTAATCCGGGGAAACGTTATTCTCCGGAGGATTCGGAAAAATTACCTGGTTCCGTGGATTCAGCCGAGCGTGACGGGTAGGAGGCCACGGAGGCCAGGCAGAGCAACCGGCTGCCCCAGGGGAAGGACGGTCAACATGGTGAGCTTGGCAGCCTTGGGGGTCGAAAATCATAGAAGGTTTGCATATGACAAATTTGGAGGTATTCCAGCCCCTACTCTTTGAATTTTAGTTTCCCCCTCTATTTCTTTGGCTCAAAATGTCAGGCTGGATGAGATCTTCGTGTTACATATGGGTTTTGATGGTCCCATATGCATATTTTGGGCTCCAGGGGGGTAAAATGTGCCCAAAATGACCAAAATTGTCTGGGCGAAATTGTGTCTGGGAGAATGACATTTGAGTTACAAGCCATGTTGAGGGCTTAATTTCCTACAGAAAGAATCTTCATACCTCTATGAAAATCTCAGGTCCAGACTATTTTGACCTGTAGATTAAGGAAATCACATTATCATTTATGTCAGATGTGTCCTTGCTATTGTAAAAGAAGCATACTTATAAGAATTCTTTTTCTGGGCACATGTCTGGGCGAATGACATGTAAGGCCCCTTATGCACACTTTCTATGATTTGTGACCTGGGGAGGATTCTACACAAAATGATTTATTGCATCAGATTGAACTTGAAAAGGCCAGGAAATCAAAAATTGATGAAATGTGTAAACGCAAAGAGTTGGAACTAGAGTTGGCCAGCCTGCGAGCTGAAAATAACAGATCTATCCGCCAATTTAACGATGGGGTACGTGCTTGGCATGGAGCCATGGGTGCGTTCGAGGCCCAATCTTTTTCTCTTACTGCTGGTCCTATGGGTCTGGATCCCTCAGAGTTGGATGTGGTAAGGAACGAAAGTGGTGACTCGAACGCACCAGGCCTCCAGACTGGCCAATCACAAGCCAGCTCTAACCTTCACTGCGGAGTCCAAAATGGCCGCCCTGTACTTCCGGAAAGCCGGCTTTCGGCCGTAAACAATGCTTTAGGGCCTAATTCTAGTGTTATTGGACCCTCCGCAGGCCAATCCGGCCTTGAAACCAGCTCAGGTATGTTTGATTTACCCAACTTGTGTAAAAAAATTGCCTCCAGGAGAGTGGAATACCCAAGTAAACAAGTCGCTCACCCGCGATAACAAGCCACCTTCCCGGTACAATCACCCGGTCCCCAGAGACAATCAACCTGACTATCCAGTGGGTGAAAGACATTTCCATGGTGAATTAGACAATGATTATCAGGAATTCTTACTGTGGAAACAATGGAAAAATGGTGGTGTAGCTCCTAAAAACAATGCTTCAGGCATTTCTAGTGGTATTGACAGTTCTAGTAGTCCTAATGCTACTCAGGGTTTGTTTCCATCCCAACCTTCCATGGGAAACACTGTTCCTCAGCTGTTCTACAGAGATGGCACACCTTATTCCCCACCTGTCACACCTGTTAGTCAGACTGTCAATTGGCCTGGTGTGGGTCAATTTAGGGCACCAGATGGCAGGCTAAAGTTCCCACCTACACCTATGGTATATGGTAACCCGACTACTTCTCATATGTATGGGGTTCCAGTCCCAACATCCCATCAGCAGCAGGCTTCATATCAGTTTGGCGTTATTCCTAACCCACAACAACAGTACCAGGCTGCAGGAATTCTACCTAATCAACAAACCCTGTTCCAGGCTCCTGGTGTTCAGTCTGTGCAATCTCAAATTCTACAAAACCCAACAGCATGGTATCCTAACCAACAACTACAACATCAGGCTCAAGGCGCCCCAATGGTGATATTTTCACCGAACAATGCCAGTGGCAGTAAGTGTGTGACCTATGACATTGAACAGCACATGCCGCATGACAAAGTAAAAAAACCCGCCTTGAATGATGTTATTTCTGCTAGCATGGGTCTCTTGAATAGCATGTTGGCTAGAAACTTCCCATGTAAAAACTATGGTAAACATGTTAAATTCCTAACTGACAAGAAAGCATTCTACAATGAGGATGCTCTCATTCAGTATGATCTTGCAATGCGTGAAAGGGGAGAATCGTTTGGTGAACACACATTCTGCTATTTCGATCACGACATCTTCTCAAACAGTGTTGGTCTTGAGAATCTTAGTGCCGAGCACTTATGTAATGTTCTTGGTATCCAGCCTCCATCATCTCAAAGTGGTGCTGGGACTGTTGCGGGATCGAGTAGTAAGAGGAAAAAGAACAAAAAGAAAAAGTCAGATGAAATTCACTGTTGCTATGCATTTAACGGTGATAATGGTTGTAACGCCAAAGATTGCCCTCACCCACATGTATGTCGTTCTTGTGGGGGTAATCACACAAAACTAAAGTGCACTGTGAAAAAATCAAATGTTTGATATCAGGCCTTAGTGGATTCTGATTCAGGGGTCAGTGACTCCGAGGAGTCTGGCATAGATTGTGGAATTATAAAATCTTCCGATTCTGACAATACCAGTGAACTTGAATATAGTTTATTATGGGATGTCAACAAATGCGTAATTCCTTGTGGTTCAAATCATGTCACTTCTTCAGATTCATTACCAAATACGGAAGACATTATATTAACTCCTACTATCTACACTTCCAGAATTGTCGATGGTGTTGAATGGTTTAGACCTTGTCCTTTGGATTGTGATTCCGTTCATGTCTTAGATGGCATGTGCCTCCAACTCAACCCACACGCCTTCTTTGATGAGTGCATGGGGTTTGAGGAAGTTGATGGTAACTATGCTTATATCCTAGACGGTGTTCGTAATGGGTTCAAAATCGTTGATGTGGATTATAATGGTTCTTATTTTCAAAAAAATTACCATTCCATAATCAAAGAAAGTGTAAAATGCCAAATGGACGATCTGGTAAGGAAGGAGTTAATTGATGGTAAAGTCAAAAGGGTTCTTAGTAGACCCCAGTGTGTACATTCACTGGGGGCTATTTTAAAACCAGATGGCAGCTTAAGACCTATAACAGATTGCAGCCGTGGTGATCCCGATGATAATCTTAAAAGTATCAATGACTTTATGTACACAACTTGCCAACCGTTTCATTATACTCAAGTAGATAGTGTTACTAATGTCATACATGAGGGCTCGTTTTTATGTGTATTGGACATCCAATCTGCTTATCGTAGTGTGGCTGTTCATCCGGACGATCGTTCCAAGCAAGGTTTTGTGTGGAGTCTGGATGGTGCACCAGAATATTTTGAAGATCAAGCCTTATCGTTTGGTCTTAGATGTGCACCATTTATCTTTACTCAACTAACCGAGTTTGTCATCCGGTGTATGAATCGTAGAGGTATTTTCAATGTTTTCGGTTACCTTGATGACTTTGTCATTGTGGCTGACAGCTACGAGGAGTGTGCGAGGCGTCAGGCGATATTGGTAGATCTGCTCCGACGTCTCGGTTTCCATATTGCATGGAAAAAAATCTTAACCCCTGCTACCAAAGTCCAGTATTTGGGTCTGGTAATTGACACAGTGAAAATGGAAATCAGCTTACCCCCACAAAAGTTAGACAACTTATTAGTACTGATCGACAAGTTCTTGGGTAAAACTGTTGCTACCAAAAAAGAATTACAAGAACTGTGTGGTCATTTGGCACATGCTAGTAGAGTTATTCGGGGAGGCAGAACATTTTCACGTAGAGTCATTAACCTACTCAAATACATGGCCGACAGTGTCACGGTGGTCAAACTACCTGATTGGTTTATGGATGACATCCGCTGGTGGAAAAGGTTCAGTTATGTATTCAATGGTTCTGCCAAAATCCTACGTACCTTTGATTATCATCCTATCGTAGACACTGACTCATCACTAACTGGTTTTGGCTCATGTTATAATGGTGATTGGTTAATAGATGCATGGAAATTACCTGCCTACAATCAGTTGTATAATCGCTTTCCATTACATCATACTGTTGAACCCCCTTGTGAATATGATGAGACAGCTGACATTAACCTACTGGAAGTCTGGCCAGTGGTTGCCGCAGCGCAACGTTGGGGAAATGATTGGTCGGATACAAAAGTTGTAGTCAGAACCGACAATACCCAAGTCCAACGCATGATAAATACTGGCAGATCGCGGAGTGTTCGCTGTATGTGGTGGATAAGAAAATTATTTTGGTTATCAGTTGTACATAATTTTCATATTGTTGCTACTCGCGTTAAATCTAAAGACAATATTGTTCCTGACTTTTTGTCACGCTGTACGGATAAAAGGTGTGCAAAAGGATTGCCTTTATTTCTGATAAATGACTTCTGCTGCAGGGGATGTCTTGACTCACAAACTACGGAACTACCAGTCACAGTGGATGGCTGGAGCCACGGAGCGTACTAGGAAGAGCCAATGGAACTCTTATTTGGAATTTTGCATATTATATGGTGTGCTTGTTCCATTCCCCGCTAGTATAGAAGTTGTGTTGTTATATGTTACACACTTGGCTGAGAGACTGCGCTACAGCTCTATTAAACAGTACCTAGGAGGACTTTGGGTGTTGCACAAGGTCCTAGGTTATTCACATGTCAACCCTAATACATTTGAACTCTACATCACTATGAGAGGTATTCGAAGGACCCTAGGTGATCATGTGGACCAAGCGCGACCAGCGTCAGTGCAGGACTTAAAGCGTATTTATAAACTATTGGATATGTCATGTTCTGAAGATGTGGCATTTTGGATCACTGTTATCATGTGCTTCAGAGGCTTATTACGTAAGTCCAATGTGGTTGAACAAGGACTGGCAGTCTGCTTGTCAGATTTGACCGGGGAAGTCTGGGGGGTCTCCGTCAGACTTCGCCGTACAAAGACTATTTCATTTAAGGAGCGGGTCTTGTTCATACCCTTCACATTCATCAATGACTCTATCTTCTGCCTTCATTATTACCTGACCTTGCTGTTATCTATGGTGAACTACCCATCCAGTGACTCACAAGTAGTGTCGTACATGAAAAATGGCCAATGGTGTCGTGGCAGTTACTCATGGTACTTGGGCAAACTGCATAAGTTGTGTGCCAAGTCACACTCATTACGAAGAGGAGGTGCATCGGCCTTGGCAGATGCAGGTTTCAGTCTATTGGACATCAAAAACATTGGTGATTGGAAATCATTGAGTGTGTTGCATTATTTGACAAAATCCAAACAAGCTCGTATCGATCTTGATCGGCGTATGGTTAGCGCCTTATTCGTGTAAAATCTGGTTTGTTTTTTTTTTTGTTTTGTTCTCCATTCTGTTTGGCGTGTTGGCCTGGTTATGTATGTTTATTGGCCAGGTCCAATAAAATATTCGCCCAAACTAGATTGGAGTTGTCGTACGTCTATTTATAAGCTACTTATATGCGCGCATATAAGTGGTGATAAATGGGCAGTAGCAGTTCCCAATGTATTACCAGATGTCACCACTTCCATTCAGGTGTTATGTAACAGGTTCCTTCACTGGTGGCCTTTGTAGTCGGCCATATTGCCTAGCCCCAGGAAGGACCACCGGTCTCACATTGGAGATTTTTTTCTTTCTTCTTGTGTTACTTAGGCCTGGTTATGTTTGTTTATTGGCCAGGTCCAATAAAATATTCGCCCAAACTAGATTGGAGTTGTCGTACGTCTATTTATCATATAACAATCAAGAAATACAACACTAGATAATAGTCAATAGTATGAAACATACCAGATAATACCCTTGTAGGAGATACCGGGAAACTCACACCCCACCATATACAAAATATTACAATATTACAATACGAGATCACTCGAGTCTGTCTTAGCCAAACAGATTACAGAGTGCCAGTATTTCTGTAAACTGATCCATGTTGCAAATCAGCGACCAGTTCACATTTAACTCGAGTCTGTCTTATCCAATCAGATTCAAAGTTTTCATGTATATATGTATGTAATGCCGGGTTATGTAAGCCCATGTAAATCGTACAAGATCTTTGCATATATATTGTTTTATTTTATACCCTTTGGGAATCTCTACAAATATCAATCATTTATCATCAAATTTTCAATGAATGAGGAAATTCGAAAGAAATCAAGAAGAACCACCAGATTCTGTTAAACCAACAGATTCCATGGCAGCCCGATCAAACAATGTCAAAGCAATCAGACCCATATCAACAATGTCCAAGCAATCAAACAATATACTAGTACAATTCAATCATTTATCAATCAAATTTTTAGTGAATGAAGAAATCAAAACAAATCAAGTAGAACCACCAGATTCCGTTAAACCAAAATCCAGCCATCCTTCAACATCTGGACACCTTCTGAAAAATACTCATTAACAACAGCAATATTTGGCATCTTTGGTTATATTAAGCATAATTATCAAGTAGTTTCTATTTCATTCATTTAAGGAAGCACTCGATAGTTGCTCAATCAATGTTCGTATCTCATCCATACCCTGTCTATCCATTGACTCATCCATACCATCATCATCATCATCATCATCATCATCATCATCATCTTCTCCAAGGTTAAGGTTGGGGGGACATGCACCTTCTGCATGGTCAGCAATCGAGTCAGCAGCTGCTGGAAGTATAGCTATAGGAGTCGGGAAGACTTTTTTAATAGTCATCCCAATAATACTTGCTACTTTGATTTCATATACTGCATTCGGATGACATCCATCCCTCATTTTCCTAGCACCATAAGTGCCAACAAATTTTGGACCCTTTCCAATTTTTTTACCCTTTCGACCCTTATTCCAACGATTTCCATGAAATAGATAGTGTGGGTGACAGGTTGGTACCCTGTTTAGGGCATTCATGAACACTATATCCCCTTTTATAAATTTTATGCTCTGTGTTAGCATATCTTGGGCCGGGTCCTTGGAATCATCACCATTAAAAAGTTGAAGATCCATACCATATATTGTGCATAAAATCTGTTTTAAATTTGGATATAACCTTTTAATTTCATTCAACATCCGGCTCAATCTAATCGAGACTACAGCTCGACAAGTCACCACATCCGGATGAGGAAATATAATCCTACGTTTTGCATTGACATATATTCGTTTTGTAATATCACAAAGACCAGCTAAGTAAATTACACAGTCATAATTTGTTGAATCAGTCAGGATTTTCTTTTGAATTTCATCTTTTACTTCCTTGGTAATTGTGGCTATGTTGGCACCACTCTTACCGATATCTTTGATCCTGTAGTTAACGGCATCATTCAATTGGGTCTGTATTATAGGACCCAAGTTCTTGGCTCTTGAATCCCCAGCAATCAATACTTCGCAAATCGTTACAAGCCAGAAAGACATAAAAACTGCTTCAAAAATCATTTTGAGTCTGAGTTTACACAATGATTCCGTGTAATATTACACATGTACAGTAGATTTAAAGAACTACTAACACAAATTTTAACTCTGCTCCTTCAAAATAAAGGAGAAGCAGTTTGCAGTTTCAAATATTTACTGGGTACCAAAAGCAGCGATTAATTAGCTGCGGATTATCTCCAGAATTTTACCGTGTTCATTCCTTCCTGGCATCAGCTCCTCACCTTCATACCTTTTGTCCCCCCACGGCCACCCAGAAGCCCATTGAGTACTGCCAGTGGCTTCGACCAGTGGTCCTTTCGTCGCCCTTAGTTTATCTCCTTCCTCCTTATTCTGAAAGAATTTAGCCCTTACCAGATTAGTCATCACTTCATTTTCCATGGTGTTGAATATATGGTCTTTGGGGACATGTTTCTTGTCTCCTTCTCGTTTTAATTTCTCTTGCATCCGACATTGACAGCAAGCTGTCAGCCTCACGTGGATAACCAAGCTCAGTCAGACGTATAAAAAAGTACCCTCGTTCTACTGATGTGAACGTTCTTTGTACTGCTCTATAGGTGAAGTTTATGGAACATAGATAGAAATTAGACAGGTACGCACCTTTGCCCTGATAAATGAGTCCAAACTTTGTTTTATGTGGATTTCAGACTTGCGCAGAGGTTGTTGTTGTCCGACCACCTGTGACTTCTTTTCCACCTTTGTGGTTTGGGACTCGTCAGGGGTACGTGTGGATTCCGATTTTGACACACTAGCCAGAGCTTTAGGTATCTGTACACCACACCTGAGGTCTTCTGGAATTAAATCCAGTTGGTTATAAGCATACTTTTGCTTCTCTATCACAATACCAACCTTTTGAACGACTGCATTTTTTCCTAATTCCTTCAATTTAGCTACTATATGTCTACCTGCCCTTTTCTGATCTCTAATTTCCTTCTCCTCATCTGGCTGCACCCATATTTTCTTAATGTCTTCATTCTCAAATTGACCGAGAGTCCACCTTTTTGACATGATGATCGATTTTATCGCCAGGTTTGAAAAGGAAACTTTCAATGGTACCAATTCTTTCTTTGCAGTTTCACCTTCTTTCAGGGTTACATTTTTCTTCAGTCTGACTATGTCAAGGACGTCCCTGGTAAAGTCATATTTTACACCAAGACTTTTGCACAGGTAATCTAAGGCTTCCTTTAACACACCTCCTTGTGCTGTAGGAATTCCATAAATTACAATGTTCCTCTCTTGAGCTTTAGCACAATGCCTGACTGTCCTTAATGAGCTTACAACCTCAGAATAAGACCTATTGTCATGTCTACAGGTGGGACCAGTGGGTAAGTTACTTATCTTCTTATTAACCTTGACAAACTGGTCGTCAACAAGCTTGACATTGTCTTCCATTTTAGTTTCTAAGGCTACTTTGATAATTCTAACTCTGTCAGTGTACTCTTCTTTGACTTTGTCAATGTCCTCTTTCATATCCTGTCTTACGTCTCTAAAATTGTCTCTTAGATCATCACGTATTTGATTTGTAACACCATACACATCATTTGATTGTTTGGTCAGTTTGTTGTCATATTCTTTTGTCAAATCTGTCACCTTGTCATCGATGTCATGTTTATGATCTGTCATATTTGTCTCAATTTCCTTGAATTTCTGCATATAAAGCAGATGTCTTTCCTTCTGCTGATCTTCAAGATTCGTGATTCTTAAACTGAGTGCCTGAAATTCCTTAGTTTGATCAGCTTCCACTCTTCCTATTTCTTTTCTAAGTGATTCCCTGTCTACCACTCCAGCATGTACATCCCCAGCAATGGTCCTGATCTTTTCATCACACTTTGTGAAATTAGTTTCTAGGCATTCAATTCGACCATCAGCATTCTCTCTCTGAGCATCCAGCATGGCACCAATATGTTTTAACATGCTAGTCTGAAAGTCAGCCATTAGCTCTTTATGTAACTGCAGTGTCATAACATTGGGCTGGTCAGATGCTGGCTGGGGTATTTCTGTTTCTGATACCTGTTGTGGCTGTTCAAATACAGACACAGAATCAAGAGACCCTGTCTCTGTATTGCATACCAACAGTGCAGGATTTGGTAGTGAAGAGTCATAATCTTTGTCTTTTTGATTAATCAAAACTTCCTCAACATTGTTTGTTTTCAACTCCACTACAGACCTCGCCATCCTTTCTAAATCATCTTCACACTCCCGTATCTTGGCATTTATGGGAGTTATGTCACTTCCCCTTACGGGACTCAAAGTCGAAAGACTCGGGAGAGGGGGCGGCAGGGGAATCCCACCATCTGACATCACACCCAAGGTCGGACGGGGTGTTCCCCCCCCCCCTTTCCGATGTTTGGCGAAACAAAAACACAGTCATCGTCTCGAATACTGTTAATACTCACATCAGGATCAAAGTGATTCTGTTTTTTGAAGTCTGGGGCTTTAGATTCTGGAGAGATACAAGATGAACTATCTGAGCTCCTATATCTTTTTTGGTTAATGGCACTACATTTTCCCTCGTTAGTATCCCCAGTAGAGCTGGATGACCCACTCACCCTGTCCATATTGGGGCTGGTTCTAAACAAATTTCTCAGTGTATTCATATGCACCACTTACAAAATTCCCAACTAAGAAATTCACTTCATCAACACCAGAGAGGTGTAAAATAATGGTTAATATCCTCGTATTAACTGAAAGATTTGCCTAAAACCAGCGGCAAAACTCTCCGCCGCTCGGTCAACGTACCGGGCGCGCGCTGGTCTCTACCCTAGAAACAATTTCTTGTGAACTCACGTGAAATTCACACGATTTCACAAGAAAATTTGGTGTAATTCACGTTATTGATCACGTGAATTCACGTGAATTTGTGCGCAGCAATTCACGTGAAATTCAGCAGTCACATGAAATTAATGCGAATTCCACATGACCTTCACATGTAAGCCTACATGCATCTGACAATAAAATGTGAAGAACTCGTGAAATTCACAAGACCCCACAAGAATTTCTGCTGAACCAAATTTTCACCAAATTTACTCGTGTCAAAGTGGTGAAAAGTCGTTCCTTGCCTCCAGGGTATCTTAACTGAAAGATTCGCCTAAAGCCAACGGCGAAACTCTCCGCCGCTCGGTCAACGTACCGGGCGCGCGCTGGTCTCTATCTTAACTGAAATATTCACCTAAAGCCAGCGGCAAAAATCTCCGCCGTTCGGTCAACGTAACGGGCGCGCGCTGGTCTCTATCTTAACTGAAAGATTCGCCTAAAGCCAGCGTCAAAACTTTCCGCCGCTCGGTCAACATACCGGGCACTCGCTGGTCTTCGTCCTAACTGAAAGATTCATCTAAACCAGCGGCAGAGTTTACCGCCGAGTTAAATATATAACTCCCCCTGGAGATTATAAAGGAAAGCATGGTCTTAAGGTTTTCAGTAGGGCCAGAGAGAGAGTGTGTGTGTGTCCACGGAATTTAAGGACGCATTGTTCTCTGCCTGGTGTAGATGACTGCGTAGTTTTGGGTCTGGTAACATGGAGTAGCTGTATGTCAGGGGGCAAGGTCTAGCTGTTAGTCAGAGAAGGGGATAGAACAGTCAGTAGTAGAGGGCTCGGGAGGCAGACCTCACTAGGAGGCAGACCTGATGGGACCAAAGACAGAACTAGGACAGACGACAGGACTGACTGACTCACTGGGGGTGGAATGAGTAGCTGGCTTGGAGTAGGGCTGGGCCTCTTCAACCCCAACCTCTAGTTATGGATCTTAAAACTCAAACACACACACACACACACTGTATGTAATTATTACACTGAGTAGGGATCATCAACCAGTGGTATGTATCACTTCACTCATTTTAATGCAAATCAACATATTTGAGTAAGCCGTGGTTTGTGCCACAGCTCTCACTTTACACTGTGCTTCGTATCTGAAGTAACATCATTAAAACTCCCCCTGGAGATGGCTGTGTTGTGTCCACTGTGTCCCTAAATGGGCTGTGGGAATTGGGCATAGCCCCACTACTTGATGCTAGCTACCCCAATTAAACACTATTTACTGAGTGGAGATCGGTGGAAGATGTTGATTTAAATGGTGGAAATCCGGAATATCAACTATATTTAAGGTTAATTGGAAGCACCACTTTAGTACATAAAACCCCTCTTTTCCCTCCGCCTGTAATAGCCCACCACCTCACCTCACCCATCACCCCACCTCCCCTCACCCACTACCCCACCTCCCCTTACCCATCATCCCCCCCTCCCCTCACCCATCACCCCCACCTTCCCTCACCCATCACCCCATCTCCCTCACCCATCACCCCCACCTCCCCTCACCCATCACCCCCACCTCCCCTTACCCATCACCCCCACCTCCCCTCACCCATCATCCCCACCTCCCCTCACCCATCACCCCACCTCCCTCACCCATCACCCCCACCTCCCCTCACCCATCACCCCCACCTCCCCTCACCTATCACCCCACTTCCCCTTACCCATTACCCCACCTCCCCTATCACCCCACCTCACCTCACCCATCACCCTAGCTCCCCTTACCCATTACCCTCACCTTCCCTCAACCATCACCCCACCTCCCCTTACCCATTACCCCCACCTTCCCTCAACCATCACCCCACCTCCCCTTACCCATTACCCCCACCTTCCCTCAACCATCACCCCACCTCCCCTCAACCATCACCCCACCTCCCCTCAACCATCACCCCCACCTCCCCTCACCCACTACCCCACCTCCCATTACCCGTCACCCCCACCTCCCCTCACCCATCACCCCCACCTCCCCTCACCTACAATCCCACCATGGCACCTCTCCTCACCTGTCACCCCACCTCCCCTCACCCACTACCCCACCTCCCATTACCAGTCACCCCCACCTCCCCTCACCCATCACCCCCACCTCCCCTCACCCATCACCCCACCTCCCCTCACCCACTACCCCACCTCCCCTTACCCATCACCCCCACCTCCCCTCACTCACCAACCCCACCTCCCTTCAACTATCATCCCACCATGGCACCTCCTCTTATCCATCATCCCGCCATGCCTCCCCTCATCCCACCCTCACCTATCACCCCATTTCCTATTAGCCATTATCCAACCCATCCTCCCCTAACCCCACCTCCACTCACCCATCACCCCACCTCCCCTCACCCATTACCCCACCTCCCTTCACCTATCATCCCACCATGGCACCACCTCTTACCCATCATCCCGCCATGCTTACCCTCACCCCACCCTCACCTATTACCCCATCTCCTCTTACCCATTATCCCACCCATCTCCCCTCACCCATCACCCCCACCTCCCCTCACCCATCACCCCACCTCCCTTCACCTATCATCCCACCATGGCACCACCTCTTACCCATCATCTCGCCATGCTTCCTCTCACCCCACCCTCACCTATCATCTCCTCTTACCCATTATCCCACCCATCCTCCCCTAACCCCACCTCCCCTCACCCATCACCCCCACCTCCCCTCACCCATCACCACACCTCGCTTCACCTATTATCCCACTTTTGGGCCAGCACCTTGGAATACACTGTACTGACAATGGCCTCCTCCACTTCAACTCTATGATCAATGAATGCATAGGGCAATAGGTACAGCTTCCCTGTGTCTTGACAGCCAGCAACCTGTTACCTATATGCATTAAAGACTCATGGATGGCCACAATGTTATGTATCAGATTCTTTTGTTCCTCTCGCCAGCCTTGTCAACCAACATAAACGTCCAATCAAACTGCATTTTTATCAAGATTTCTTTTTATTATTAACAAATGTTCTAGATACCTAAGATGGGGGATGTGGATTGGCAGATAAAGAAAACCAGTGGTGAATGTCTGGAGCATTTGCTGTTTAATGAAATCAACTGTGATGTCAGCTTCAAGGTTGGTCAAGATGGACAGATCATAAAAGCACACAAGTTCGTCCTTAGTATGAGGAGCCCAGTATTTGAAAAGATGTTCAATGGAACATTCATTGAGTCAAGACAAGACCCCGTGATTCCTGATATAGAGCCTGATGCATTCAAAGCCATATTAAGGTAAGTTGACAACGATTAATTTCAAAATCATTGATTCCTAAGGCCTAAAAAATGCTACCTGTTGACCTATCCAGTGTTGGCGAAATCTTTTTCTCAACGCAGGCCAAAGTGGCCTGCGTCTTGGCATCTTACACAGGCCATTTTTCTTTTACACAGGCCATATCGACCTAAAAACTTTGAATTGTATATTGAAAATAAAAATGACCATAACTTTGCTTCTATCAGGCCGATTTGAAAAAGCGTCCTAAGAGCATATGCTGGCCATTACAATTCTATGCTGGCAAAAGCCGGCGTGCCAGCGTCATTTCGGCAACACTGCCTATCTCTATCTCTTTAGGCCTAATTAGATATATCGAGTACCATAATACCCAGCATTAATGGCATGGCTTATATGCAAGGATTGGCCCCTAAATGTGTTTTTACTCCTAAATCTGTTGGAAGTTTGCATACTACAGAACAACAATATTTTGCTCAAAACAAAGTCCCAGATGTGCCTTATTTAGCTTCTCCTTCAACTCATGATGCACCTTATATGCCAAATATTCCATATAAATAATACCCCAACCTACAAGGTGCGCCCTGACTTTGGGCTGATCTTATTTGTAGAAATAGCCTAAGTTTATATAAGCCATGGCTTATGTACAAAGTTCTATAGTACATAAGGAAACCCAAAATCTTGCCAAATTGTATATTGCGATTGAAACCCATTCAACTATTCTGAGGAGTATTTTATGTGTTCTGTTTCATATCTCTTTCAGGTATTGCTATTGTGATGACTTGAATATAGACCCTATCATAGCGCTCGATACTCAATATGCGGCTGCAAAATATATGCTGCCTCTCCTTATGGATGCTGCAAGGGACACTTTAATAAGGAACCTTACTGTAGACAACATATGGCAAGCATTTACATATGCTAAACAGCTGGTGGATGAGGATCTCCAAGGTGCCTGCGAAAGGTATTTTACATCAAGCATAGAAGAAGCAAGGGGTGCTCTCCAGTCAGAGCTTTTTCTGGATGTGCCACATGAAGTTGTTTTAGAGCTGTTGCATATGAATGACTCGGGAAACCTAAATGAGGTTGATGAAATGGGTATCTGCATTGCAGAGATTGAGTTATTCAATGCTTGCAATGCCTGGGCCGAAGCGGAATGTTTGAGGCGTGAGCTTGATCCCTCGGGTGCAAATAAACGGTTTGTTCTGGGAAGCGCCTTGTCTCTTCTCCACTTCCCAGCAGTAGTATTCAAAGATCTCCTCAACACTGTTTACCCAACTGGTATTCTAAGTCAATCAGAAAAGGAAGGCCTGACCAATTATATTCACAGTGGGCCAGAAGCAAAGTATTCACTGGATTTCCCTGTGGATAAAAGAACATTCTTATTTCAGACTGGTGCCAATATACAACGATCATTGTATGGAAATATCAAAAAGTGTAGTATTTCTATTCATTCCATAGAAGCTGTTGAAGTGTCAAAGATATGGCTTCACTATATTGGTAACAAGCGTCAGCTTAGTGGACCAGTGAATGTTGGAATTACAAATGAGAAAAGTGGGGAGCATTGGTCTATGCCTGTACCATTCCAAGAGCAATGCCAGCTAACAGCTGATGGTATTCATCCGCTTCTCTCTGTCTTAATCAAACCAATGGTCTTACAACCATACACAACATATGTATTGGATGTAACTCCTTCTAAGCAAGATATCACATGGAAGGAATGGCCTCAGCTCCTTGACGGTCTTACAAGGGGGAACCTGAAACAAGTGTCAGAAATACAAGTAGCCACGCGAATTGTCAACCAGTTAATCTATGCTCTCACGTTGTGCCTTGTCTGATAGGTTCATGGAAAATATCATGGCTTCCCTAGCCCACTTAAAAAGGTCTATTTCTCCTCTTTCCTATCCCCTCAGGATGTGTGTGGTGCACATATGTACGGGCACAGACACATTCCTCTGTGAAATTGTGTAATGTAGTTCTCGCCATGAATATGACCCTAGCTGTCGAAATGGCATTAAACCTCTATTACTCATTCACTCATGGAAAATATTTGTTTTTGTGGCATAGTGTCAGTTAAGTACTATGCTCATAATAAAGAGATAACTGATAAGTTTTTCGAAGGAATGATCATATAATAGTCATCTTTTTCAATGATAAGGATTCCATTGTGCACTGTTTGGGTGATTTCTATATTGCCAACAAGTGAAGCCGAAGAGGACTGTACTGTAATTCTTAACCTTACACCGATGCTGAAAAGTCTTGTTGATCCCCCCTTTGAATGGGATGAATCTGCTGTAAATATTTGTTTGTAGAGAATAAGAGAACATTATGCACATGTTTGAGAGAGTATTCTCCATTGAGAAATCATACAGGTGGTCCAGATATGTATGATAAATATTTCCTCTCAGTTTTCTTGCCATTACAATTGAGGAAAATGGAGGACAATGGTCTAGGCCAGTATCTTATCGGACACAATATTAACTTGCAGCTGATTGCGTCATATCATCAGCTGTGTATGACGTCAATAAAGTTACTGCCCCTGTTGAAATGAAGGACGCATGATGGTAACAGCTGGGAACCTCTTTTATTGGTAATTAATGACATAATTATCATTTATAAATTAACATTCATCCTATCTGCAGTTCATAACATCTCAGGGTATGATATCTATTAGATTAAATATAGTTTATATTTGTCTCGGTCCATGCAGATATTTTCCCTAATTGTTGTTGCACGTTGATGGGGATATCTGTTTGTCAATGTCCTAACAGGGTTTAATATGTTTCATTTACAAATAAACACATGTTTACAAATCAGTGTGGTTATAATTGCATTAACGGCACAAGTACACTGCAAAAATGGTGTTTAGATCCTAAACACAATTCTAAACATATTCTTGCAACGTTTTTGTAATCACATTAATTTCCTAAACATGTTTAGCCAAACAATGTGCTTAGCACAAGTGTTTAGAAATGTAGGTGTTTAGGTTTAAACTTTGTGTTTAGATATCTATGAATTTTTGTGTTTAGGTATTTATGAATTTTTGTGTTTAGATGTTTAAATGCTTTGATGGAGAGTTAAGGTTTGCAGACATGTATGCATTAAAAAAAAGAGATATGTTTTGTTTGTTTTCTCATTTACTGGGGGGGGGGGCATCAGCAGGTATTTACTTGTCAAAGTCTCCAAAGATGTCAGCCACAGCTATATACGTGTACATGTATTACACACTGCATCAGAATGAGAGACTTGAGAAAGTACAACAGTTTGGCAGGAAAGACATTGCCTAATCTATTCCAGAATAACATCAAATAGGTGTCAGTCAGGGAGCTTATTGATTATTATATGCTAATGATGGTGGTATAAGGTGAATCTAGTCAATTTTCTATTGCCCTTTCTATTCACATGATATTCTATGAAATGAAACCATGATAAACATGGGATTTGGGGACATTTGTCACAACAATTGATTATAACTGTGTGCAGATAGTCCATTCAATGGTAGTGCTGCTACCTGGTGTGGATTCAACATCCAAGTATCTAAACATATTGATGTTTAAATCTAAACACCTATTATTCACCTGTTTCACCTCTAAACATCTAAACATGTTTAGCGTAAACGTTTATGTAGTTACAATAAAAGTGTTCATTTCCTAAATGTGTAGTCGATGAGACACCTAACTGACCTATATGTTTAGGTTTTAAACGTGTTTAGACCTAAACATGTTTAAAATCTAAACACCATTTTTGCAGTGTACCATTCTGTTTTACAGAAATACTTGCTTTATAGTTTGGTAAATATCTGGTACCTAACTAACAAATGTATCATCTGCCATTAAATCTTGTTGGGTCTTTTTGATGAACGAAATATAAATGGAACATATTTGATTATTTTAGCACCACGGATTGTGATTTCAGTTGCTAATAATTCCAAAGTAATGCAAGCAAATACTGAAAATTAAATACACATAAAACCAGATACAGTTAATTAAAATTTCAAGTTGGCAATTTTATTACCATATAGTTACAATAGAATCGAGTAGTAAGTGTGGATGCATGTAAAGATCAACGTTTTGAGTAATTTAATTAGTCTTCATCAGGATCCAAGCAGAATTTGTTGTCTCCTGACCTCTGCAAAGAAGCACAATCTGACAGTTCTCAGTTTCTCATAGACGATTCGTGTGCTTCATCAAGATCCACTCAAAAACCTCCAGAATACATACAGGTGTCCTCTAAATCTGGACCCCCAGTCCCCCTTCACTATTCTCCCACCAAAAAAAGGCTGGGGTTTACAGGCGGAGCTTTTTATCATGTGGAGGTATGAGTCATTGGTTTGGGTAAAATGGTTTATCAAATGCGTCGAGAAACCAAATTAATGTTAGAAATACAAGGCGCATTAGGTGAACAATAACACAACTGATTGAGCACCATAGATCAAGTTTCAGTATATGAAAAAGGTACAGAATTAGAGTAACATTACAAAATATGAATCGAGGATTTTGGCCACATAACCTCATAAATGAGTAACAAAAAAGTTTCTGAAGTTCTATCGTTGGGAACAGAGAAAATACAAATGGGCTAATGGTCTGTTTGGGAAATAAAGTGATATGACACCACTTAAGAATTGGACTTAAATATGACTATACTATATTTGTTGCTTATCGTTTACGACAATGTTCCAACAATACTAGTAGACCTGATTTCCACATATAATCAGGGTGGCCACAAATGTAGGCTTCAGTGTTCAAGCCCAAGGGAGATTCCCATCAAGGTCACATCGTGTCATGTCATTTGTAATTTTTATTCACCACAGTGGAATGATGGCTTGAATTGGAAAATGACTATAGTGTATGTCAGCAGTGTTCCAATGATATGAAATATTATGAACAGATATTAGATATCAACAGCCATATATTTTAAAGTAGAACTATGCCCCTACTCAATTAAATTTTCTCTCTACCACTGTGTAAAACTTAATCATGGATGGCTTTGAATTTGGCACTAAAACATACATACTGAGAGGAGGAATGAAGTGTCCATTAGAAGTCCACCAGCTTTGTACCCCACATTGGGTCCATTTTCACGACCTAGAAATGAATGAACCTTTAAAAGTGAATGATTATTAGTGTACAAATACCATCAACACATCGCAATACATGTACTTAATTTGTGCGAAGACCAGGATCCTAAAAAGGTAGGGGCGTGGCCCAAAACGAGGGGGCGCAAATCTTGGGGTCCAAAATATTACTTAAGTTTTGGGGGAAAGGGGGTGGGCATGCCCACACGCCCCCCCCCCACCCTCTAAATCCACCACTGCTATATCAGCTAGAGGATAGGGAACAGAAAAAGGGAAAAACCCTTGGTATGCTCTACTACAATTGCAAGGATTACCAACAGTCCTAACCCTGCTAGCACAACTCATCCAAATGATGTCTTTTTTACATAAACCACATGAGTTTTCATGTAAGAATGATGTAAATTGCACGAGTTGTGCTAGCTGGGAAAGCTTTCCATTTTAACATAATCAGTGAAATGACATATGACATGTTAATTGTTATGCGCAATATGGGAATTTGCGCAGTTTAGGAATACTAAAACGGTACTAATACTTCTCTTGGAACAAGTTGATTTTAAATCAGATATCTAAAGTTCATCTGTCATTTTATTTTTCACCTCACTTTTAAGCTGTAATGGCTGTTATAGGGTAAGTCTGATATCACTCTGACATCAGCGCCACATTACGTAGAATGCGTCTCTGAGAACCTGCTCCTCTGGGAAATCTAAACTGACCAATGAAACAGAAGTATGTCAAGTACCTGTCATGGCGGCCATGGTGTTTTCTATCTAGTCCGGTAGTAATGGTTAAGGTTAAATAATAAAGAGCCTATCCACAGTTAGGCTATGATATCTTAGGGATTTATAGAGAGGTATCATATGTATATCCCCGTAGCACTGCTTTTTAGCCAGACCTTCCCTAGATACCCACACCATGATGTAAACAATACATTTCTATCGACGATGAGGTCGCCAGAGTAGTCAGTGACAGTGTTGGCAAATATTTTTATTTCCTCAAAAATAATAGTAATTGAATAAAAGGATTCATTGGATTTGGCCGTAGATCCAATCCTATAATGAAATATATACATATTCTCAGTGTTTTGATCAGTTTTATGGCGAAAATGTAAGGAACTATATTGTGCTACAGGTTAGAACCTAACAACTCAGCCATGTCACTTGCGTAAGGATTTGCGTACAGATTTACGCGATGGCCGACACCAAGACAGTGACGCACTCCAGTAGAGGGTGGCGCTGTAAACAGTACGGTCTGATATCTCTTACACCTAATTATAGGTGTGAATGAAGATGTGAGAATAACACATTGAGCTGTCAAACAACAAGCCCTGGTGCAACTAGGAGGTACCCATCCCTCTTCAAAGCCCAGGTATCAATGAATTTCCAGGCATGGGCCCTTTGCAGGCGTCTGTACAATATCAGAATGTGTATTTTGTTAAAATATTCCTATACTGCGCAGCCAAAGTGGGGGGTAATTCCGGAATTGCGCAAAATCAGTGAGGGGCAATTCCGGAATTGTACCATTTCCTACTTGGCGCATGACATATGTTCTGGGAGAAGGTTATCAAAGAAGAGAGTGTTACACCAAACTTACCACATTTGAACATTTGTATTCTAGGGAAGCCATATTTATTTTGTAAATGTCTCTAAGACAACCATTAATCTATGGAGCAAACAAACATATATTAACTAATGATGTAAGATACAAGTGTTTACCATACATAATATCATATCACTAAGAAAGGTGTTTATTTATAGGTGTGTTAGGAGGGATGGGGACCAATTGGAGAGATTGTCTTTATTCAGTGACCTAGAAATCAATTGGGAATATAGCAAAGTCCCCAATGTATTCTCACCGCCTCTAAACGTATGGGGCCGGATGGTGTTAAAATCAATTATATCCTATCTGAACGCTCGTTTTTAAGTAGACCTTGATCTTTAGACCAGGGTATGCTGTTTTGGAACATAGGGAGAGAAAAAATGTGAATGTGACATTTGAGAGACTCATAATAAGAAAAAAAAATCAAATGATAAAGAAATTTATAGTGTTTTCTCACACAGAGATAGTACTTACAACATTTGTTGTTGACATGGTAAATATTATCACCAAAAATGTAAAGGAGCAAACAGATACGATGCTCATCCCAGAAGTTACTGTGATTTTGCCATTTTCAGAGAAAAAGAAACACACAGAATACATGAACACTTCTTTTGGTGATCAAGCAAATTAAGATGAATATCTCAGTTGTGATTAAATCTAAAGAGCACAATCTTATAGACTTTATCTTCTGAATGATGTCAGATGTGTTATCAAGAAGCTCTGACTGGGTTAGCATGTAAAGTGTCTTCATCTGTACATCTAAATCTGTTTTATTTCTGAAAGTGTCACCATGATTAATTATGTGGAAGACATCTGTTGTAATCAAACACATTCCTAAGGTCCAGAGTATGGAATTAACTAATAGAATAGCCACACCAAGAGAGAGAGACGGAATGGAAATTTAATTGAAGGTAGAACCTTTCAAGAAGAGCACAGCCACATTTAATGCTGTAGCTTTTGAAATAAAGCATGGCTAAGGTCAGCACAAACTGAATAGAAGATGCCAAGTTCACACTTGGGAACAGGAAGGTAATTGGGCAGCCAAAATTAAGTCACACGTTTACTAATGGTGGAAGAAGTGCCACCAAACTGAACAGAAACACAAGACAGCAGTAGATCTGTATGGTGATGTTACACCATGGCTTCCACTCGTTTAGTGGTCTGTAGATTCCAGCAATATGCATAGGTACAATCACCCATCTGAAAATCTTCCAAATTGATCCTTCATGGACAGAACCATTCTCTATTCCTACTGCAGTAGACATGTTTTTATCCTTATGATATAGGCCTACATATACTCTAGAGTTGGAATAGTGCCTGTAAATTTCAGCTTCACGCAATAAAGTGGATAGTTAACGTTGTTTGTTAATGGCATTAACTTTGTGTACACTGCATGTCGTGGATATAATGTGTGGCCAGTTGCCTAGCAATTAAAAGTCTAGATCAATTACTATCTGACAAGATGTGCAACCATATGCAGAGGTGTGTTTCAGGTTATATTGGTATTTGTTTTGCAATGTATACATAAATGTTTATGTATGTATTTAAATGAGTCGTGTCAGGAGCCATTAGCTTTTAGGGAAATTAACTCATTGCAATGCATATTAATATGTCAAGTGTTTAATGCTTCAACAAAAATAATAGGATTTGTTTGATGGGCGCTTTATTGGATATCACCCCAACAGTATTTGATACCAGCATTATTAATGCAATAATGGTTGATATTGAAGGCACACGGGCTGGATAGCCTGGATATTCCAGCACGAGGCGAAGCTGGGTGCTGGTATATCCAAAGGCTATCCAGCCCGTGTGCCTTCAATATCAACCCTTAATGCATTTATACCACGATTTACCCATCAAAAATCAATAAAAAATCAATGAAAAATCAATAAATTCAGATTGACTACGAAATGTTCACTACCTTGGCCGAGACTCGAACCTATACCCCCACCTACACCAGGCAGCTAAAAGGGGTCAGCCCTAGGCGCTGCATGCTACTCATTACTCAGGCTTATACCACGATTTCGGCACTTCCGGTGGGTTTATATGCAGTTTAGCCGTGCATTATTCTGCATATACCACCCATGTGCATTTTTGAAATTTTTGGTATATACTTTTTCGGGGTCAAGTTGGACTTAGAATATTTTTGGAAATGTGTGGCAGATATACAAATTCAATCTGGCCATCTTCCATTGTGAAAAATCGTCCCAACTCGTATGAGAATTGAACCCCGGCCGCAGTGGTGGTAGGCGAAGGCTTTAGCCATAGCGCCACACTGAACGGTGATGAAATCCAATTCGAAAGTAAATAAATTCTAACCTGAGGTCCTAGTGGTACATTTCCATTCAGTTTTCGTCTTGATTCCAAGCTTGTCATGTTATAATATTAAAATCCCAAGAAGTTTTCGATCCATAGACGAGGAATGCGTGCTAATTGTCTCCATTTTCTTCAATATAAATAAGAATCCAATGATTTTCCCAACGTATGTGAGTCGCAGCCCGGTTCGCTCTGTGCGAAGCCATTGTTTTTGTTCCTTGCCGGGAGGGGTACCGCCGTGTTCACACTCACTTTTCGTATCGAATCCAACCATGACAAGTTTTCAAATTAAAACATACATATCCTTAGACATCCTAGATGAGTACTCCATGCTTGATATGTCCGATATATTCAAAATAAATAAGAATCCATTGATTTTCCAACACGGTCCGAAATTTTCGGCGTCTTCCTCGTACAGCGAGCGGATGACCTATATCTACATCCGGGCCACTGACACACTTTCGCCGGACAAGGAGGCGGGTGGGAATGGCCGGACCGCGACTCGCTTACGATGGAAAAATCAATGGATTCTCCTTTATTTTGAATATATCGGACATATCAAGCATGGAGTACTCATCTAGGATGTTTAAGGATATGTATGTTTTAATTTGAAAACGTGTCATGGTTGGATTCGATACGAAAAGTGACTGTATACACAGCGGCAAGGAACAAAAACAATGGCTTCGCGCAGAGCGCTGACCCGGGCCGTATCGCTTGCTTTTACAAAATGTCTTCGCCTGGCTATATTCTTTGGATTTCAGGTAAGAAATTGATACAAAATGGAGGAAATGGTGGTATAAACCTATTAGGTGATGCATATCGGGGCCCCACGGGCTGTATATGCTGTATATACCCTCGCCGCTCCGCGGCTCAGGTATATACAGCATATACAGCCCTAGGGCCCCGATATGCATCATCTATTAGCTTATTATACCACGATTTCGGCACTTCCGGTGGGTTTATATGCAGTTTAGCCGTGCATTATTCTGCATATACCACCCATGTGCATTTTTGAAATTTTTGGTATATACTTTTTCGGGGTCAAGTTGGACTTAGAATATTTTTGGAAATGTGTGGCAGATATACAAATTCAATCTGGCCATCTTCCATTGTGAAAAATCGTCCCAACTCGTATGAGAATTGAACCCCGGCCGCAGTGGTGGTAGGCGAAGGCTTTAGCCATAGCGCCACACTGAACGGTGATGAAATCCAATTCGAAAGTAAATAAATTCTAACCTGAGGTCCTAGTGGTACATTTCCATTCAGTTTTCGTCTTGATTCCAAGCTTGTCATGTTATAATATTAAAATCCCAAGAAGTTTTCGATCCATAGACGAGGAATGCGTGCTAATTGTCTCCATTTTCTTCAATATAAATAAGAATCCAATGATTTTCCCAACGTATGTGAGTCGCAGCCCGGTTCGCTCTGTGCGAAGCCATTGTTTTTGTTCCTTGCCGGGAGGGGTACCGCCGTGTTCACACTCACTTTTCGTATCGAATCCAACCATGACAAGTTTTCAAATTAAAACATACATATCCTTAGACATCCTAGATGAGTACTCCATGCTTGATATGTCCGATATATTCAAAATAAATAAGAATCCATTGATTTTCCAACACGGTCCGAAATTTTCGGCGTCTTCCTCGTACAGCGAGCGGATGACCTATATCTACATCCGGGCCACTGACACACTTTCGCCGGACAAGGAGGCGGGTGGGAATGGCCGGACCGCGACTCGCTTACGATGGAAAAATCAATGGATTCTCCTTTATTTTGAATATATCGGACATATCAAGCATGGAGTACTCATCTAGGATGTTTAAGGATATGTATGTTTTAATTTGAAAACGTGTCATGGTTGGATTCGATACGAAAAGTGACTGTATACACAGCGGCAAGGAACAAAAACAATGGCTTCGCGCAGAGCGCTGACCCGGGCCGTATCGCTTGCTTTTACAAAATGTCTTCGCCTGGCTATATTCTTTGGATTTCAGGTAAGAAATTGATACAAAATGGAGGAAATGGTGGTATAAACCTATTAGGTGATGCATATCGGGGCCCCACGGGCTGTATATGCTGTATATACCCTCGCCGCTCCGCGGCTCAGGTATATACAGCATATACAGCCCTAGGGCCCCGATATGCATCATCTATTAGCTTATTATAACATGGTTATCGAGTTTAGGCACTGATTCAAGTTCCTAAAGTGGATAATATGAGTTCTGATATTTCGGGATAAGGAACCCAAAATTGACAGTGGACCGGACATACCTTGACAACGAGTTGACATGAAAGTAAATCCTCTATTTTTGAAGCTTATGTACGAAATGTGACGACATGCTTTGGACATAACATAGTTGAAACCATATTCCACCTCCCTGTCAACTAGATTCCTTGATTTTATGGCTGTATTTAACATAAAAAAGTGTAAACTTTCGAAGCGAGCGACTGGCTGTGCGTCTTCGCCATTCTGTCAATAGTTCCTGTGGCACCGCCTGGTGTGTACAGAATGGATTAGGCTATAGACTGGCACAGCTCTTTCTCAACGTATTCGCGGTAGTATGCCTACGAGAATGGGAGTTGCAGCAGGTCGCCAGCTTAACCATACGTTAACATGAAACCAAGATGGCGGAGGGCCTACTCGTTGACTCGCAACAGAAAACAAAGGATTCTATCAATTTTAAAGGTAAATACCGTAATCTCCCACGTAGAAGGCGCAGCTCGCGTAGAAGGCGCACCCCCAACTCAGAGAATGGCTTTTCACGTAGAAGGCGCACGTACCTCTTCTGGATCGATTCCTGGAAAAACCCGCGTATAAGGCGCCCCCCCCCAACTCACAGGGGGGCTGTTTCGCGTAGAAGGCGCCCCCCTCCCCACCCTTCCACCCTCACTATTGTACACCTCCCGGTCTGCCGCGGTGCTGGCTCTATGAGTTCAAGCTGTCATCGGCACACGGTTGGCTTGAACCCGCCGAGCGCCCGTCGACACCTCCCGGTCTGCTGCAGTGCTGGCGCTATGAGTTCAAGCTGTCACCGGCACACGGTCGGCGTCAAACCCGCCGAGCGCCCGTCGACACCTCCCGGTCTGCCGCGCTGCTGGCTATATAAGTTCAAGCTGTCATCGGCACACGGTGTGACGGTCGGCGTCAAACCCGCCGAGCAAATCTACACCGACCGGGCTGCCAAATTGCTGGCTATATGAGTTCAAGCTGTCATCGGCACACGGTCGGTGTATTCCCCGCCGAGCGCCCATCGACACCTCCCGGTCTGCCGCGGTGCTGGCGCTATGAGTTCAAGCTGTCATCAGCGCATTTTCCCAAATGAGATGTTGGAAAAACCCGCGTATAAGGCGCACCCCCAACTCAAGGCAATTACCCTCCCGCGTATAAGACCCAGCAGCATTTTGTTTGGCGTAGAAGACGCGCCTTCTACGCGGGAGATTACGGTACTTAGAATTAATGGTGGAAACCATGTTATAAATGCAATATGTAATGATCAGTCTTGATAGACGTCGTGCCTATATCATCCCCTGAAAGGCATTTGTTCAAGTCTAATCATTATATATTACATTACTGGTTATGGTTCCATGTAGTAGTACCGCAACTGGAGTAAGCCCAAGCGTTCACGGGTTAGGCCATAACAATAGAGTGCTACTACGTAGGAGGTCTCTCAATAGAGTACTACTACAGTAGGAGGTCTCTGGCACAGTCAATCAGCTCACCCAGTGGCACATATGGTAAGGCATAGGTCTTACTATCTAGAGATTGGGTGATCGAATCCCACCTTTGGCAATAAAACTCTCGTCAGTTTTAACATTAAAAAATGTCCAGATCATGGTATAATGTGTATCAATAAGGTAGCCTACAACAGTAGTCTGTTCTATGAGAGTCTTGTGCTTGTATATTTCAAGAACTCATTTTCCCTCCATATAAAATATTCTGCTATGTATCTATGCCTTTTTGGATAGGTCATTTCCATCTAAACCTGGCATGGTATGATACACAAGGGAGGTAGTGCTTAAAACACAAGTTTTATTCATTTTAGGACCAGATTGAACACAGAATGACAGCAGAAAAAGAAGAATAATTGAATTTAGTTATTTTATTATTCCAAGGTTATACCATGATAGTGGAAAACAGGAATACAGGAATTGACTTAATGAGAACTATCTAAATAATAAGTCCTACACCATTGTCATATCTAAGCACACGCAGCGCTCATTAAATTGACTACAGTAATCTGATCAGTTTTATAGATACAAAGTCAAAGAGAATAGGACTGCAGATAATGCTCAGTTTTTACCACCATCTTCCAGGCAGGTGTCCAGATCTCTGAGATCACAATAATATATTATAAATTTAACATTTCTTTTTGTTTACAAACCATCTCATGACGAAAGGCTTATTCTGCAAGAGCAAGGACGTTGATATTAGAAATAAATCATATGCTAGGCATTTGGTATGATGCCGAATATATATATATATATATATATATATATATATATATATATATATATATATATAACCATGAAGCCTTGAGGCCTCTGTATAGTGTTAAATGTATATATATATATATATATATATATATATATATATATATATATATATATATATATATATATGGGACCTTTGACAGATTTGCTTGTCACATTTGTTTTAGATCATCATGTTTCAAGAGTATTACATCTCTGGTACAAATATTTATACAGAATTTAATATGAATAGGCCTAGAGTTGTTTGATAACAAATAACATTTATGTGTGGCAAGTAAAATCATAGCACAGCTTTTAATGATAGACAATACATGTATTTCCAACGTGCTATAGTCCAAAGGCTACAATTTTGATCCAGTAATACTTATTAGTTTATCACAGACAAGGTGAGTATCTCACTCCCCACCCCCTCCCACCCACTTACTGAGCAACTCACATCTAACCCATTAAGGGTCACATAGTGTACATTCATTGACTGCTAAGTTTAGTGTGCATGGTACACTGAGTGAATAATGAGAAAATGCTGCTCTTCCCTTCCCTCTTCTGATTCCAAAATTTAGACATTACCCTCTCTCCATCCTCCCCAAATGTTAATATCCCTATCCCTTCCCTCCCTGTGCCTCTGTTGGAACTCCAACCTTAAGCTTGTAACCCCCATTTTCTGTGCTCCAGAGTTTTGTCAGAACAGTTGTCTAAGAGAGTTGCATGCCTTTGTGGGAGTCGCGACCTACAGTTCCTTTCCGCTTGGTTGTTAGAGGATTGTTCTTTTCTCCTGCCTTTAGAGCATGGCACTTCCAGGCAAAGGCAATCAAGTCAACCTGTTATCAATAAAGAACAGAGAAAAAAATTCCCATTCAGTACATGAATTCAATATCTTATTTTCATTTTACTTTAATCATATGACTGTGACATATCCAAGAACCTCAATAGTTCGTGAAAACTCATAATAGGAGTACATCCAAAAAGAACACAGAAGTAAAGATAGATTGCATCTCAATTGGCTCTAATTAGAGATCAAGATTCTTTACCCAAATGGCTTAACACTTCAACCAATGTACCTGATGGCTAGGGTTACAGTCACCTGACCTTTTAAGAACTTAACTGACTGTTAATTAAGTGATTAATAGGAACCCTGATCAATACCGACAGCATAGGGACATAGTGCATAAATAGCTATGGAGGAACGAGGTGAGTAATCCCAACACTCCACTCTGAATGACCCAGGAATGTCGTTTTTACTGCCTCTAGAAGTTCTGACAGGTCACATGACACCTTTTTGGCAATCTGATTGGTTGATGTTGTTTATCAGGTCAGTGATAAATAACAAAAAATGGTCCTTAGATGCATAGTAATTACCAATTTATTTAGTATAACCATTCAGGTTATCTAGACTTCACCTATACTTTGATAGGAAATTTTAATAGAAGAAAAGTCTGGTGTCCCAGACTGCATCTGAGTAGGATCCAATATGGAGGTGGAGGTGAGTACCCACAATAGTGCCAAGGTGTTTTAGAGTGTTTCCGCCCTCACGGGGCCTCATCAGGTGTAATCAGGGATGAAAGTCACAAAGCATGAAAATCCCTGAAATGATTCAATATTCCCTCCAAAAATCTGGGTTTCTATATGGATGTATAGGGCCCCGGAACTTCAAAATCCCTGAAATCAGGGAATTCCCTGAAGACTTTCATCCCTGTGTAATCTCGGGGATTTTTTATTTTTATTTTTTATACCCCAGTGATGTACGGGGGACTCACCCCTTGTCACTGTGGTCTGACCTCAACTCAAAGACTTCATGTCAAAAGAGTAGATATGCCTGTCAGGGCAGAGAATTTACACTTTTAAGTGCCTCACCAATAAATTTGAAAAAAATTAGAGGATAACTGGGTTAGACAAATGTGATTTTTTCTTTCCAACTCGATCCTACAAGGACTAGAAGTTAAAAGGATACATATTTACCGGTGTAATCACCGGCTGTATGTACCATAACTCAGAGTGAGTGTGGGGAAAAAATGATGTGGGATTTTAATGTTTTGCTATCTAGCCATAGCGACTCTCCAATATATTCATCCCCATTGGTACAATTGATTTCAATCTTTGTATCCAAGAAAATTCAATCGGTTTTCTGATTTTCGTGCCTATTTTGGATTCTAGATGTTCATACACCCAATCCAGTACACACAGCTCCATGTCTGGTACACCTCGGTGTCCATTCTGGTTGAAGTGGTACGCTACCTCACTTTTTCCATATCTTTTATGTTCCACATCCTTTATGTGTTCTTCCACTCTGATTCCCACTTTTCTATATGTCTCGCCAACATATCTTTTGCCACAGCATTTGCATTTTATACAATATATCACATTGGAACAGTTTTTCAAGTTTGGAATCAATTTTGATTTTTCCACTTTTGTTCATTGCTGGGCATATTCTGCATTTAGGGTCTGTGCAGGTTTTTGAATCAATTTCTTTCCACTTTCTGCTCTTTCTTTCTTAATCCAGTCCTTTGGATCAAAATTCACCTGTGATCTGATGAGATGGTCTCTGATGTTTTTTTGGTCTTTTATAGCCAGTCACTAACTACATTCTTTGAAGTTTTCTTGTTGTGCATGATTGTGACAGGTTCTCCCAATTTCTCTTCACAATATTTTTCAGTTTGTTATAATTAGGTCTGAAAGTGGTGGTGAGGAACACCTTTTCCTCTGTATTCTCTTTCCTTTCTGTTGTATTCTGATTTGTTTTTTTCAGTTTTCTTTTCCGACGCTAGCAGAGATTCTCTGGGAATGTGGTCTACTTTTTCTTTTGCCTCATCCAAGAGATACTGAGGGTATCTCTTTTCTCTGAATTGTTTCATTTTCATTTCCAGACAGTGTCTGTAGTCTACATCTTTGTTACAGTTTTTTTCCCACACTCACTCTGAGTTACGGTACATACAGCCAGTGATCACACCGGTAAATATGTATAATTTTAACTTCTAGTCCTTGTAGGATTGAGTTGGAAAGATAAAATCACCTAGTGCATAAATAGTTTTGTGTGCAGAGGACACTGAAGGACTGTACTGTATAATGGGTAACTAGGATAAAGAATAACTTACAGGTATAAGATGGTCCTTGGCATTTTCTGATTCTACATCTTTTAGTTCCTCTGGAGACAGGAGAGGGAGACGGACATGACCAATGACGTTCTTAGCTACTTCAGATGCCTTCCGTCCCATCACAACCTGCAATATTGATTGACTGATCAGGATCTGTCTTAAGCCAATTTGTTGTCTCCAAAATTCATGGTACATTTTCAATAAGATATATATATATATATATATATATATATATATATATATATATATATATATATATATATATATATATATATACTGAATTGTAGTATCAAGCAAAAAAGATCAACAGCCATTTATCCAAGCAATATTTGAAGAGTTAGGTTCCAAAAATGCAATAGACGCCATTTTGATAAAAGCGGCAAAGATTTCAAATGCATACATTTTAGAGATGGTCAATTGTTATAAAGAAACCATTATCTTTGAAAAAAAATTCAGCGGATCACAGTCTATTTATCAAAGATTTTATCATGATTTACTTCAGGGGAGCACTACAAAGATGGGTATATGCTGAAAATCTGGAATGGAATTTTGTTGCGTTTTCGAACCAAGCTCTTTATTTTGATTCCATCAGATTGTAAGATATATAAATGTATTGCTTGACTAACACAACAAGGTAAACAAGAGACAGGACTTTGAGAACTGTTTGAAACAAAAAAAACAATCTTAGGTATTGTCTAGCTGAGTAGGAACTGGTATTATAGAAGTTTCTTGATGAATTACATACTGAGTTAACAGTGGCCCATTCGCGGACATGGTTAAGGATGTCCCGCTCATCTATTAACAGACTGTCGTTTTTGAGCACCGTAGACAGCGCCACATCTGACATCTCATGGAAGCTCTTAGATTTAAACACATTCTGAAAACGACAGAAAGTAAATTGAAGCTGTCATGAAACAGAAAATAGGAGTACATGTAGCAACATACCATATTACATGTACCAATTCTTCCTCCCGTGCAGTGTAGCATTCAATGATAAAAATATAGATCAGCATCTAATCATTGATCCTAGACATTTAGTGACTCTAGAGTATCTGACTAATAACTACTGGAACTCATTTCTGAACGTACTACGGTCGCACTAAGCCCTACGACTGCAAGTTCCTCTGCTATTCCTATAAGACTTTGGGTACGCTTGAGATACTACTGCCCAGTCATATAATGTTTAGAAAATTACTGACCTCCATAGATACCCTTCTTACAAGGCACATATCTCTATCTCTTAGATATGGCACACATGTACACCCTGAGTTGAGCGAAATGCTATGAGGCATACATTGGGCTTGATCTATACTGAGATTTCATTCCATGTCCACCATAGGGCTTGTTTCAATTTACAACATATTGACATGAGCTGCTTTTTTTTTTCTGAAGTTTCTAGTTTTTAATCTATGTACAAAATATTGATACAGTCATGTTCTTTGTTCCACGTTGTTATCAATAAATGCTTTATGCTTGATATGAGGAATGAGAGGGGTTTACATTGATTTCTGTATCAAGCTACTTTCTGTATAAGTAGGAAGGAGTTAAACTCCTTCTAACTGATACTACAAAAGTTTCAACTAGATATTAAGTCATGTGTTGACACTTTGCCGTTCTAATATACGTATTACCTGTGTATTTTGCTCAATGTAGGACATGGTGGCATCCTGGAGCTCATTCTGTCCAAAGGTGACAGCGGCCTGCATGGTGTCACATGCCGTGTTTACTGACAGGTTCAACTTCAGATACTCATTACACAACTGTAATGAAAACCAAGACAATTAGGGCCCATATTATGGCACAGGATGCACGCTGTTCAAGATTGCTCTGTTATGTAGAGAAGTTACTGTTGTAATTTTGTATTTCTTAAGCATCATTGGGGGGGACTACTTTTCTTTCTTTGCTGGTTCTTAGAAAACACCAAATTAACATATATGCATGTAGGTACTGGTTTAATAGTGGCCGCTGGTTTCTGGGATTAAAACAGAGAAGGCAGTTCCAGGCCCTATATGGCTATTACCATTTTTGACAAGATCGTAGTCTACATGAGAAGGCTTAATTCTCCAACAAACTAAGTTGAATCAGGGTGATGTGTGAATGCAACCTTGGCAAATTACTTGCTGGAGCTGCATTTAATGCATTAAGATGGCAAACTGATGGCCAAAGGACATAGGGCTCTACAGCACTAGGCAACCCTGAATGGGTTAAATCCATGCCCTTTTGCTAGCATGGGTGACAGTGTCAGATTTCTAGAATTATAGTTGCTATATAGTTGCCATCGATGGTAAATTTTACTCACCAATCTGAGACCATCCAGTCCATACTCTGTAGCTGTTCCCATCACATCTATGGCCTGTAATAATGAACAATGGTATTTTAACATTTGCTTCATCTATAAGGATACGTTTATATTCGCCTTAATAGGTAACTGACTGGATATGACACAAATGCAAGCAAATCTATATCCCTACTCATTTCTAGTATGAATAAAAGAATTAATCAATCAACAGCGGGTGAATTTGAAGTCTCACTGGTTGCTAATATTTAATTTATGGTTATAGAAGTGTGTCTTGAAGAGAAAGAAAATGCGCAAAAAACTGCATTAGTGCTAATCATAGCTGTTGAGGGAAAGGTACTCACAATTTTGGAGTTGAGAGTGACACAATTGGTGTAGATATACTCCAACATGGCCATGAAGATCTCAGGTGCTATGTCAGACAATACAAAGGGAATCTCCCCTTCCTTAGCCTGGCTCTTCCCCTGCTCTGAGAACATGGCCCGGAACACCTCTGAGCGTGCAGCCAGTAGAATCCGATGTGCATGGAAGGCCTTTCGTGCTGGACCAATCAGAAATTTCAGGTCACTGAGGAAGAGAAAAATAGGGTATCACATAAGGATTCCTTGTTGGTTGATAAAGACAATTTTTTTGTTTTATAAGGGACATCTATAGATAACAATGACGCCTTTTTGACAATTTTTGATCCCCTCTTTCCCCAGTAATCACGCTCCTCAATACAAATGTATAGGAGCCATGGACTCCCCTTGCCTCCATGCAGTGTGATTATACAGCGTCTCATACATTGGTATTGTATATACAGAGGCTTCTATTGCCTCTCAAACGTGTTTTATTCTCCATATCCCTACAAGGGGCTTAGCTTACCCTATTCCCCATGTCTCAATAACAGTGAAACGCTCCTGATACACATGTATGCACAACTGATTAGCCAAGTTCACACAAATCCTCTATAATCCTGCAATTATACTGACCCAAGCCTAGGATCTGACATGCCCCTCAGTGAAATTCAACTCATGTTGCTCTACATGATCTGATAAACTATACTAACAGTGGCATGGGGGTTCACCACAGACTTTACTATTATTCCTTACATGTATAAGCCCTTAGACATTCAACACTACATGGTGCATTACCTATGCTCTTTGGCATCATGCGTGAATGCAGCACTGGTGGGGAACTCACAAGTATAGGTTCAAGTATAGGTCGGCATTGACCCTAAGAATTCAAGTTGATATATTCACAGGGTCGGCGTGCTGCAATAATGCAGTGCAGACAATTTTTAAACTGGAGGGCATCGGCCTCAAATTGTGAAGAGACCCAATAATGAAGGTGCCGCAATATAGTGTCTATAAAATTAGTGCATGTGTAGAGCCATGGCCACATCCTATATTATGCTTAGACCTACAACGCACCGGCCATGCAGGGAGGTGTTAAGCGATTGTCTGCTATGCTTTGCTTTGAGGGTTTCCAAATTATATCTTTAACAGTACATTGTATCTTTCAGCACTGTACGACGCCATTGTACCACTATTTAATTCTAATTTTCAGTGCATATATACACAGCCCGGGGGGCACTTCAATTTTTTTTATATGGCTGAACCCACCACAACCCTTACCCTTGCTAGGGCACTCATTCGTGGGAGTTTTCTTCAAAAGCCTACCCTTGCTAGGGCACTTTTCACTCAATAATCCTAGATTTATTTCAAAATGTCTTAAATTTACACTGACTGGGGAGAAGATTGAATTTGGTTCATGCTATTTTTATGAAAACTGTGCTGATCCCAATGAAAATTTTGAAATTTCCCACTTAATCTGGGTATTTTGCTGAAAGTTGACCCTTGCTAGGGACATTTGTGACTGAAACAGGAGGCTTGCTAGGGGCTTTTCCTTGAAAAAGTACCCTTGCTAGCCGCACATATGTGTATATATTACATAGAGAGTGCCCCCCCCCCGGGATACACAGTCTCCTATGATAGAAAGCTTTTGTGGATCAACAGGACTGGTTCAATTTTGAAGACAAAGTCCAAGGTGCAATTAATAGAAATCCTTTTTATTTTCACATTTCACTCCGAGGTCAAGAATTGTGACTTATTGATCCAGAAATGGAATACACCTAAATCAATATGCCTAAATCTGAACCACAGTTCATGATTTGTACCATGAAAAATCTGAACCACAGTTCATGATTTGTACCATGAAAATTTCCTTAGGCCTAGTTATTTAATATGGGGTCCAAATTAGGTAGATGTTCCCCTGGGGGGGGGGGGAAACATGCACCGTGGCAAAAACTTTTTTTCTGCCAGGACAGGTGTGTAATTGATTGTAATACTCTCTGCTCTTATACCATTTTTTCATTGTTGGCGGGAAACAGACAGTGTGAGTAGTAGGGGTGTGGATGGGGGGTCCCCTTTATCACATGTAGATTTTAAGAAATGGTCATGTCACATGTCACCTAAATCCCCATGTCACTTCTAAAAGCGTAGCATGTCCCATGTCAGATTTAAGAAAACACCTATGTCATGTCACTAATTTCTTTGCCTCATATCACTAAGGCCCATGTCACATGTCGATTTTGAAAAATGGCCATGTCACCATGTCGAATTTATAGTGGTCCACACCCATAGTAGTGTGGGAAATAGAAACCCCGCCTCCCCAGTCCCAGCCTGTCCCCTCCCCCACCCACCTACCCAACCTGGCCGCCCACCTGACCGTCTACAACAAGTCAGCACGTGCACGGACCACCATACCACCTTTAGTGTATTTTGTAAACAAACCAATCTAATGCCTCTTACCTCATGTCCTTATTGTTCACCCATTTCTTCATGTCCGCGGCAGCATCAGACACATCTCCCTTCATCACCATTTCGTTTTGGGCCATCTTGGATAAGTATTTGTGGGAGTAGCAGCCTTCCAATAAATCACAAACTTTGCCTGAACACCCTTACTGCTGAGCACCGTTGTCAACTCCGTACCGGCAAGCAAATCACGTCACACCGGAAGACCAGTATACATAGGCCTACTTCCGGCCATGGTACCTTTACCTGTGTTTAGGCCTGCTGTGCGTAGGAGAGGTCATTTTGTATTTATATAGGAAGCAGGTGGTGGTGGATTAGAGGTTAAAGAACCAAACCCCCTCAATGAAAAAAAATGACCATTCCTCAAATGGCTAATTACATCATTTGGTTTACATGGGCAATGTGTCTGTCTATACCTCAAAAGGGGCTAACCCTAGCATTAGACCTAGTTATTCAATTTTGAGAGGGGAGGAGCTTATTTTTCGGTTGACTTGGCATCTGGTTGCAACAGCAACTCTAAAGTCACGGTACCAGTTTGGGAGCTTATTTTTGGGCTAACTTGAGGAAAGAAATAAAAAGTAGGCCTAGGCCTTATGATAAAACATCCTCACAGAAACCAGACAAGCAACAACTGAATGGGTATTTTTATTGATGATGAAGTTTGACAGAACTGGGCTGTGATTTCTTTGGGTTTTGGCAATGTTTAGAAGCTATTAATGCTTCTTCATCAGACTTTAAGAGGATGTAGGCTTCCGATATGGTGGGTCTCGCATGCAGGTCCATATGATTTTCGATCCCGCCTGTAGGTGGCGTAACCTGAATGCAGGGTACAGCTTTAAGCAGCGTGTTTTTATAATGTTTTCCATGTCCATGCATAAATGCAGCCGTGCCAAGTCTGTGGGTATGTTACACTCTGCACAGATTAGGATATGCATGAATAGGTAGAATTATGTGTAAGGGCTGTAGTTATCGGTCATGGCAACAAAATGAACATACTCCTCCTCGCGCAGCATTCAATTTCAAAAGGTTATCCATAATACCCTGTTGGAATTAACACAATGATATATTGCCCGGATGGTGAGATTTCCTGAGAATAGATTAATACCTGTGTCCTAGGGCAAGAGATGTTTCTGGAGTTCCTTCAGGTATTCATTGTACATCATAAGAAATGTTGATAACTGGAGTGAAGTGAATGGGAAAGGAAACAACGAGGGTGACAAAACTGGTAGAGAAGATATTTACTCAATAT
Source organism: Acholoe squamosa (assembly GCA_949317995.1). Taxonomy (NCBI): domain Eukaryota; kingdom Metazoa; phylum Annelida; class Polychaeta; order Phyllodocida; family Polynoidae; genus Acholoe; species Acholoe squamosa. The sequence continues at coordinate 20,788,193 of OX439051.1, forward strand.
CAATATGATGATAAAAAAGCATTTATATATCTAATAGCTTACACAAAATATGTGTTTAAGGGCCTATATAACACTTTAATGCTTTCAAGATCCAATTACACTGAGTGCACAACTGAGAAATGTACAGAATGTTTGTTCACTCAGTACACATTATAAATGAAATAGATTGCATACCCAAACAAACATTCACGTTGTATTGGTAATAGAACTATAGAGCTTATGATCCAAAATCTCGGACTAAGTAGATTATTTTAGCATAGAATAAAAAGCCCATGTGATACTTGTTCAAGTCTGAGCATAATCGGAGAACTGTACATGAATAACATAAAATTCAACCAGTGCTACAGCTCCATCTGCCTTAATTTAAGAAGTAAGAAATCTTTCCCTGGTAGACCTTGGTGCTTTAGGTTCACAAAGCTGTTTTCTGACACATTATCCCGGCTAGAGAGTAGTGCTGTCGCCATTATATCTCAATTATTATTCAATTTGTTATACACTAATTTTCCTGGTCTCACGTACTGTACACAGAATAACTTCTTGGAGAGCCTGTACTATTTTATTATGTACCAATTGATGCCACACTGGGCAATATACTCACAACAAGCTATGTACATTCCTTGCATTACATCATTTGTAAACCATAGCCTTCTGCTGTAGGCAAGCCAATGTGGTGTCTCGTCCTATAATGATGTCCATGGCACTTTACTCTTATTCTTTATACTGCTGCATCTTATAAAAATAATCCCTACAAGCAAAATTATATATTTATTCAGCATACAACCCCCCCCCCCCTTCCCTTAACAAAGATTACACCTCAGACTGGTTCTGATGTTGAGTCCTATACTGCTGTCCATATGGCGCACTATGCTGCTCCAGGTCCAAATCATACTGCTGTGACCTATACTGGCGTCCATAGTGCACATGTTGCTCAGGCTCATATTCCCGTACTACCTCTGTTCTATACTGCTGCCCATAAGGTATATGCCCTCTTGGTACTGGAGCAACATCCACCTGAATCCCCTGCCTGGAGGAGCTGGACATTGATGATGATTTTGACTGCATGCCCCGGGTGAAGCTCAGTGGTAGGTCCCTGTCATAGAGCTGCTCGTTAACCTGCTCCTGTTGGCTCTGCTGGTAGAGGAGGAAGGTGAAGACCCCTACAGCTAGAAGGGCCAATGCTAAAACAGCAGCCATACTGCCTGTGGCATACACGTATTGGTAGCCACTGGGGGTGGGAGTGGCAGTAGGGATCACTGTAAGAGAAAGGAAAATAAGGGTTAGTTTTTTAGTATTATCAGTAAATGCATGCAGAGAGGCTATGACTTCACTTGCGTTCATCATTAGTGGAGTACAATACCACCCCGCCCCTGCCACCCCCACAACAGGTTGTGTGCTAGAATCCAAAGCTAAGCCCTAGATGACATTGGACGCAATTATGCACTATTGATGCCATGGGCGGGTACTAGTTACCAAGTTGAGTCTGCGTAGTTGTTATTTATAAGAGGGTGTGACACTCTAGGACTGATGCTGCCCTCTGGCAGCTCTATTCCTATACATATTCATTGCACTGAAAACATGGAAGATCCGAAACTAGTCAGAGGTGACCACTTTAGGTGCTCAAGTTGAAGATACCTAAAACTACAACTTTAGGTAGTCAAAATGACGACTTAAGGTCGTCATGCTGACGACCTGAGTCATCAGGATGACAATACTGACAGTACAGAGTCGTCATATTGATGACTCAGGTCGTCAGGATGACGACCTAAAGTCGTTATTTTGACGACCTAAAGTTGTAGTTTTAGGTATCGTCAACTTGAGCACCTAAAGTGGTCACCGCTGACTAGTTTCGGATCTTCCATGTTTTCAGTGTGGTGACACATGTGAGGGGGACTTTGCCAAAGTCCCCCTCACCTCTGTCATCCATGGCTATATGTATAGGAAATAGTTCAAATGGTATCTGCCAGAGGGCAGCAAATGTCCTTGAGTGGCCAACCCTCTCTTAGTATATGGATAACACAAACACAGATTCAAATTGGTATTAAACTAGTACACGCCCATGATTGATCCATAGAAGTACTTTACCTCGTGGCAAATGCACCACACAAGGGGCCAAATGAATTGATGTATACGCTGTAAAATTATATTTGATAAAATGAAAATCTTTAAGTCTTGGCAATTACATGCAGGCTTCAAATTGAACCAGAATCCATTAGCAAATAGAATGCACAATTTCTTGATTTTAGAGTTTGAACATTTTTTGAATGTAAGCCTATGATAATGATATACCATACACTTACAATAGTCCTGTTTGGCCAGGGTGGGGAAATAGCTCTGCCAGAAGCCATACTTGGCTTGGTTGTACCGGAACCACATGTGTTTGTGGAAGTCCAAGATGAGGTACGTCAAGTTGTTGTCCGTGTAAGGATCCCACGTCACGTTACACGTCACGTTAGGGGTCGGGATCCTAATAAGATGGAAAAGGAAAATAAAAGGAAAATAAAGGCTGCTATAGATATCCTCCAAATATCCTATGGCATGCATAAGGAAAGCATTGAGGCCCTCAGAGAGACAGGGTGCCATTGAGAGAGCAAGGGAGAGAGAGACAGGGTATACAATGACAGAGAAAGTGAGTGAGAGAGAGAAAGAGAGAGAGAGAGAGAGAGAGAGAGAAACAGACACAGAGAGAGAAACAGATAGACAGACAAAGACAGCCCGACAGACGAGTTACGTTGTGGGGAAAAATTTGGTCTGGGCACTGTGGGGTTGGGTAATGGGTACAATCGATCATTGTGGGGTGCACATTTCATACATGTACATATGTACATTATGGGGTTAAAATGTCTGATTATAGTGGGGTCATATTGTTATTCAGGAATATATTTCATTAAATAGCAAAACAAGAAAGTAGCTTTGATGGCCTTCGAAACGCACCTAAGATCAAGTCGATCGGACCAGCGGTTGCTGAGATATTTAGTTTTGAAAGTTTTAGCGGAAGTATAAAAGAGTCCCTATTCAAAATGCTAGTTTCTGGCTGTGCTATTGGGGGGTGGAGACTGGATCATGGCTCAGTGGGCATTAACTCTTGCACCTACATGATGCAGGCTTCATCTGCTCACTGTAGGACTATTTGGGAAAAAGTGCCTCCGCTGCGTGATGGGGCCAGTCAAAGAATTGTTTGTTTTTGCTCTAACCCGTGAACCGTTGCACTTAGAGACACGGGACCGGGTGCAAATCGAAGCTTATCGCAAGGGCTACCAGGCACTCTTCAAATTGAAATTAACTGTCTCAGTTACTGAATGCATGGGGTGCAATCATCTGTTGTTTTGGGGTTACTGTGTCTGAATATGTGGGGTGCAATGTCTGTCGCTATGGGGTTATTATGTCTGTGCATGTGGGGTGTTATGTCTGTCGTTATGGGGTCATTGCGTCTGAACATGTGGGGTGCAATGTGTATTACTCACTAGGGGGCAGTAGGTGGTGATACTGTCTGTAATATGCACAGACTAATGTTGTCTGTCTGACAGACATGATCATTGTGGGGTTGTACCACGATCTCTTCACATGCACCACACAAGGTCATTTTGAACCATTTTAAGGACATTGCTTGTGGGGTTAACCACTAAAAGTTACCCTAGACCTGTTTTCACTTTTTTTTTACTCTTTTGGTCATATCTCCTTAACCCTTTAGACCTTAAACCGGCCAAAAACGGCCGTGTCTAGTCTCCTCAAAACGGCCGATTTTTTGCCGATTTTCACCGATTTTTAATGGTATGACAAAAACAGATATCAGTAATGAAAAATTAACAAAGTTGCTGTTCTTGTTTGATACTACTCAGCCGAACTTAAAGTAAAATTCTTATATATGAGCAATAGATAATATTTTACAAAGGTTTAAAGTGAGGCGAAGGGCCCAAATAAGAACCGATTTTTGGCCAAAATCGGTGAAATCTTGAGGCAAGAAAGCACTGTTTTCTAAAGGCTTGAATATCGTATTTAGAGCATTTGTGAGTATTTCCCTTAATGTTATGATTTTCCCTATTTCGTCACACACACACACACACACACACACACACACACACATATATATATATATATATATATATATATATATATATATATATATATATATATATATATATATATACACACTAGGACATCTGCCACCTACTGATTCTAGTGCTTACCAAAAACAACTTTGATTTTAATGGGAAACACTACCTACAAGTAGGTGGCACAGCCATGGGCACTAGAGTGGCACCCACTTATGCCAATCTATTCATGGGTGACCTGGAGAATTGTAGAATATATACCTACCCCATACAACCCCTAGTTTGGTATAGGTTTATTGACGACATTTTCTTCATTTGGACACATGGCCAAACTGAACTACACAAGTTCTTGGACTATGTGAACTCTGAGGAAGTAAGTGAAACCATAAACTTCAAATCAGAAACCTCCACAGAGTGTATCAACTTCTTAGACACCACTGTCAGAACCACCAATGGTGGTCCCCTCACCACTGAATTGTATGTCAAACCTACAGACGGTGACAATTACCTACATGCAGACTCAACTCACCCCAAGCACTGCAAACTAGGCATCCCCTACGGCCAATTCCTACGTATTCGTAGGATTTGCACCCTAGAGGAGGACTTCGTCAAACACTGTACCATCAAAGGTAAATACTTTGTGAGACGAGGTTACCCAGCCTGCTTCATACAGGAAGCCTTTCGCAAGGCACTCCTAGTCCCCAGGGAAACCCTTCTCACTGTCAAACCAAAAGATACTGAGGAGGATATCCCCATGATCCTCATTTCTAACTTCTGCCCAGGCTTTAATGGCCTACGCAAGATTGTAGAAAATGACTGGGATCTAGTGGGCAAATTGTGCAGCACTAGGGAGCTACACAAAAAACGCCCAATCTTTCCCCACAGGAAACCCAAATCCATTAGGCAAATCCTGGTCCGTGCAAAATTGAGGCCAGATGACTCTACTCCTACGCCTCACACCCACAAGTGCATCGCCAGAGGCACTTGTAGATATTGCACACGTCTCGACACCGGGGGCAGAATCACTTGCACAGTAAATTCAATGTGAACTGTTGCAGCTCAAACCTGATTTACTGCCTACAATGTAGGAAATGTGGGATCCAATATGTCGGACAGACCCAGAGTGAATTCAAAGAACGGTTCAAAACCCACTTTGATAAAATTGCTCATCCAGAACGAGACCAAAAGACATCCCAATTGGCTGTCAGGTCCGGCTTCCACTGGGCAGACAGCATAATCGGGGCACACTTTAGGTCGGAAGGCCACAGTGGCATAGATGACTTCATTTATGCAACTCCGCAAAGTGAAGCTGCAAAGCGCCAACTGAACGTCTCTGAATTTAACTGGATCCAGAGACTCCATACTACAGCACCAATAGGTTTGAATATAGGGGGCCCCAGCCTCAAATAGACAAACCAGGCTCGGACGGTGAGAGACTACACCCTAGTAATGTTACTAAAAAAAGCTTATCATGCACGTAGTAGTCTCTCGCCCCGTTTTTCTTTGATTGGACCAACCACACCAATGTGGTGACAGGCCACATAACCGTCTTGGACTTGGAACTGGACCCTTCCAGTGCTCAACTCCCTACCTACCTTACCAGTATAATCCCAATCTGACAATCACCCCCCCCCCCCCATGGTGAGTGTCAACCCCCCGGGGGACCTTAATTTGTTGGATCATGTCACTGTGACCTAGTGTCTCCATCCAGGAGACACACCTCATTGACCAAATCCCATTTCCCAAAATAATCAGCAGACCCTATGAATTAATTACATCATAATTAATTATAATCTGTTTAGCCAAGTGCAGCCTGATGAGTCCCATGGACGAAACCGCTCACATTTGCAGCCCCTTACCACTGCAATTATCCCTGTCAGTGATAAACAACATACTTTGTTGAATCACCTGACAACTAGATACACACCAAGTAACTGTCTCCATATGCTCTGTGTGATGTCACTGGTATCCTAGGTTACTGAGGTTATGATGTCATAGGGAATTCTCAACTTGAGAATTCAGTCAAGCGGTAGCTGCCAGACAGTGAGGACTGGATTAATATTTCGCAACATCCTATATATATATATATATATATATATATATATATATATATATATATATATATATATATATATGTTCCATAATGAAGTGTCTCTTAATAACTCAGTGGTATTTTTGAGGGTATCTATGATTACCTCAGATCTATACAATATTTAATAGGCTATAGCATATAAGATGGCAGTATTCCTTACGTATATTTGATGAAGTTGGTCCACATCATCATGGTACAATCAGACATGTTCCTATCCTCCCAGTTATACCACTGCCTCATTTGAAGCTCTGTCTGATTAACAACTGTCTCGTTCATGAACGGGTAACCAAACACGTAGGGGATCTGTGCTGAGTATGACGAGCCTTTGAGAAAAAATCATAATATATATTAGAGACAAATGCTACCCGGTACACAGAAGCCACCTGGTGTCAGAAATCAAAAACCCATCAGTTATACTATTTCAGTGGTATTTCTCACCCTCACTGGACTTCTTTACCTGCACATATTTTTTTCAGTTCATTTCTGATCACTCTGGATAGATTAAAGATATTTATATGCCATTTGAATTCCCATAGGGCCTTATAGTTAAGGCAAAATTAATATTTTTGAAAAATCCGCAACTTTTTCATTTCAACAGTGACCCCCCATTTTTCTTTTATCAAAATGTTTGTATAGATGTCATCCTTCAATCCAGAACGTCTTGTAGAAAATCAGTAGAGGGTCAGAATGTATGAGACATGATATGAAAAATTGTTTTTACCATTCGTTTCTGTAGTTAAGGCATTTTACACTTAATTGCCACACTGTAAAAGTCAGCACCGTGACATAGGGATTTTTTTTTTTGCATTTTCTTATTGTTAGTGCATCAAACTAATATAATACAGAGTTATTTGGGATTATCAGCAGCAGAACCTGTTCTGGACATGTGGTAGCATTTGTCTTTAATAGATAAATCAATACGATGATGATAGAAAAAGAGAATCCGTTGTTCCTTTTTGGTGACGATGGTGCAATGCTGGTCAGGAATGCTTGCCAGCAGGACATCATTCATAATAGCGCATCTTGAAGAGGGACAGGGTTTTGAAATCATTATATGCTCCCTTGAAGGGTTAAGATGGGGGGGGTGCGGCCAGATACATTACAAGTCGTCGGCAGACAAAAAAACAGCACTTTATCTAAGAGAGTATTTATTTGGGGGTCAGTAGACCAATTGGTTAAAGCACCGGCTATCAATGATAAATCGCAGTCCCTTATAAAGTCATTACATTAACTTACCCATCCAGTGTGGGAGGTAGTCATCATAGGACCTGTAGCTCCATACATACATGTAGGAGGACTCATAGGGTGCATGGTACTTAATGACCCTATCCATGCCAATACCAAAGTCAAGGTCAGTCACCATCTGCAAGGTCAAACGTTAACTTTTAGTGCAAGGTTCCTCTGTCACTACTGCAACTCTGGTTGTAGTGGGCAATATGACCATTCTAAACCAATTTTAGAAACAGAACAAGTCAGGATTTCTTTAGGTATACCCCAGTAAGTTAAAATGGCTGTAGGGCAATCATACCGAATCTTTTAAAAGGACCAATTGAAATGATGAAATGACGGCCAGTGCACATTTATAATAAAGCTAAATCTTGATTTAGACATTGGTCGCATTGAGTTCTTAGCAATAAATGCCAACTGTTTGCCTTCATACCCTAGCATTGGGGTCATCAACTATACATCTACTTACACTTATGAACTCCTGTGCTCTAGCAGTGCGGTTCCCAGGGTCCGGCCAGTAGGTGTACTGGAACCTAACAGCCTCCTTGGCCCTCTGCCAGTGTCTGTCCATCACCCGCCACGACTTCAACTGCTTGGTTAGGAACTCATCAAATGCAACTTCAAACATGCCATTCCCTAGGCCCCTCACTGTACGATCTGTGGGCGGTGAGTTAGATTGGGCATTTACATCTTGAAGTGCCCAAGAGGGGTACAGAGAGAGAGAGAGAGAGAGAGAGAGAGAGAGAGAGAGAGAGAGAGAGAGAGAGAGAGAGAGATGGACAGACAAAGACACAGAGAGACAGGGACAGAGGGAGAAGGAGAGACTGATAGAGAATATGTCAAATTTCATCTACTTATTCGCTTCTGTATTTCCTTTTACTTAATTCCCTCTCCCCTGATAACCTAAAGGAATTTGGTTCCCATCATCATAGACTATCAATTTTAAAGGTTCAAACACACAAACTTTGGTAAACTTGGATTATTGTAAATCAATAAAGATTCTGGAATGAGTGCCCATTTTGAATAGAATTAAAATGCCAACTTACTGGCCTTCCTGGTGCCATCTTGCTGGTTGATACCTATGATGATAGGTATCTTGGCAAAGCTGTCCTGTCTGCGCAGGTCAGATGGCAAGTAAGGCAAGATGGCGTCTGTCACCATGCCGCCATCTTGGACTGGTCCCCATACGTCACCAAGGTCACCATCCTGGTTTCATGAAACAAAGTAAAGCATGTGTTCTATAATAATAATACTATAATGTGTACATAACAGTATACTATTCACATGTAGGCCGACCCAAACTGTGGCCTTTACACAAACTGTATATATATATACTGCTTACATGGGCCTCTACCATGGCCTGTGCACACACAAACTTGCACACATACTACACACAGTATACTACTTACATGGGCCTTCACCATGGCCTGTGCACGCACTATGGCGTCCCAGGGAATGGTCTTGTTGTCCCTCAGACACTCCAACATGACATAGGAGTCGTCTGTAGGGCAATGGAACCACTCGGCGAGCTTTTTACCATAGTCCTGGGGCCTCCAGAATGGGTCTATGTAGGCTAATCCTGCCATGTCACTGCCACTCATTAGGATAGCCTTATGGAAGTAACCTGTGGTGTAGATTGGGGAGGAAAAATATAGCTTCGTTCATGACAGTGGCGGATCCAGGATTTAGAAAAGGAGGGGGCGCGGCCCAAAGGAGGGGGCATACCTCCCCCTTTTGAGGATTTATGGAGCCCAAAGTGATCAAATAAACTCTTACAGACAAAAAGGAGGGGGCGCGGGCCTATATGTACGGTTCTTAGAGTGCGAGGCACTCTCATAATTTATAACGGATTCAAATTCCAGCAAACTATATAAGCTAAGTCCCAAAGGTGGGGCCGAAATGAAAATTGACAACTATCACAAAGACGTACGCTTATTATTAGTCCTTGGGGATACAATCATATGTCCTGCACTTGCTGCTCCGGCCTCATCCCCCATTAAGGTGATTTGGTTAGGGTCTCCTTTAAAGGCCCTGATATTCTCACGTACAAACTCCAGTGCTAACTGCTGGTCCCACAGCCCCCAGTTACCAGGCCCGTGTCTGTCATCTGTAGTTAGAAAACCTGGTAAAAAAAAGGGAAGAATACAAGTGAATTAAATTTCTGTCATCAATTGTGTATATTGACATGTAATAAGAGGATGATAAGAGATCATAGAATCATCTTTAATGACAGTCTGTATGATTACAGCTTATTGCGCTTCTCCCCAATATGTCTATTTAGCCTTCTTTTTTTAGGGAATGATAAATTTATGAATCTACTAAAGTTTATTTTATTAATCTTTATATTCAGAAAGGCGTAAAGTTAACTTGTATGATTTAATTCCCAGAAGAAAATAAGTCAATATAGACAAAAACAGAAACAAATGATTTAACCTCTGGTATATGAAAAAGAGAACTCGTCCCATGATAATTGATTCTCATCGACAGATTTGATTGTTAAAAAATATAAAATAGATACTATAGAAATGTAAAATATGAATAAGACAAGAAGATAACTGACTCACCCAGAGCCCCAAGCCTGTAGTTTAGAGTAACCACGACCACCTCTTGCCTGACCAGTACCTGACCAGGGTAGATCTGGGCACTCCCATACACAAACTCCCCTCCATGTATGAAGACCACCACTGGGTACAACGTATCCATAGAGTGCCAGGTGATGTTGGGTGCAAACACATTCAGGTAGAGACAGTCTTCACTGATGTTGGCCTTAGGGTAGGTGGGGATGTCCCCACGTATGTGGGCTATGTCCTGGGGGCAGGAATTCCGGAAGTACGTCGCCTGCCATGTGTCTCCCCATTTTGGTCGGCGAGGGCGCTACAGTAATAAAATTTGGTTTAATGTAATGATATTGTATTATAATAATGTTGATATACCAATTCCTCAAAGCTCACTGGTTGTCCTGATGCACCTGTAAGCTAGCCCTGTCATACTGCGCCAAGCTATTTACAGGACATTGCATTGTATTTTTTAGCGCCTCCCACGCCGCGTAGCGGCGGTACCGCGAAGCGGTACGGGAGTGCGCTATGATGATTTCATTTGCCCCATGTGATGAGGTCTCACAATACAAAATAACAGTGGGAGGCGTTTTTTTTACGCGGTCACAACCGCATTTCTTGTTAGTAAACAGTAAGACCTGCTGCTAGTACTAATATAATGACTCTATGGTAGATTGCCCTGTACCCAGTACAGGGCAATGTACTGCATCGGGGCTGAGAGTGTATCTGAAACTAACCCTTAAGGAATGTAGCAATTTAGCGGCATGATGCATAAATGTATCACATGAGAAGTGGTACTTACATCGTTAGGTCACCGTCAACGGTTCCAGTGGTATACAGCTTTATAAAGGAATATGTCAATATGTTGTCCATATGTTATCTACATAATTCATTCGTCACAAGGAAGCCATTATCAAAGCCACTTTTTATATACTACTCACACTCAGTACCAGTTGAACCTCAAAGAGGGTGAATAACGGAGGGGGGGGGGCATATGCAAAATGAGAAAAGAATAACTTTCTGGTCAATGGAGGGAAGGGGAATGGCTTGAATCGAAGAGGAAAATTGCTATGCCTACCATTTAGGAAGGGGCCGAGAGAGTTGCCAGCAGTGAGAGAAATAGAGAGACAGATGCCAGAGAGAGTAAGAAAGAGAGAGAGAGAGAGAGAGAGAGAGAGAGAGACGGCACTAGGACCCATATCTATACAGAGGAGAGGGAGCTGATGAAAGCAATAATTGGGAAAGCGGAAATAGGGCGGTGAGGGCTTTTAACCATAGAATAGGGGGGATGAAAAAGAAATTCCTACCTGAAATCGTAGACGTCCTGTCGGAGGCTGAGCATAGGGCACCCCCAGGAAACAGTTGACTCTTTGCACGTACCATCGTGGTTGTTCATCCCAGTCAGGGTTCCATGCCTCATCCTCGACATGCCAGGGTACACTGAAACCTCTGACGTCACCATAATATGTCCTCACAACCACACTATCGTCAAAGTCATGCCATGGAGGTTCCCAAGGCTTAAAGAGCTGCTGTGCCTGACTGATGCATACCCAGGAGGAGGCCAGGAGCAGTAACGTCATCATGACGTCACAGTACGTCATACTGCGTCTTTTGACGTCACGTCCAGTTTTAAAAAGCATGCTGTTTCTTTCTGGACTTTATGTGAGCTTTTATAGAGTCCTGCATTTTGAAATACAAATAAATGATCGATCACCATGCCACTATGATTATTTACTACCAATTTAAAGGATCATTTCTATTGGCCCAGGTCAATTGGTCTTTGCGATATGTCCGAGAGCATTCAATCCAAAACCCATTTGAGCATATTTCATAAGTTTAACTTGCACAAAACCTTTTTTGTTCTATAACACTGGTCATTTGGTCTTACTGGTTCCTCCAAAAGTAGTGCAATTGGAAGTATAACATGTTTGAAGACTATACCTGCATAAGGCATGCAAATGTCATGAAGGCCTGGGGATTGATTAAGTCTATGTAACTAGGCTGAGATACTGCTTAACTATGATTTCGTATGTGTAGTTCATAATGTTATACTGAATCATATCAATGTTTTGATAATCAGGATTTATGCACATTATAGTCTGTGTCAAATACAGGTAAATTTATGCTGGAACTTACCTGGACCTGGCAAATCGTTCCCTCTCTTACGCCTACACCCAATGCTTATTCATGTTCTTCACCATACCTCTTGCTATGTCCCGGTGTTGATGTTCGCAAATATAACAATACTCCAAATATCGTAAGTCCTTGTCCCTGTTAAAATGGATAGCGGCCATTTTACCTGGGGGGACTTTGTGACCTGAGTCCTGTTATGTGGGTCATTCGGATATAGAGATAAGGACTGTGTATTGATTGATAGTGTTGGCTGTAGAGGGTGTGAGATAAGCAGACCTATATTTGTAACATGTATAAGGATAGAAATAACCAGACGAGTAGCAGCTGCACATGGTTTCCTTCTACCCTGATTTCAACTTTCAGATAGAATAGAAAGATGACAGGGAAGAGAGAGAAAGTAAAAGTAGAATAGTCCTCTGCATGAAAAAGACTTAGAAAACATTAAAAACGTTTTCTGCCAAGTGGGAGAGCTGGTCAATATCTAAATGGTTTGAGGGTCACATAATGTTACGCTGTATTTGGACCTGTACCCTTTGGTTCTCATGATGCATCTGATGATTATAGATGCAGTCCTGTCTTGTCAAATCCCTAGAGGCCGTTCCCCATCTTTACTAGTTTCTATGTGCGAACAAGTCCTTGGATAGTACTCTTATTCCAGTAGTCAATATATGAGAATCAGGACCCTTTCGAGTGGGAAAATGCCAGATTTCAAAGTCTCACCACCAGCCCGGGAGGGGGGCGCTTCATGTATATTGGAGATGCACCAGTGTACGGCAGGCTAGGGTACTTTTTGAACAAAATCCCTTTTTGGATTAAAAATGTGTCGCTCAGACTGTATTAAATTTTTGTTCAGCTGTGGTCTAAAAATATTTTCCTCAAAATTCCCCCTGAAGCATGTGCCTATATGACATAACATAAAAGGGCTCTTTTCTCTTGAAATTATGTTCACACATAATTTTTTATCACCCAAAAGTATGAAGGAGTAACCCCCTGGGTCTAAACACCAGCGCGGCATGCATTCCCCCCCCCCCCTTTAGAAGGACACCATTGGTGTCGGTAACTTCCTGGTTTTATATGAACGACATGATGTTCCCATTTCCAATTGTTACTGCGAAGACTCTTATGCCTAGGCCTATCAGGCGTAAGAAGCCCTATTATATTTATTTATTTTTCCCTTTTCTCTCCCCCTTTCTTGTGGCAGTAGACAAAGAGAATGTGTACGAGCACTAAAGTCTGAAATCACCCATCCAACCCGTTGCTAAAGAGGGCCACTCCCCCCCCATGGTAGATGAAGTCAATCCTACTGGTAGTATAGTAGGGGTGTCAGGCTATTTGAATCTGCTTGGAGAGTGCAGTATCGTTTCTTGAGCATGGGTGCGGGTCGGGGATTCCCCAGGGTTTCAATTCAACATCACTCATTACTCCACTGCTGGTCGAATAGGATTGGCTGAGTTGACTTTCCATCGATACTAGGTTGGGTGTAGTTTCGGACACGTGGGAGTGCCCCATAGCTATCAGTTTATCAGCAGTGTCAAGTCAGCAGAACTCAACTCCACCCCAATCCACATCTTCGCCTCAACTGAATCGTCAGTTGTACTCAGTTGGTTGAAAACACTAACAGAGAGTTAGACTCAGAGTCTTCCTTCACGGCTGGAATAGCCTCACATGACCTACATGGCTCTGCAGGCATACTAAACATATATCGGTTTGAGATAGTAGAAAGCCGTGGAAAGCACAAGGTTCAACACAGCATCTATAGACCTACACAGATCTACTGGCCACCTGTATGAAATCATGAAGAGGGAGACCACGTCTGGCTGATAGAGCGATTAGACCTAGACAGGTAAGTAGATCTATACCATAGCTCGCAGAGTGGACAAAAACAAAAGCTTGATATATACATGTATTAAGAGTTAGATTATGTTGGAATGGGGTGGAGGCATGGGGATGGGCTGGGCTGTTACTTGTGCAGACAGGTCCTTCAGTTCTCATGACCCTAAAACGTAGTTGATTTCAGCTTCTTGGTTGATTGGGCATAGTATACATAGGGCCTAGGCCTTACTGACAACACCCGATATTAATAATTCCATTGTTTGTTATCCCCGGGTTGTCACCCTTTGTAGCTTGTAATGCTTTTATGAAATGACGGCACTGCAGTGACACGTTTTCTAGGTAGCACCATTAATCATGGGCGTGGAAAGCAGGGGGGACATGTTACCCCACTTTTGGCCAACTCCTCAAAAGGTAAAAACTAAAAGGTCAAGCAAAGGGAGGTCAAAAATTGCAGAAAACCCCCTGGTCGAAAGGACGATTCGTGGTGAGTACATGAACCGCTCTATCGAGTTTTGACCCCGTAGCCCCCGAGTGTGTTTGTTGGGTCCCCCCCCCCCACCAAGCCTCCAAGGAGCCTTTTTTTTTTTTAAAGAAAAAAAAGCCCCCCCCCCCTGCCCTCTATCTAACAACACCTCCCCACCTCCTGGCAATAAATGAGTCGGCCCTTTAACACTAGAGAGATTTGGTACATCCTGGTATGTGCAGAGAGGTCACATTTTCTAATTATATACCTTTCAGAAAGCTACAGCAGAACTACGTCTCTATACCAAATATGGATCATCCAAATAGACATTTCCCGTTATGTGAGGAGAGCCTGCCTGACTTTGTTGAAAACCATCCTCATATGTTCACATTGTATGGAGAGGGTCCTCTAGAACCACTGTCTCAAGCTACAGGCCTATATAGCACCACTTCTGAAGAGTCTATGTCATTGACAACACCTATAACTTCTCTCGTTGGAAATGATATTCAGGTATGTAAATTAATTTTGGTAATTATGATTGAATTGGATGTCTTAGTCTAAGCCGCACATAGAATTGGCTTATACCTGAGGAGAGCACCTAACTATGCCTTACAGAATCTTCCTGGAGTCAGGGTGTGCCTTATAGGCGAGGGTATTTTATAAAAAAAATACCAAAGAGTCCAAGTTGAGCCGTATGGCTATACATATAGTTATAGGGTGGTGCTGAACTCTAGGTGCGTCTTATACACGAGGTACGCTCTGTACTCAGGTTTTTACGATAGCCCTGCAAACTGAGTAATGACACATAATGAAAAGTTGGACCCTGTTGATAACTTTAAATATCATGAAGTAGCAATAATGGAACAAACACATTGCCAATACAATAGACATTGAAATTTGGACCACTCCTTTATATCTACCAGGATGTAATAAAATTGTGACCCATCTTTACAAAATGAAGGATAAGAGTCATTTTTGAGAGAAAAGATACAGGCCACCAAAGGCAAAAATGTTGTTTTGTCCAAAAATGAGTTGTGGGCAGCTTTTGATAAAATAGGTGTCAACTAGGTTGAATCGAACATTTGTAGGTAGATTTTTACTCTGTTCAAATAGCGCTAGTTTAGCATTAGAATTATACATATGCCATAACAGCCCACTGGATGTTAATAGCTTACGAATATAAGTGGGGATATTGACTAATAACAACAAATGTAGTGTTTCAGGATGCCATGGTTACCTAATTTGGAATCTTCTTTAAAATTTGTATTGAAGAGCCCACTCCAACAGCTTTCAGAAAATGTAATATGAGGTGTACACCAAAAGAGTATGTTCAGAGATAACACAAATTATACCAGTGTGATTACTGTTTTGTAAAATGATTGGTTTTCCCTGAAATTCTGAAGTCTTTTTTAATATAGGACCGGAGCCTTTACAGGGCATTTCCTCAGTGTATTTGGGTTTTATTTTTCAGCAAGTACTTTAACATACTTCCCATATTCCTATATACAAGTGTAATATATCAGATGAAAGCTCTTAGTACCTAGCTCATATTTTTTTCTCTACTGCGGCCTATCCTTCACTTTGTAAAGAGTGGTCATTTAGCCAATGATGGCTAGTATACTATTATCACTATATAGATCACAGTTTAAACCTCCCATTATATCACTGATAATGCAATTGCAAGGTATATTCTTTTTCCCAGACAGAAGAAACAGAAACTAAGGCAGCTGCGGATTTCCTCCCAGAAACTCTGCTTCAGAGTAGTTCAGTCGCAGACAATATATTAGACTATAGACCAGTCATGGATCCCTCTGAAGACTCTTCCCTGCTGTATGAGCTAGGCCTGCTTGACTTTGTTAAAAGTCATCCTCATATATTCACATTGTACGCAGAAGGACCACTGAAAGAATTATTTATGGTAAGACCATTAGAAACATTGCATGATGAGGGACTGTTAGAACCATTGTACAGTAACAGACCTTTGGAACCATTGCTCGAGAAAGAATCGCCAGAATCATTTCAAAGGCAAGCACTGCCAGTACAACAAGAACCCTTGCATGAAAAAGGGCCACAATCCTTGCATGAAGAAGAACCACCAGAACTTTTGCATGAGAAAAAGCCACCAGAGCCTTTGCATGAAAAAGGGTCACTAGAATCATTGCATGAAAAAGGACTACCAGAACCATTGCACGGAGAACCTCCTCTTAAACCACCACAGTCTGAATCAGCAGGTCTAGAAGCTTCAAATGAGCCTTTATTATTGACAGCAGCTAAACCGTCCACAGTTGGGGTTGACACCCAGGTAGATGAATTTAATTTCTTGATTAGTGTTGTTATTGTTGGTTATGGCATAGGTATGCAAAATTAGGTGTCTATGTTTAGCCTAGGTTAGCTGTGACTAAAATTGATATTTTTTAGTTAGATGAGAAATAATTCACTGCACCTTGTTAGGATGTTCATAATTATATTATAGTGGCAATGGCTGAATGGATATATATTAATCAAAATATTAGGAATCAAATGAATACTATGAGAATACCAGGGATTAGTCTGTAAACTGTTGTAGTTGCTGTTTATTGACTTGCACAAGCGATGTACATGCATATGATATTAGGCATATAGAACAACCAGCCAGTAGCTGCTTAATCAAATGACAGACATAAGTTAGATACCAATATTTGTTTACTCCAGGCATACCCGATTCACATGCTAAAATACTTTTCTTCACAGACCAAGGAAACGGACACTAGAGAAGCCGTGTATTTCTTGGTAGGAAAGGTACTACAGAAAGGTCCAGTGACAGCCAATGTCCTAGCTGGGACCCTATCGCAGACAACTAAAGCAGTACGTGTAGCTGCCGGAAAGAATAAAGATGGTGTCCTTGACTTTGTTAAAAGTTACCCCAAGATATTTGTTGTCTCTGAAAATGGTGTTATCAATCTAACGCTGAGAGTTATCAACACTTCGCTGAAATCAGGAGATGATGGACATGCTGGTTCCGAGGTACACATATATATATTGTTTTAGTGGTGGGATCTTTTTCAAATGTATGCCAAATGTTATTACTGACAAAGATCTTGTGGCATAATTAATGTTAACAATGCCTTATTCCTATATTGTGTTCCATGATATACAATGCTGAGATACTTGCATTACTCTACGTGTAATTATCAGTCAGTATATACATTGGAGGTGCAGGGCAGTGCATATTTTAACGTAGTAATCTTACATAAATAACAATAATTTGCAACTTATGCTGCAAGAAGGGGTCTTGGTACCCCCTGCACTAAAACCCCTTTTCGCAGATCCTGTCACTAATGGAGACTGTGTATATGCAACTACAACATACAAAGTTCCACTACTAATTATGGCCGAGGAACTAGTTTATAGATATTGCAATATATAGAAATATTGCTATTCATTTTAGTAAGCTGTCTCGAGACAGCAGTTTTGAACAGGTTGGCATCACCCCATAGACTGCAAGGCAATGAGATATTTCCTTGACCAGCTATACTTCATGTCTGACTATATTATGTATGTTGCAGGAACAACAACCTGAGCCTGATGTTACAGAAGAGGCAGTTACCTATTTGAAGCAAAGGCTAATACAGAAGGGCCCGCTCTCCATAGACACCCTAAAGGGATCCCTAACAAAGGCGATCCGCGAGGCAGCGGGCAAAACGAGGGACGAATTTGTAAAATTTCTAAAATTGCATCCTCACGTCTTTACAGTATCGAAAGATGGCATCATTGACCTTCATCCAAAAGAAAAGGTAAATCTTGTTACAGTTAATGTATATGATATGCTGGAAAGTGGTTCATTCTTTCAAAATGTAATATATTGTATGATATGGAACATTGCACGAAAAAAATAAAGATAATACCACATGGTAAAGGGAAAATTATATGAGAACAATACCAAGAACGATAAGTTTAAGGTTTGATGGTTTGAGAATCTGTCTTGCTTATCTGCTAGCATTCTCACTGAAATCTGGCGATATTTATACAGCTATAAGCATTTATATGCAGAAAGTGTCAGGGCATTACTAACCATTTGTACTTGGGATATCAAGAATGCGAATAATGTCCTTCAATTCTCATTTATAAGGTAATGGAATGATAGTTTCCATTGGACAGAACTGTTACATTTGTGATATCAGTATTATCATATCTACCTTTCAGCAAAGTGAATATTCTTGATTTTTTTCTCAGACAGACCAGATAGGTAGAGCAGCAGTAAAGTATCTAAAGGAAAATATCCTTGACAAGGGTCCAGCATCAGCTACAGTGCTGGCAGGATGTCTCTCGCAAACAACAAAAGCAATACGTGAAGCTGCCGGAAGAAATAAAGACGGTCTTCTCATCTTTGTCAAAAGTCACCCCGAAACTTTCACCGTATCTAAAAAAGGCACTATTGACGTCACACAAAAGGTGTCTAACACTTCAACAAAAGCCACAAAGAGTGCCAATGACACTAAAACTGAACCAAAGGTACTTACTTATTTCAATTATAAAGCCTTCTGGTATAGCTCCATGCTCCATGGGATTTTTGTGGTATTGGACAATACAAAAACAATTTAGGTACTTGATACCAGTATTGACCCAAATTTCCTTATAAGATACACTTTGAAAGGACATTCCTACTACACAAGGACTGAGCTATATTTTCAAAGTATTAAATGCATAGACCCAATTATTAGCTGTATTACAATGTTGAATTGTATAAAATGAGTTACATCCTAGTTTGGAAAGTGTGTACATAAGCAAATGTCCATAACCAGGGAATAAATTTGCATCGTATTCACCGAAGTGAGGCTGTCCGTATTCAACGATGCCTTATAGGCAGAGTTGAATGCGGACAGGCCTCACCGAGATGAATACGATGCAAATTTATTCCCTGGAATGGACATTTGCATTTATGTCATGGCCTAGGGGGTTATTTTGCCTTTAAATAAAGAAAAACAGCTCAGATCTGTTCAAAATCCAAGATGGCGG
Source organism: Acholoe squamosa (assembly GCA_949317995.1). Classification (NCBI taxonomy): domain Eukaryota; kingdom Metazoa; phylum Annelida; class Polychaeta; order Phyllodocida; family Polynoidae; genus Acholoe; species Acholoe squamosa. The sequence goes on from OX439051.1 coordinate 20,807,540, forward strand.
ACACCCATTGAATACAGACATATTGTATTCAATGCCCCCCATTGAATATGGCGGTTCTAGTACTAATCTATTGTGACGGTCGTATCAGCCATGACATAAATATTGAATGCTTTTTCTTACAGTCCAAGAAAACTAGCACACAAGAAGCAGTGGACTATATAAAAGAGAAATTGATGCAGAAGGGGGCGATGTCTATACACACTCTTCAAGGTTGCCTATCACAAGCAACTGCAACAATTCGTGAAGCAGCTGGTAAAACAAGAGACGGCCTTCTTGACTTTCTGAAAGGGAACTCCTCTGTATTTACAGTGTCGAAGGAGGGTGTCATAAATTTCCACCCAAAGGAACAAGTGAAGGATGTTCCAACTAAAGCAATGGATGCCCCATCACCGGGTTCTTCTAATAAGAATATTCAGCAGGTATTCAGTCAATATGTATACCTTTATTATATTTCTACACTAAATGACAAAGTCAATTGACTTCAGTCTGGCTGGTGGCACCCGGAGGTCAAGATAATTATACCGGGGAATGTTCCTAACAGTGTTTGAAATGTTGATGATGCCATGAGATAATGAAGTTTTATATATATTAGGTAACCTACTAAAGGCATTTAGGTAACTTTTCTAGATTGGTTAAAATTTCACCCCAAATTTTCCCAAAAGCTAAAACAACATAGAATACTAGGCTTCTCATCGAATATGTCGGATGTAATGGTGAAGGAAAGACACTGTGGTCTGTGTAAAATTGTATCAAAGGAGGTGGTCCTACTGTCTATGCATGACGGTGGTGTCACCTAGTACTGCAAAGATGATGGTGGATATAATATCACTTTAGACTGGTATGGAACTGCTCAAAATTAAGCCCCAGATCTCTTAGAGTGTGCCTCACATATGTGGTTATGATACGTGGTGTACCTTATACACAAATACCAATGATATATGCTGAACTAAGATCACTCTCATAATCATCTTCGTACGAAAATATATTTTTCTTTGTAGGCCAATGGACCCAGCAGAAGAGAAGCAGTGGAGTTTTTGAAGGAGAAATTGAAACAAAAAGGAACAGTCTCCATAGATACCCTTCAGGGATGCTTATCACAGACAACAAAGACAACTCGTGAAGCTGCAGGCAAAACAAAAGAAGGCCTCCTTAAATTTTTGAAAGGGAACCCCTCTGCCTTTACGGTATCCAAGCATGGTGTCATCGACCTCCATCCAGATGAAAGAGCAAAGGATGGCCCAGTTGAAACAGTGGATACCCCACCAAGTGGAATCGGTTCTTCTGTTCAAAATGTACAGCATCATACACAGCAAAATGCACAGCAGGTATTTCACCCTTTTTTCTGATATCGTAAAACAATAATGAGTCAGCTATGTTAGAGTCGACTAATTGTAGACCTACCTCTAACAAAGGAGTCAATTGTAGCTGGAAGCATATTTTCATAGAAATTGTACTAAATTGTAGTAAAAGATTTGTTTGAGATATTGATTATGCCATATTGATATAGAACAGAAAAGATTAGAAAAGCAACTCTCTTTTTTTATGATTTCTCAAGTAAGTCCCTATTTTCTCTAACATCACTACACATTTTCTTCATTAATTGTAAATAAAAGCGCACTTTTCCTGACAAATCAGATGGACGTAGAAAGGAATGTTGTGGAGTTTCTTGAGGAAAAGCTAAATCAGAAAGGGCCTGCATCAGCTACCATACTGGCAGGAAGCCTCTCAGGAACAACAAAGGCTATTCGTGAAGCTGCTGGAAAAAATGATGAGGGTCTCCTTAGTTTTGCCAAATGCCACCCGGACAAATTCACTGTATCTAAAGAGGGAATAATTGTCCTGAATGAAAGATATCAAGTAGTAAGCCCTGGGCCAAATGACTCTAGTCCATATAATGTTGTAACTGACCGTGAGGCAACCATTTTAAAGAATGTAGTTCTACTGCTACTGGCCAATCATGAAATGGCATACAGAGAACTTTTGTCAACCTTGACTGAGATTATGCCTGATTACAAGAAAGAGTTTCCATCTGAGGAGAACCTACTGTTTATACTTGATAAGTATGACTTATTCGAAAGAGGGGCAGTAGGTGTTTGCCTAAAAGCCGTACCTAGTGAAGGATACATTACGAAGTTAGATGGAGAATATGGGTTTATTGATAAGGCCACTCACAAACAGGGCGCATTCTTTCATCAGTCTGCTGTCTATATTCCACCACAGGTTCATGTTACCAATGAGCTTGACTACCAGTTGAAGGTCAAAAGTTGTGTCAAGTACATCTCAGTTTCTGATTCCTCTGTGCCTAGTTCCGTTTTACCCAGAAAAGCTATACTGGTTTGGCTCACAGGTGGGCCTAACATGATGAAACTGCAACAACAGGTGAATGCAGATGGTAAAACAAAGCTCCCAACCATGCCTTCATTTCCTGCAAATCAGGTAAGGCACAAAAATGAATCAAGAATGCAGAAGCCTGTACTTAGGGTAACTACAGAGAACCCAGGAAAAGACAAAGGCATTTTTTATATGAATCAAACTCTGGTATATATATTCATGAGCATGCTCAAACAAAAGGTCACTTCTATTTCAAGGCGGGTATTAGCATGCTATCCTGGTTTACCCAGATTTGTAGCTACTATGCTAGCAGATGCTGCTATGTGTCGAGCATTCACTTCACGATACCCCACAATATTGAACTTAAGTGACGATGGTTCGACATTGACCTTGTTACATCTGCCCAAGGATACATCAGGATGGTCCATGAAAGATGTCCAAGTCACATTAGTTGGGCCAAATTCTGCTATTGCTGATTCCAAATATGGCAGAGTTTTTATCTTTCGACAGGACTGTTTGTGTTTTGATGGTACTTCACCTATTCAAAGTATGGATGTTCCAAAGGGTAAGCTGAAATCAGCATTAAAGGTTGGGGACAAATTAACATGTGTTACTGTTTCATACCATGTACCGACACCTGTTCTACCAGGGGCAGAATCCTCCAAGTACCAAGCAATTCTGGCATGGCAATCTTCATATGGGAATCGATTAGACTCTATTCCAGGTGACATCAATGGCTCTCCAGCAAGGGACCCCACTGATAGGTTGCAAAGTCAACCACTAGATGGGGCAGAATGCACTGTAGAAATCCCAGTGTATGTCAACTGCCCTGATGGTTCCTCTGGTATAACAGATCCATTACCCAACAAGAGGGTCAGTAATTCTGTAAATCCAGTCCTTGATTCAGCAGTCAAGGAAACGATGAAGCCAAAGGAGGTTGTTCAATATCCTGAGGACATCCCAAACAATGCCACCTCCTGCCATTCACCAAATTACTTCTCTAACAGAATGAAAAATAGTGGTGAACAAAGTGCCATCTTAGAAGGGGCTACAGCTGGACTGGGAACAAACCAGAAACAGCTTGAAATGCTGGAGCAAGGATTTGTTTCCTTGTCAAAGACTGTGGCTGGTACTAGTTGGATAGCAGAAAGAGGATCTAGTAAGAAAGTTACAACAATCTCAAAGCTAGCAGAAAGTTTGCTAAGTGACTGCACAAAACTTAATAGTACTCTGAAAGACCTTGAAAGAAGTGAGTCTATATTAAATTGGATGGAACATTCCTCCACCTGCATACAATCAGAAGATGACTCAGCATCCTTCAATACATGCTCTTCACAAATTGATGAGCTATTACCTTTGGAAGATGCTGTGGGATTTGAAGGACTGGGGGAAGTGGAAGGTCAATGCACAGAGCTGAAGCCAGAAAGGGTGGAGAAGCACTTGGATAAGTTACAAAATGGTTTTGATAACTGCCAGAATAAAGACTCAGGACAGGAGCAGATGGTGCTGTCTAGCTCAAAAAGTAATGGCGCTTTGGACTTTGGTATCATGGAGGAATTAAGAGGGAGCAGTCACATTGAAATCAAAGATCATGGACCTGGAGTCTCTGATGAGAATGTTAATGCAAGTCTCAATGAGAAATTTCTGAAGGAACTCTTGTTTGAGATAGCTTGCTTGGGTAGGTCTATTGAGGAAAGGATGAAGGTGGACATTACGTGTGATGAGTGTTGTCATGCTCAGTCCAGACCCTCTGTGGACAATTCTAGTCAGACTGTCTTGGTTAACAAAGCGTCTTCTGGTGCTCAGACCTTGTCGACGGGGCACATTGTGATGTCTGGATATTGTGTGGAGTAGATTGTGGATTGGAACCCAGCAATCTTACTTCCATAACAGAGGTTTGTGTTCATTCTTATTCTTTTAGTTGTATGAGGACATAACATAATATTATATTAATGGTGTCACCCTTTTTGACCATCCCCTCCCTTTTGTTCCACTTTTACAATAGAGGGCTTTGGGCACTTTGGACCCCAGCGCTGGAACCCCCTCCCCGGCCATCGTGATGTCATTTATGGATGCCCCCTAAATAGTGATAGTTCCAGTACTGTTGGTTGAACTGTGATTACCTTGGGGACACAAAGAATGTCAATATCCTCACACATTAGCATTATACGTACGATAATTGTATTATCTCATAGGGTACCTTGTGTATCTACGGAGTCCCTAATAGGACATACAAAAAATAATTTTTTCCCCCAAAAAAATATTCTTGTGGGTACTGAACAATTCCTGCAGATACTGAACAATTCTTGCGGGTACTGAACAATTCTTGCCGATACTGAACAATTCTTGTGGATGCTAAACAATTCACGGAGGTACAGAAATAATTCTTGGAGGTACAGAAATAATTCTTGAAGGTATAGAAATAATTCTTGCGGGTACTGAACAATTCTTGGAGGTATAGACATACTTTTTGCAGGTACTGAATAATTCTTTTAGGTACAGGAACAATTCTTGCATACAAAAAAGAATTTCCTCAGAAAAAATTATCTTTTGGGTGCTGAACAATTCAAACTATTCTTGTGGGAACTGAACAATTTTGCAGGTACTGAACAATGTGTACAGATAAAGCAACATGCCTGCGGGTACAGAAACTATTTCTGTGCACACAGAAATGATTTTTGCAGGTGCAGAAATGTTCTTGAGGATCCTCCTGTACCCGCAGAAATCCTTCTGTGCTTGTAAAAAAAAAACCTGCACCTACAGAAATGTGCCTGTACCCAAAGGAATGTTCCCGTTTCCGCAGGAATGTTACCGTTTCCGCAGAAATGTTCCCGTTTCCACAGGAATGTTCCTGTTTCCGCAGGAATGTTCCCGTTTTCGCAGGAATGTCCCGTTTCCGAATATTTTTGGTATGTCCTATTAGGGGCTCCGTATGTATCCCTTAGGTGCATTGGACAAAATTAACTCTTAGGAAGATGGAGATAAGATTACTTTATTAATGTATATCATCCATTTTTGTCCTATATACCATATCAAAATGAGTTATTATTTTAAACACATTTTACTGGTACCGGAGGTAACCACTGAACTACAGCATTGCAAAAGAATTTAAATTTATCCAATTGAATTGTCACATAGTGTTATATTATGAAAGAAAGAACTATCAAAAGACTTTATTTTGGAAGCCTCAGTATCTGTGTATTCTCTTCACGAAGTAAGAGTTATTTTCCACTGTATATTACATTTTGCATCATAAAGACTGCTGTTATCCAAATATTCATGTACCATATTATCCCTATTGTTTGGCCATCAGTGTCAAACTGGTATTGATTAAGTCATCTTTTCATTTCAGATTTCAAATATGCATGTCATGTATTGCATTTCCGAATAAAGTTTGATTACCAAAAATTGAATCAGACTTTTTTCTGGATCTCGACTACATACCTAAATTTATTTCATAAACATCAGACTTTTCTATGAAAGTGATAAATGATCTGGGAAGATTCAAATAGTATCATAATTACATAATAGACACAACGAAACCAGCAGAACTTCAATTCGGTTTATTGATGATGTTCACAAAATTCAAATACTATCATTACAGAAGAAAAAATGGAATGGTCCAAAGTTTCCTCAAAATGGCATGCCAATAATGCTAATCTCAAACAGGCAGTAGTGGGCAGGATAGGCCTACGTATATATTCAGTAACTGTAATAAAACACCAGCCGAGATTGGAATAATTTATTTCAGTATTACAAGGTCCTTTCAGGATGCCACAAATCAGGACAAAAGCTCAATCAAAGCGACACTTCCACAGATGTGAAATATCAAAAAATCGAAAATAAATCATCAGATTAATTGCTTGACTTAGAATCGCTACATCATTGCAACCCACTTGGTGGAGAAACTTCATCATTTGGGAATATCACTCTCCTGTATGATTGGCAGGGTCCAGGATATATAATATTGCTAGTCAACCACTCATCGAGTTTTTCAAGGGTACATCACAAAGACCCGTATATACCGTGTAGTATATGTATAGTATAATGCAGATACACAAATATGACATCACTTTTGGATAAAACGCAAGAACTATTTCTTATGTACAGATATTTATTTTGAAATCTTCAGCATGCCACAATCTAGTTATATACAAATCGAAAGCAAGACCCAGAATTGCTGTCACAGAAAATATAGAGAAACCCGGGAGAGAAAACTATCCATCAAATTGAAAATAAGTCAATAAAAATGATTCTATACTACAGATAAGCTCGACAGCAGGGATTTTCTCGTATGCAACTACTGGCCCTTCAATGGTTGAGGGGCCAGTCGATATTTAAAGAAAAGTGCTGGTGTGGAGAGCAGCACAAGATAGGAATCTTGGATCAGGATGATTTGAGGGTGCTTCTTTCCATATCTAGGTCGGAACAAGGTCTAATCAAAGGTCAAAGGTCACAATGCAAATGCAATAAATCATAATCAACTTAGGATGGGAAATCACTGTAAAGACCTCTAGTGTTAATACATGGAACAAAGTCCTTTCACTCTTCATATTGACATACTGGTTGACCACAACATATGACCTTAATTTGACCTTGTCCTGACCTAGATATAGATATACGCAGAACAGATTCGGAATCAGCACTATCAAATAACCAATATGCATCTCTGATATCTTGTGCCTCTTTCAACACCAGCATTTCTTCGATATCCAGGAGGTGGCCACCCAACTATAATATACACATCCACACTTAGGCCTACTCTGTAAAGTATTCTGAGATTACAATGTGTCCTGTAGACACGGTTTGACAACCAGAACTTTCTTTGGTAACACATGCTGTCTGACAAGAAACAGATTCCTTTTCTACCTTAGGAACCCCAGCCTGACAACCTTTATCATGTGTAGTTCTAGTTGTCGGCTGGACATGACCCTCAATACATTTGAGTAAGTTATACACTTCCAGCAATGCCTTGCCCAGATATTCCTCATTTCTCAACCCTCCATTTGTTACTGGAATGTCCTGTCCAACTTCTTTAGTTTCATGATGGCCACTTGCCTTTTCTAAATGACCATTGCCGTTCCTTTTGCTAACTGTATCTATTTTCCTGAGTCTCCCTGTAAACTTTTGTGTAACTTCTTGTTCCCCATTGCTGAAGGTTACCTCTTCAGGATCTGAAGCTGGAAGACTATTTTCCCTATCATCCAGTTGGAGCAATGGGTTATCAAAATCGGAGTAACAAGTGACGAGGGAAGAGGAGTCATCTGCCTCTGTAAAATCCAGACTTTCATTGACTGAGTCTGATTTTGACGGACAATTAGTCTGTTGCGTACACGGTGCAGTATCCAAGAAACACTCGTGACTGGGTGATATTGAGTGTTTTTCCTGTTGGTCCCCTTCAGAGGTTGATATTAGATCTCCTTTTCCTTCCTTATCTTTACTGGTTGGCATCAGGTGTTCCATCTCTTCGTCAGTTTTGGTGGTTGACATTGGGTACCCCATGGCCAGGTCCATCGTTGTCATTGGATGTCCCATCTCTCCAGAAGTTGGTATTGGATTTCCCTTCTTTTGGCCAGCTCCAGTCGGCATCTCATCACCATATTTCTCTAGTTCTGTTTCATCCTGCTTCTTAACTGTAGAGTACTGCAAGGACACCGGTGGTTCCTCAGTAATATTGAGCTTTGGCTGTTTTGCAGACTCTGACGACTTGTCTGAGGAGTCCTGACTAACAGCGGGTGAGGCTGGCTTCTGGCTAATGTCCATACTTTTTGGACTGAGCGAGGATAGAAGACAGCAGAGTGTTTGGTTGAGATAGCGGGAATGCCATGCAAGAATTGTCTGATACCTTGAGGATTCAGCCCCTGGCAAAACAGTCGTTGTTACCTGGTATGGAACTGTGAGACATGTTACTTTGTCTTTCAATTCCAGAACTGATGTGAGCTTCCGCTTAGGCACTTGGCTTCCTTGGTCAGATGAGCTGCTGCCACAGAAGAAAAAGCTGTGTCGATGAATGTAAATTTGCCCATCATCTGACTCTGCAGTGGCTGAGTTTGGCCACACTTTTGTTACCTCTGCATTCTTTATAGACCAGTGTTCTCTTTTTGTTGGCATATTCAAAAAGGATAACGTTTTATCATTATCCAATTTCAAGAAGGTTGAGTGGCGTGAAGTGAAGGCTCTACACAACGTAGCGTCTGTCATTATCTTAGTTACGAAGGTGGGTACACCAGGGCAGGATGCTAATACCAACCTAGGTATACAAATGACCTTTTGGGTCAGCATGGCCGTGAATAGAAATACCATGGTCATGATGTCATGTGTTGGATTCATTTCATCTGTGATATTCTCCATTTCTGTAATCTGAGTAGTCAACCAATCACTACACATCTCTGATCCAAATTCAGATTTTCCTCTCTCCTTCATCACTAAATCCTGTGTTACAGAACTTTGTGTACAGGCAGGAACTTCATTGTTTTTAGTTGAATCTTTTTGCTTTCCATGACACTTTGCACTAGTGGGCGAGGTAACTCCTTCTGTGACTGGATTTGCTTGTGTAACAGCTGACTCCACCTGTGCCAGCAGTTGTATCGTATTAAGCTCACCAGCGAGCCAAACCACCACAGCCCGCCTTGCTGGAAAGAAGTAACTAGGCATAAGAGAATCAGAAACTGAGACGTATTTAACATGACTTTTGACCTTCAATTGGTAGTCAATTTCATTTGCAGCATTCCCCTGTGGTGGAATATAGACAGCTGACTGATGAAAGACCGCTCCTTGCTTGTCTGTGGCTTTATCAATAAACCCATATTTCCCATCTATTTTTGTAATGTATCCTTCACTAGTTATTGCCTTTAGGCAAACACCTGTCTTCTCTCTTTCAAATGTATCATATTTTTCAAGAATAGCAAGTAGGTTCTCCTCTGATGACAACTCATCCTTACATTCAGGCATCAGCCGAGTCAACTTTGGCAGTAATTCTCTGAAGGTCATTTTGTGATTTGCCAGAAGAAGCAAAACTGTATGCTTTATGATTTTCCACTCATGGTTAGTTGTACTAGCATATGGACCAGATACATCAGATTTAGATAGATTTTTTGGAGTTTGTAATATATTTTCAGTTGTAGTGGTGGCTAATACTGGTCTTTTCTGCAATCCCGTTTCATTCAAGGTGTCTTCAGCCTGCATTGCCATCTCCACCTGGTTTTCCTAAAAAAAAAGGTTACATTTACTGAAAGGCCCTTTTCATTGGCAGGCTCAGAATTAATGTTTGGAAGAAAAAAAAGAAAATTCCACCAGATGATCCCTTGCTTTTAGAAGGCTAGGTGGTGGATGCTAAGGACCCCCCCCCCTTGCATTCCACCCCGCAATATTCATAACAGTGCCGACAATTCATCAACAATGGTCGTGGGCCGTAGGCCAAAAATCAGAATAATTAGAGAAATAATATTCTATAAATGTGTGATTTACCACTTGATTTACAACTGATTTCACCAAAAGAGAAATCCACTTCTATTTATAAGGTGATTGTTAGTCTCAGATATATTGAAAATAAATTTGTGTTTTGAATTGGGGTGAGGTTGTCGGCCTCCTATAAATTTCTATTGTAAGAGAACAGGAATGGTAAAATGATATAAAATAGTGTCATTCAGATAGACAGGTGGATCCATCGATGAATAGATTGATAGATAAATGGACAGACAGATAGGCAGAAAACTTACCTGTTTTAGACTTGCATCTGCACACCTGTCCGACATGGTAGCATCTCAGTTAGCGCCTACCAGTTAGGACAGGATTCAGTTATGTATGTTAAGTTCTAGGTTGCTATTAAAATCAATATTCTGTACCCTTTAAGGGCTGTGTATTACATTGATATGGGAGGGGGGGGCTATGATATTTGAATGCAGCCCTGTGAAGAAACCTAGTGAGGCGTCATTCATACTCATGTCAACTCCACAAGATTGATCAATACACTCCCTAATTGTCGCCATCATTATCATAGTAATTTGAGTTACTCCCCAAAGTTGTATTGGTGTATCACGATAAATGATGCCTTGGGACACCATACTGTCCATAAAGGGATAAGATACACCATGTCTATCAAGAGGGCATTTCTCAACATGGCATGACTAGACCCACTACGACTCTTTACATCCAGTCATACAGAGCAACCGTATACCAAACAGATTCTACTTTGCACAGGTGTGGGGGGGGGGCACACTGAGCCCTACACTGTGATCCCAGCGACCCAGTCTTACATGCACTGGATTGGCTATTATTCGAGTCTACAGGGGGGAGTTGCTGTTAATACAAATCTATTGACTCTACAGTAGATAGGTCCTTTATCAAGTACTCGGCAATCTACTGCCTATTCAATCCGGACTGAGAGTGTATGGTGGTATGACTGGACACACCTGCACACTGCGATCACTCTGTATGACTAGGCTGTAATGTAGTTGTATGGGATGCTCCTGTTACAATTTGAAAATCTGAAGTCGTAGCATCATGAGAAATGCCATCCTGTAGTTACCCTTGGTGATGACCTAAAACAAGACTCAGCAGGTTCAAACGCTATAATATCAATAGGCTTTTTACTGGACAAAATAGGCAGATTAGATAGGTGGTAGCTTTTTATGCTGCTCTTCTCGAGGCTAACATTTAAGACGTCACAACCGTAGAACTTCATGTATACGGCGAACCTCTACCGGCGAACCCTGTAAGGTGTACCCTGACTTAGTCCTATAAGTTGCAGCTTGGGATTAATTTTGACCAGTTGGGTAATATTTTAGAATATGCAGCCTAAAGCGCACCAAGACTTTACATGGCGCAGCTCAAGTCATCCTTGCATGTCATTCGTACGTTACACGCGAGGTACTGTGGTTGTAATATTCTCATAAAGAAAATTTATAAATGAATCATTTTTTAAAAAGAATGAATAAGAACGCTGCCCTCCCCTCTTCCTGCATCGCGCCACTCCTGCACGGCCTTATAATTCAATAGACTAATGTGCAAATTGTGAAAATAAGATTACTATTATTGGCTAAAATATGAGCCTGGTCCTGTTTTACTGGAGAATAAACGATCTCTTTTTTGATTGAATTCCCGGCCCTACATACAAGAATCAGTCAGCCGTGCCAGCCTTTGTCAAACGCATGGACTTGCCTCCAGAGGGTGCATCTAGGGTTTGACCATGGACAGTATTTCAACACTATTCTAAAGGAAAGAAGAAAAAACGGCTAGGAGGCATCCAAACCATAGATTGGCACAAGTGAAGCTACTGGTATACATCCAAATCTCCTACGTTGCCCCCCCACCCCATAATTTCGATTATAATCATTACAGCTACTCATTTACCGGCCATTTCCCTTCAGAAACATCTCCCCTTGCTCGTAATAAATATATGGCCCTCACTGATTCATAATATGAATGATGATGATGATATTATCATCTTCCCCTGTCCTCTTACTTCCACCTTCAACCCTCTCCCCTCACTCTTGCACCCCGATTACCTCTCCTCTCTCTATCTTTGCCTTTCCCCCAAACAGGCATTAACCTTGGTGGTTTTAAATGTGTTTGCAAGGAATTGGTAAAGGATCATGTCTATTCCCCCACAACTGCTACCTTGTACATATCACAGGTAGGCATTTCTCCCATTCTACACGTTTCCTGATTTATCAAGCTTTTCTGATTTTCGTTAAACTTTTTTGTGTTGAATTGTATTGATTTCTTGAGTATGGGTTTCTGTTTTCTTGTGTGTTTTTTTTTTGGTCGGATGGTGAGTGGCATCTCTGGAGATGAGTTCAAAATAGTGGTAAACAAGCACTATTTTGAAACAAGTACAGTTCTCCCCAAACACACCCATGCCCTATATGGCATTAGATAAATACAACCCTTGCCTAGAATGGGAGCAGGCCATGGAGCACGTCTAGCCTCCCTCCCTTACCTGTCCTAGGTAGGTGGGATGTAGCTGTACATATAGAGCAGTGTCTGTACATGGTGGTGTATACAGGTGGTCCCCTACCACCACCACCACCACCACCACCACTATCTCAATGTAGCAGCACCACCGCCACAGGTGACACCACCACTCATCAAGCAGCAGCCTCCACCACTGGCCACTGCATCCTTAATGAGTGCCCACCTGCCCAGGTGTACACTGATGAGGTCAGGTGTAAGGACATAGGACATTATTAATGCTCTTGGTACAGTGAGGGAGCTGTCACCTGCCACCCCTGAACCGTCCTGGAGAGGAACCTAAAGATCAGGTGAGTCAACTGTCACTGTAATAGGGCCTGTTTCCCTCTGTATTCAACGGTCTTTTGGAATAGTCAGATTTCGTACTACATGTATACTGGTTGCTTGTGTGCTGTACCATCTGTCAATGTAGAAAATCATCTGGTAAAATGGAGCCGTTGGGGCTAAAGGTGTAGGCTTTGGGATGTAGAGTCCAGTGTTTTTAGAGGTGGGGGGCATCTCCCTTCCCTAGATGTGTTTACCTGTAGGAGAGGACAGGTAGATCTTTGTGATATGGAGGTTCTAGTGTGTATGTAGGGGTGGGGTGAATGTGAGTGGGGGGGGGGGGTCTGGAGGGAGACATGCAGGGCTCATGCTCATAGAAAGGTGTATAGGCAAACAAACAACAAAGTAGTAAGGGATGGGGATAGAGGGGTGCAATGTAGTTCACTATATGAAGCCATGTTTACATGTAAAAGGTAGAGGCCTATAGAAAGGAGCAGGCCTATTATATAACACTGACATCAAAGACAGCATATTCGTTCTAAATCCAGATGTCCTTGGTTTATAAGAAGGACAAATCGGCAGCTGGAGCTTTAAAATCGTTACACAAGAAGAATATAATATAGCCTCAAATCCTCAAAATAGAATTCACCCATATTAAATCTTCACACAAAGAATCTACTGTTATGATAAAGCATTTACAGTATCTACCAGCCACACTGATTTCATAGTCTCACAATAGCCATAGAATGTGCAGCAAAAGGGGACCTTAAGCCTACATTACAGATACTCTAAGATTAGATGTATGTCTATTTCAGGTCTGCATCCTTGAGTTCAGCTGGCCATATGGCAAGGTCAGAGTATCATACCCGGGTGGCCCATGACTGAAAAAGTTAGTGTCTACCCCTGGTAATTATTTAACCCTTTGAGGTCAACATGGTGCTTCAATGCACATGCCCTTCAATTACTATTTTGTCCATGCATGAATGCATCGAACTAGAGGCAAAGGGGGTTGTCAATTACATTAGGCCCACGAGGAAAGCCACAGATGAGTATGCATACAATCTAAGACCAGAAAAATAGGGAGAAAGGGGAGGGGTGGGGTGTTTAAGCTCAATATCTATTTAACATGGTATGTGCTTGGTTTTCCTAAGGAAGGAGCTTTCTCTGAATAACTAAATAGATAGAACTAAACGACCGTGGTGTACGAGGTGGTCGATCCACCACGAGGGAGTTGTCTCCCCCTCGGGCTAACGCCCTCGGGGGAGACAACTCCCGAGGGATGGATCGTCCACCGAGGACACCAGGGGAGGTTAGTTCTATATTTATTTTATGTTTTTAGAGGGTTTAAATAAGGAAAAATTATCAAAATCCGGTACCGTAGTTCACCGCACGAGCGCCCATGGCCATTTTGAATGTTTACATGCACCCAGAACGAGGCTGCAGTGTTGGATCTGCCGCTGTGGTGGATCGGCACACGTTACGCCACTGGGGGTGTGGCGATCGGCCGCGCAATGCTATCTCTACGGGAAGAAGTTATTCACATAAAATAATAATTAGAACTTACTACTCAATAATAATTATTGTACCCTGGTCCCACCTGAGGAGTGAACGATAATTGTTATCGTCCATTCCTCAAGTGGGTACAATAGTGTTTATTTCAACTTAGCTTACAATACATTATATTAGGGTCCTTTTGAATATGGTTATTTCAAAAGATTTATGCATAATTTCATTTCTACAATGGTATTAATGATATTATGTATTGAGGTTACCTATGAGATGTTAGCGTAGGTACATCTCATACCATCTCATAAGACCTAGTGTTACTACACTAAATTTTCTAGTGGTGTTAGGCCAGTCAGGAATAGCAAGTACTATATGCAGTCCTTCAATATTCCGGTTCTACTTCTAATACCACCTGATGTTAGTGTGATGAAATAGTGGTTTCCCTTGAGAGCAAGTGCACCTGTGTGGGGGGACATTCCTCATCACAAAAGTGAATGCACCTGCTAAGAGTCCGTGGGGGCTCTTTGAGGCTACTCATGAGTTAAGTGCACTTGAATGAATTCTCTCTGACATCTTGAGGGCTCTTGTACTCATGTGTTAAGGGCATAGTAATGTCATGCTTCCCTCTCTCTCTTAGTTGGTGCAGGGGGGGGGGGCACTGTACTTCTAAGCAGAAGCCCAGTGTAGGGGCTCTTGAGAGAACAAGTTTTACCACTGCTATTTTTTATCTTCCACTGCTATTTTTCTCTGTGGACCTGTTACCACTGTGCACAGTGTGTTCTGTTTGGTAGTGAAAGCAGGGCTGAGGCTAACAGAGCTCACTAAAAAGTAGCTGGCTATCAGGAAGGAAGGCAGGCTGACCTTACCATTGCAGTAAAGAATAAGGGAGGGAAATCACTAACATCTCATAGGTAGCGATGGCAGAGCCTTTTCAATTAACCTCCTGCCCTTTCAAGCTTTCAAAGTGAAATTTGAATGATCAGTTACAAATACACTGCACGAGTACACAATGAATTGTCTGTTGTATTATATATGCTTTTAGTTGCCATTGTTGGTTTAGAAGAGGTTTAAACAGGTTTTCAAGAATCAAAGTCTTTCTTTTTTTCTTTTTGACCTGACTTATAGAGAAATACAGGGTCTTACTGTATCCTCAGTGTTTTTAAATTTAAGCCACACAATAGTGCTCTATAACAGCATGCACAAAGAAGTTTCTTTATATTTAGATTTATATCTCCTTGTGTCCAACCACAATGGCTAGATGGCTATCTGGAGTTAGGGAAGACTGCAATAAGCCTTATTTTTCTTTAGAACACTATTAACTCAAAGGGTAGGAAGGCTTGAGTAACAACCATCCTTTCTTATAATAGATGTTAATATATCTAACAAAAAGAACTAGGGAGTAACAAATCATTATTGACACTTTTATTGATAGCCTTAAAGGCTCACTAGTGTTAAGTCATGTAATCAAATCAGTGGATGCTCATAATTATTCTAAACGCGTTCTTTTTATGTTCTTTATTCAAAAAGTGAATGCATTTGATACTGTCTAGCTCTATTAACTCCAGTTATGTTAAAGATAGAAGTATGTTCATATGAGTCTGACTGACATGGCCTTGTTCAAATATCAGTTCTGTATACCATAAGGGCATAAGACAGGCTTCTTAACTGTATGGCCTCATGAAAAAGCCATGAAAGAGAATCCACAAGTCTTTGGCACAGGAAATGGGCATCCCTCAGTGGGCACACCGGGCCTAGTGGGGGGCCAATATGAGGGAAATATGACACAGACAACAGACCCAGGGAAAGAGCCATACAACACAACATTCCCTAGCATTGAATCGCAATACTAGTTTCCTTGGGAACATTACCAAAATGGTGATGGTGCCAAAGACACCATATATAAAATCACAAGAGCATGTATTTCTTCATATTCATTATTTCATGTCAGTGTTCCCGTGTCCTATATATCGATCAGTGTATTCGTAGTAGTGGTGTTGTGTAATTTATGCAGTATTTGTACAGAAAGGTCTCAAACGTATAATGAATCGACAGGGAATTTCATTGTCAAACACTATAGTTCCCACGCTCCTCTAAACCATTCAATCCCTTTGCATTGTATACCCGGGATTGTATAGCACCCTTACCCAAAACCATATCAACTGCTGCATCAAAAGCTTTATAAATGGGCTCTGAATACATAGATTAATGCGAGCCTCAATGGTATCTGAGAACACAGCTTGATCAACAGGTGATAGGGGGTGTAATTGTGGGAACAGGTCCCTTCCCCTTACACTTCAACATATGCCTATGTAGAAATCAGCCAACATACTGACTCTAGACTCCCTATAGATTTGACATGGTGACATGAATCTTAATAACATGGGAGAAAAGAGCCTTAGTAACATGGGGAAAGGAGCAAATAACATGATCAACAGAGGGTGCTTCATAGATTTGACAGGAGCTATCCAGACAAATCTTCTCCAGTCATTATAGAAAAAGAAAAAAAAAAGCATTAGAAATCACCTAGCACCTTTAGAGCCAGCTGATGCATTAGTGTTGGTTAGCTTTGTTATCATGAAGCAATGCTAAGAGTCTAGACTGCTGGTGAGTAAGTCATCACCACTGCATCGATGCATCATGCTGATCCTGCGGGAGTGGATTTGCCAGCATCCTGAATGCAACGCTGGTGCATGACATACCTTTGCATCACCAGGGGAAATGGGCACAGCAATTGGGTGTAAAATGCAGCCCATATTGGGTTGAGCAACTACTTGACGTCTCCCAGTTAAATTGGACATTGATGGTAAAATTGCTTAACAGTCAGACATCCAGGGTCCTATGATTTCTATCCTGCTCTGACATAAAAGCATAATTATGTATTTGAAATAAGTGTGTTTTACTTCCAAAAACCTCTTTCAAAAATATCCACTGACATAAGTACAGTGTCATGATAGGCCCGTATGGGTGTATGATCAAAATCTGGTTATGCGAATTTCTTAATTGCAGAGACTCAAGGGAAAAGCATTACAGGGATGAATGTGATGGGATTGATCTTATCAAAATCCCTTCTATCACTTCTCTAGGATCGATGAGCCTTTGCAGGGACAGGTGAAGACTTTACTAAATTCAAGGGCTTTTGGTGAGGGCTCGTTGCATGTTATTGTTTGATATCAGGCACAAGTCATGACATATCCATTAACTACTTATTTTATTACACAATTAATCAATAGATAATCAATAGAATATCAATAAATTCAATTTGAAAAAAAAAAAAAATCTTCACCTCCCCATGGGACTCAAAGCCTGCCATAGTGTGTGTACACACAAGGTTCGACAGCTTGCACTGCGAAAAAGATGAACCAGGCCAGGACGCGAACGCCTGCACCTGGGGTTTGAAGTGCGACTCGCTGACCAATATACCATCGGTACATACATATAGGCAGTTTGTTGCTCAGTCTTACTGGTGTGATTGCCTCTATAATTACAATGCCATTCTCACCTTGCACACGCGAAATGCTGGGCTCGCTCCTAACCAAGCCCAGCCTATGACATTTTATATATACAGGCAATGTCTCGTCAGTCCCTGTGGCGCAATGCATAGGGGGTTGGATTTGGGATCAGTAGAGTATGGGTTCGACCACTATCTCTGGCAATTCTTGTAGGTTTTAACATGTGACACATGAAATGTAAGGTGTGCATGATGTCCTTGGATAACAGCACTGGGTGCCTGTTATCCATGGATAACAGCACACCTTACAAAGGTCATGATGCATGCATCATGGCATGCAATATCAACAGGTATCAGAACGGGAATATCCAGAAAAAGCAACCAAAATCACGGAAGTCGTGTAATAACAGCTACTATAGCTTTACTTGTGGAACTGTTGACATGCCTTATGTCTGTCTCCTTTCACAATGGGTGCCAACAACACAAGGATCCCACGGCCTAAAGGTGATACCAATCAGTACTGTACATTCTTTTATTCTTTAAAGGCCGCTGATGCAGGAATGCATCATGCCCATTGGTCGCCATGATGCACCAATGAAGTGCTGGCAAGCACTTTATCATGCCGACCCTGCAGGGTTGGTACCTATAATCCTGGAGGGTCGTCATGATGCACCGATGAAGTGCTGGCGAGACTGCTCACCAGCACTTCATCGGTGCATCATGACGACCAATAGGCATGATGCTTTACTGCATCAGCGGCCCCTTAAGGGTTAACAACGACCCACTGTACATAGCCACATAACTCTGTTTCGTTTTGTGGTGTATGGTTTCTCAATAGCCCTTGTCATGTATTTATGGCTATCTATGTCGCCATGGTAGGCGTAAGGTCCGCCCCTACTTGGTTGCCCTTTCATGTTTCCCCATTGACTTGTCAACTGCTTGAAGAACCAATTAGAATGTTATCTGAAGTAGATATGGGTTCTTTCCATATGATTCACAAGCCTAAAATACAAGTCTGAGCTTGACAGTATTGACAAGTATAAAAAGAAGGTGTTTATCAATGCTGATGAAGATCCCACCACCAGAAGGGTCAAAGGAATTGTGAGGAAGATAGGATGGTATTGTAGAGAGGTGGTGAAGTGTGAGGTAACCATGAAAGGCACTCGCATATTGATTGAAGGAGTGCTTTATGATGGGCACAATCCACACAGGATCCCTGACAGGTATAAACCCGATGATCTGCATTATGAGAATTTGGATAGGCAAGACTACAGAAGTGATGAGGTGAATCATCGTGGGAGAGACATCATTCGAGTGGGGGCTCGTAATAGATGGGATAACACAAGTGATGATAGAATGGTAAAGGATCTGACTAAAAGATACAGGCCACATGATTCACATGACAGACGACTTGATAAACATGTATCCCATAATGGCAATGGCAGTAACGAAGTAAGAAGACCTCAAAAGCAACCGACTAGAGAGAAAAAAGGCGATCGCAATTCAAATAGTTATGTTCACCGAGACCGCTCCCGTGATAACATTGGGCATAAGCCTTATACCCATTCAAGGGAACGCCATCAGCAAGACGGGAGCATCACACAGAGCCGCCACCTAGTGGATAAGAAGAATACTAGCAGTCAGGAGAGAGGAAATCGTGACAAGTCGCCATCTGGAGGATCATCCGAGAATTGGTGGAGACTAAGCCCTAAGCCCGATAGTTATAGACACGCCCATGATGATGAAAATTCATCTCTAAAGCAGAAGGAAAATGAGAAGAGCCAACCTTCAGTGAAGTCAATCTTCAAAGAGAGATTAAATATAGCCATAGAACGAGCTGAAGGAGGTGAGTTATGTCAACGTC
The DNA here is from genome assembly GCA_949317995.1 of Acholoe squamosa. NCBI lineage: Eukaryota > Metazoa > Annelida > Polychaeta > Phyllodocida > Polynoidae > Acholoe > Acholoe squamosa. The sequence continues at coordinate 20,826,925 of OX439051.1, forward strand.
TGACGAATTCAGGAATGACATTCTGTGGCGCCAAATGCTTCCTAAGTAATCTCTACCCCTGCCATATTCATCACGATGGGGTAGATTTTCATAGTTCGGAGCAACTATACCAGTGGATAAAGTGCTGTGAGCATAATGACCCAACTCGAGCCGATCAAGTATTAGACACAATCACCGGCCTAGAGGCTAAAAGAGCCACGCATGGCATGAGAGAATCCGAAGAGTGGAAGAGCTCTACACGTCTAACTGCAATGAGAATTGCTGTATCTAAAAAATTCGTCCAAGATAAAGAGTTAAAAAGACAGCTGATAACTCTGGGTGATGTCGATATAATCGAAGCCACGATGGAGGATTATTGGGGAGGCTTTGGACGTTATGGTGATCCAGTCTATGACACCGGATTATACACAGGCAAAAACAATCTGGGCAGACTGTTAACTGATCTTCGCATACGCCTCACCAACAAAGAACGAATGAAAGGCAGCGCTGGAAAGCATGCTAAAGATGCGATGGAGAGCGAGGCTGCCGCTGACGCGCTACTCGAAAGTGAGGACTCTGATATTCTAGCGGATGATACGGACAACGCTGAATCCTCCGTCGAGCATATCTATGAAGTTGACAAAGATCAACGACAGTAAGTCTTATGACCTACTGCCACAACTTGTGAATTCATATACAGTATGACAGTTGAGATCTACCATCATGATCTCTATCTTATGCATCATGTGTTGTGAATACATGACATACTATGGTGTCTCTTCATGGAAGTACGAGATGCTGTTTTTTGACCTATGTGACTATTACCTGTATCAATGTACTGGAGCTGTGAAAACAACTTTAAAATGGTTTCAGCCAACCAAACAGAGTCCAGACAGCTAAGACATTTCCATTGTTCCGCACACTTCTTTAATTACAATACATCAGTTCTTCAAGTGATGTCATTAGATATCTAAGAAACTATTTTATATCGTTATTGAATTTAAATTCCTAGCAACAGAATTCTTTGGAATTTCATCGAGAGTTAAATCATCACCCTGCTTATAGATACAGGACCCTATAAACTTTAATTTTGCACTGTCTTATTAAAACATCATTTAATATGAATTGTTTCTTCCAGGATTATAGTTTGTTATCTCACATAGTACGATTATCTTATAGTTAAGGCAGTGTTTATCATTATTATATGAATTTTACTAGCATGACGGGGGGAGCCTACCCAACAGAGTTACCGACCGAGTATTTCTATCTGGATTGCCCAATTGTTTTGTTAAGTACCCTTAAGGCCAAGTTGAATTGTGCAGAGATATCCTTGGGTTTTATATCTACTGGTTCCTGCACTGAAATTAATTTTCGGTAATTTGAGTAGCTGATGCAACTTTGAATTAACTGATTGATATACACTTTGATATGTGATTATTTTGTTTAATTCATTCCCGATACATGTATTGATATAGTTATCTTTAAGTGATTGTGTTGTCCTGTTTGACCTTTTCCTGACTGCAATGTAAATTGTTAGTCTGTTAGTTTAAGTATACCTCCAGCTTTTGTTACTGTGGGGACTGTATCTTGCACATAGAGCCACTACTTTACTTATTCGTAACGGGTTGCTCTTGGCTTCTTGGCCCTCATCATTGTATTGAGTGCCATTAGTCGCTCCTATTGCACATTTCTCTGTAAATCATGTTCTGTTTGTTGTGCGCTCGATTAGGTATGTTTACTTTTGTTCTGAAAGGTAGGAGTAACAGGGTCAGGTTGAAAGCGACCTATATCACTAATGCTTCTTAAGTATGACTAGCCACTACTCTTGTGACAAAATCAATAGCTTGAAGGGACTGAAACTAATTACTATGAATGTACAAAGTCTCAATGATAAGGTTTTGGACTTACGACACTCCGATCTTGGTTTTGATTACATCTGCGTGACGGAGACCTGGTTAGACAGACGTGATCAAACTCATAATGTCGATTTGAATAATATGAGACTGTATAGGAAGGATCGCCTAAATTGCCTTAGGAAGAGTGGTGGAGTAGGTTGTTATGTTAATAATAAGTATGTAGATTACACTTTCGGCCATGCAGCTTTAACAGTAAGCAATAAAGACATAGAATGTATTGGATTAATAACTAAATTTCCAAATCAGAAGCACCGTGTGATATTGTCTGTTTACCGCCCCCCTAATGGTAATGTAAGGTTATGTTATAAAAAATTGAGTGAAATGTTAAAGCATCCAGACATACGCAGGATGGAGGTTTGGATCCTTGGGGATTTTAATGTTAATTCTGCAGTTAGAACAAGTAATAAATATAAAAGTCTAACATCTTTTCTAAGGAAAAACAAGTTGAAATATTTACGTACTAGATCAACGTATTATCATACCAGGGGCAGATCTACTTTGGACCATATTTATTGTAACTCTCCGCATATTTCCACAAATGGTCTGCTTGACTACAAATTTGGTGATCATTTCCCTGTATTTGCTATAAAGAAACAAAGAAGAATAGAGAGGTGTCAAACTCGTTCAATTACTGGTAGATCATATAAGAATTTTGATCAAAATGCTTTGAATAATTATGTGAATAATGCTGCCCTCACTGAAAACCTTATGCTTTCCCCAGGTGAACTTTATAGTGAATTTGTAAATTGCATCCGTGTGTACCTGGATAGACATCACCCAGTTAAGGAAATGGCCATTAATATGGATGCACCTACTGGTTTTAATCAGAATCTGTCTTTTTTGACTGCTAAGAAAAAAAGATTTCTTAAGAAACTCCGGGGTTACAGAGGTCAGGATGCTAATCCATTCAGAGCCAAAATTAGAGACCTGGACAAACAAATAAAAAATAAGTTGGTCTTGAACAGACAAAAAGAGATAACCAGGAATCTTAATAAATACAAAACTGACCCAAGGCGTTTTTGGAATGTAATAAGTAGTTTATGGAAGGGACCTCGCACTGAGATAAAAATGTCATTAATAAATGAGCATGGTACTGGCATCCCTGACCTTGAGATTCCTGACTTTGTAAATAAATATTATACTTGCTTGGTCCTAACCTTGCGAATTTGATACCAGTTGTCAGTAACACCGACCATCGATGGATTACTGACCTTATACTTTCCCATGTCCCTGAACGTGACCAGTTGTTTGAATTGTTGCCTATTGATTTATTAACCTGCACTAATATTATTAACGGTATCAACTCTGCAAAATCATCGAGTATTCAACACATCAGAGCAAATGTGGTGAAAAACGTGTTGTTACATATCCCACATATACTACTTCAAATAATTAATGGTTCAATCACTAATAGTGTCATACCGGAGATGTTCAAAATAGCTAATGTAATACCGTTGCCAAAGTCAGGCGATTTGTTGAATATCTCAAACTGGCGCCCAGTGAGTCAACTCAATATATTGTCTCGAAACTAATTGAGAAGTCAATCCACCGCCAGTTAATTAGGTATTTACTGGATAATGATTTTATATCTAAAAGACAGTTTGGCTTTGTTCCAGGTAGATCTACTAATGGTGCTATTTATATTTTGACTCAAGATCTATTTGAAGGATTTAACAGGGGGGAGTGCTCGGCTGTAGTCTTCCTAGATCTGAGAAAGGCTTTTGATACGGTCGACCACTCCCTCCTCCTAGGAAGACTTAGGAATTTGCATTTATCTGTACAGTGTGTATCCTGGTTTAATTCTTATCTTAAGGACAGAAAGCAATATGCTACTGCCAATGGGCGTGTATCTGCTGAAGAGGCTGTAACGTGTGGCGTCCCGCAAGGGTCCGTGTTAGGTCCGTTATTATTTATAATATATATTGATAGTATAGTATCGGTTATAAAATCCTGCAAATTCTGTTAACAGGGGGGAGTGCTCGGCTGTAGTCTTCCTAGATCTGAGAAAGGCTTTTGATACGGTCGACCACTCCCTCCTCCTAGGAAGACTTAGGAATTTGCATTTATCTGTACAGTGTGTATCCTGGTTTAATTCTTATCTTAAGGACAGAAAGCAATATGCTACTGCCAATGGGCGTGTATCTGCTGAAGAGGCTGTAACGTGTGGCGTCCCGCAAGGGTCCGTGTTAGGTCCGTTATTATTTATAATATATATTGATAGTATAGTATCGGTTATAAAATCCTGCAAATTCTGTTTGTACGCTGATGATCTCGCTATCTATGTCAATGATACCGACCCCAATCATGTACTAAGGAAATTACAGTCTGATCTGGATAGTATCAGTAAATGGTGTAAATTGTTCAAGCTTACTATCAATAATGAAAAAACAAAGTTGTTATGGTGTGCAAGTGATTTACTTAATGCCAGACACAATTTGAGTATAATGAGTGCTGAACTGGATGGTAAGCGCCTTGAAGTGGTTGATGAATTCAATTACCTTGGTGTTATCATTGATCGTGGTCTTAATTTTCGGAGAAACAACGAAAAAATAATATCTAGTTTCCGCCACAAGATGTACCAATTAAGACAGTTAAGGAAATTTGTCGATAATAAGCTGTGTCTGACTTTATACAAACAAATGGTTCTACCTGTGCTGGAACATGCAAGTTTTCTACATGAAAGTGGTCCTAAATCCAGTGTTGGCCGCTTACAACTTATGCAGAATCATTGCCTACGGTTATGTCTTCGAATCTTTAATACTCGGGATATATCTATATACGATCTCCATGTTAGAACTTACATGAAAATGCTAAAGGTTAGACGTGATAAGAACTTATTATCTATGATGTATGATGTTTCTTGTGATCCAAACTGTGTCAAACTCCCTGCCAGGAACTTGCGCGGCAATGTTAAAAAACAGTTAAAGGTATCCAGATCTAGGTGTTTGACGTATGATAAGTCACCACTGTACAGGGGATGTGTCCTTTGGGACAAATTGGATGCAAATACTCAGCAGATAGGCAGTAAGAAAGAATTCATGAACAAAATCTGAATGTATTTGGTGTATAACCGTCACTTGATAGACTACGCAATTATTTTTGAAAGATGTAATATACATGCTGCCTGCGGATAATCGACTTGTGCAAATCATGGTGATACATACAGCCCCTAAGAGGCTTTAGTTATGTCTTTAGTAATATCGTAATGATCTACACCCAAAATGATGCCTGCCTGATGTAACTTTGTACAACCTGATTGAGCGCTACACTATTTCTTTCCTGTTGCCGTGTTTTGGCCGATCTGAAAAACGTACATGTATGATTTCTGCCAATAAACTTGTTAAACTCAAAAACTCAACTCTGTTAGTGCAGTTTGGAGTCCAGTCAGTAGATTGCTGGATTCTTGAATTATTGCCTAAGATATTGATCGATGCGTTTTCTTAAATTGTCGTTAAAGGTATATGGATAACGGTATCTGTATCGCAGGCAAATGTTGCTACCATCTCTGGCTAGAAAATAATTCTGGTTGCATTTCTGGAGGACAACCGCTGGTTTTGTTTTTGGGAGGCATGAGACTGCATGGCTTACTGGGATCTAATGACTTATAAATCATTTTCAGTAATTATGAGAGTTTAGAGTCAGTGACTTGACATCAGCAGATTAGGTTTTATACCTTGTTATATTAGGTAATCACAAACTCAAATTCCTGTACACCACAAATATCAATAACGAGCAATGTATAGTTGTGCCCTTCCCATTGCTGTCCTCATTTTGGTCATATATAGGTTTGGTGGGTGTGGATGCCCAAATTAGTACACACAGTAATGACATATGCGTGTATTTAATTGAGTAGTTATAGATGTTGTACGCGGCTCTTGTCATGTCAAATATCATAGTCACACTTGAGATAGTGACTGTATATGAATTAAGGGCCGTTATATTCATAAGCATGTTTTTAAAGAAATAAGTTTACCAGGAAACCGTGTATTATTGATCATCTGGAAAGCATACGTTTAGGATCGTGACAATAAAGATTATATTTTGCATCACTCATAAAGAGAGATTCATTCCAGTCTGAATCCCGCAATACCACATGTGTGGTAAATAGGTCAATCCAATTAGCTTGTTAATTAGTCCACACATTTATCTGATATTTGTCTATAATTATATCTAATTATATTCTTGTTTCATCAGCAAACTTTAGTTATTCTTTTTGTATAGAGATTCGTCTTAATATATTTAACCAATTTAAAACATTACATTCAAACTAGTCGAGATGTGGGAGATGTGTAATTTCAATTAGCACAGCATTGACAGAGGAGATCAATATAGAACCTAGATAGACTGTGAGGGCTTGCAAAGCTTTCAATTGGGTCGCCTTAACCTATATAATTCACTCATAGTGAGGGTAGCTGCATAACTTTTAATTCTTAATCAATTTCTTAATTAAATTCACAAACTTATATCATTTCAGTAATCACATGCCACAGAGGTGAAAAGCAGTCAAACATGCAGGAATAGTATTGGCCTACAACAAAAGGCGAAGTAGAGTGTGATGGGAGTTGGTATTTTACCTATTTCTTTGTCAGTTTGGACTAACTCTGTCTTCCCATGACTCATAGTTAGTCTGGCCGAGTACCGTCGGGAACAAGTACACTACTGTTCTCAGTGACATTGCTGACGTTACGTCCTTTCATGGCTTGGTAGCCATGGATACCATGGACTATAAGTCAAGTAAGTATTTTAGCAATGCTTTTGTATTGAATTAAGCCTTGGATTCAAAGGGATATTTGACGCATTAGGGCACCTATAGGCTACCAGTAGTATCCATTTTCTAAAACCATATGGTTTTACATAGTGTATGATCATGGTAATTTCATTTATCCTCTTCTAAGTTCTATGTACTGTACACTGGAAACATTATGGGTGTATAAAGACTTTTCTGTAGACACATGCAGCAAGAAAGGGTGACTTTTTCATGAATAAAGTTGTGTTACTTTTGATTGAAAGCTTATAACTTTGGATGTATTGTCCACATGCAAAAAGACTTACATCAGCTAGTTCCCAAGACGATTACATTTGTGTGTATTACAAGGCAGGCCTATCAAGGAAAACTTGCATTCTCGATAGGTCAACCAAAGAAAAGTCCAAACACTTTATCAATAACTTCTCTGAAAATTCAGCCTTTCTTGCCATATTGATCTACAGTTATAACTTTCGCGTGGTTAATTTGATGGGAATAGCATGCCACTTACCATCAGGACAAACCATACTTTCAATTCTAACAAATATCTGACGATTTTATCTTGTATTTCCAATCCAATAGAAATGGGATCAGCCATCTTCATTGCTGCAACAGGCGCCATCTTTGGTGCCGTGGTTGCCATGTTTGTCACAACCAGAAAGCGGAAGCGGAAGTCGGACGATGGATCCAATGGGACTGATGGTAAGTATAGACATTTACACTTACTCAGCAAATGCTGAGTAAGTGTTTGATGCCTGGAGCCATAGGAGGGTAGCTTGTATAATGAAATTTGAAAAGTGGATTAATAGATATCAAATGTCTTGGTTTAGGATGCAATTAACCCTTATATATCGTGTACCATATAGTGCAGTAGAGGTAAAACGATTAACTCCCGTTGTAGGGAAGGCCTTGGGACCATGATTGTACTCGATGTATGGACAGCGTTTTTTTTCAATCAATATCAAAGAGTAAAAATTGAAGAATAAGATTCCATTTTCAATAGGTTGACGTCAACGACATTGTTAGAAAATTCGTGAATTAATCATCCAGAGAGGAAGAATTGTGCCTAGGCTTAAGGCTATATATCAAGATATGCCCAAGAGCATCAGATAACCAGATAAGTTATAAACTCTAAATTTGATCAAAAATGAATTATAGCCCCTGAGGTTAGCAAATGTTAATGATTCAATTGATAACTCTATTCTAAGCCAATGAATCTTTTTGCATTGCAAATAACTGTCATTGGATATACTGAAATAGACTATAGGTGCGTATGTTATAACTCTATATACGGTGATACAGGACACCACAGGTCACAGGTCATGCCCTACATAGGTCTCACATGCAATGCTCTTGGCAATGTTTTGCTCGACACACTTCAGGGTCTACTTTGCATGATGAGGGTCTTAGTGTCAGGATATGCATACTTATACTAAATGGAATTGAGAAAAAAGATATCGTGTTTATCCTGAGGTGAACTCTGTAAGGAAACAACAAAGATCCTACCAAGTTATGGACATTACTGAAATCAAGATCATTATACTGTTAGGCATAAGCTACATAGAAAAAGATGAAAAAGGGTATACATTGAGAAATACATATCTATAGCCTCATTAGAAGTATGTATGTGGAAATCAATCTTTCGACAGTATACAGTCAAAGGCATTATTTACTATAACCTAATTACAGTATAAGATCTAAACCTGCAATTTTTGGCATTGGTCACAAACACTACCCCTATCCTCTTTCAGTAGCATTTTCATATTCTCAACATTTTCGTTTGCAACATTAGGATACACTTCGCCTCCCATATGGGACTTCCCTCGTCTAGTTCGTGACTTGAATGCTTAACATCTCTGCACGCGTAGACTCTCCCTCCAGTAAATAATATATTTCTCTGAAAAAGAAGTAATAAATGTCCTCAAATTGCAATTCTTTGACCCTATCTCATATGACTCACATTGAATTGGAGACAGCTGCTAATTCCGCATACATCTATCAGGGTAAGTTAACCTAAAGACGGCCACATACCTTGAGGCGTCCACCCAGGCCAAATGAAAAAAAAGGTGTGTTTCCAGTAACCCGACCGACCCTAGCAAACAGGGGCCAAAATTCTTTTTTGTGATTTTGAAGAGTTTTGTCTCATTTTTTCATATTTTAAAGAAATTTTCATTACTTATTGAGGATTTTGCCTGTATCCTATTCGTGTTCTTCCCCTCTCTCATAGTTGCCATTTTCTCATAATTATTTTACAATGAAATCAAAGAATTTGATACATCCATTGATATGTGCCCTAACATTTCCTATTTCCATTTCCTGCCATAAAACATAGATTTACCCCTGAATCAACATAACCAAATTGCTGATGAGCATTGAATCAACTACATGTAGTTGGTAATATTGGTTCAGCAGCAACTCCAATGGTATTGCTATTTGCTTTGGGTGGTCGTCTCAAGGTATGTAGCCGTCTTTAGGTTAACCTGCCCTATGTGCCCTGTTTATCATTGTTTATGGTATTAGCAGCGCCTTCGGCGCTGGGACACAGGGATGAGTAAATTCATGAAGTGGTAATAATTCATCACCACAGGGGGTGGTGGGGAGTTCTTGTGCAGATGCAGACACAAAATTAGTTCTACTTCTACGCATTCTTTGCCCCATTCATCCTACTCCTATGCCTTCTGTGCACCTTGAGTCTCAGTTCTACGCAGTCCGCACACCCTGTGTCTCACTTCTACGCACTCCGCACACCCTGAGTCTCCCTTCTAAGCGCTCCGTAACCCTGCGACCTGCGTCTCACTTCTACACACTCCACACACCCTGTGTCTCACTTCTATGCACTCTGCACACCCTGCGTCTCACTTCTCTGCACTCTGCACACCCTGCGGCTCACTTCTCTGCACTCTGCACACCCTGCGTCTCACTTCTCTGCACTCTGCACACCCTGCGTCTCACTTCTCTGCACTCTGCACACCCTGCGTCTCACTTCTCTGCACTCTGCACACCCTGCGTCTCACTTCTCTGCACTCTGCACACCCTGCCTCTCACTTCTCTGCACTCTGCACACCCTGCGTCTCACTTCTCTGCACTCTGCACACCCTGCGGCTCACTTCTACGCACTCTGCACACCCTGCGGCTCACTTCTACGCACTCTGCACACCCTGCGGCTCACTTCTACGCACTCTGCACACCCTGCGTCTCACTTCTATGCACTCTGCACACCCTGCGTCTCACTTCTCTGCACTCTGCACACCCTGCGTCTCACTTCTCTGCACTCTGCACACCCTGCGTCTCCCTTCTAAGCACTCTGCACACCCTGCGTCTCCCTTCTAAGCACTCTGCACACCCTGCGGCTCACTTCTACGCACTCTGCACACCCTGCGGCTCACTTCTCTGCACTCTGCACACCCTGCGTCTCACTTCTCTGCACTCTGCACACCCTGCGTCTCACTTCTCTGCACTCTGCACACCCTGCGTCTCACTTCTATGCACTCTGCACACCCTGCGGCTCACTTGTATTAGTTTATGCTAGTCAGTCATGTTGTTGAACTATATATATCCTTGAGATTGCATGAATTATAGACTGTTTTAAATACAGCATACTCATTTATAGCTACATTGGTGAAGCCATTGTAACTGTCGGCTAAAACCTGATCTCTTCTCTGCTTTCCTTTACCTCAAATGAGGATGTGAATAAATTATGACGTCACAGCTGGCCCTATAACTTTAAAAGTGTAGTCTAAAGAGGTCATGTCTGAATCCAATAGTGTATCATAATAGTCCATCGAAGGTTAGGTGCATCAACAGGCCCGTAACTGGGGGGGGGGGTGCGTCGGTTCGAACGAACCCCCCCCCCCCCAGGCCCCTGATGGACCAAAAATGTTCCACCCTAGCCAGCCTAAAAGTGCACATGATTGGCTACATGTCAGTTTTCGCGGCTTGTAAATCGGACAATTATTAAGGATTTTAGAAAGCAAACCTTTCAGTTTTGGAAGGTTTCATCTTTGAACTCATTGAGTCCCACCTTATCGAAAATCGAACCACCCCGCGAAGAGGGCTAGTTACGGGCCTGATCAATAACCATGTACATGTATATATTAAGAGACGAGGACTTTACTTTTAACATGAAACTGTTCACTTGAGTTATAAACATTACCTCGAGACATAGTAGAAGATTTTTATGATCATGATCTGCATCATCATTCACTCATGTATATAATATATACATATGTTTGGAATATATATTATATGTTCATAACACGCACTTCTTTCTATTACCTCCACCTTTAGATTGACAGCTGTTTACCCTGATAGAACCTATAACCGAAGAGAAATTGTTTATTTGTTCCTTTCATAAAAAAGAAGAAGAAAATATCAATTATCTAGTAGATAACCTTCTATATTCTATTTGAAAAATGGATTTTTACCAAGGAGGTGGGGCTCGATAGCAGAGAATGGCTACACCACAGAAGGCTCTATATATGGGCAAGTGTACAAACGTAGCACATGTCAATAGTGCATGGTTAGTCCTTGACTTATAGTCATGTCAGGTCTAATGAAGCTGAAGCATGCCACAATGAATCAGCTCTCTGTGTCTCAAGCAATGCCTCCCACCCCACCCCTCATACTCCTTAATTGCATTTACTAGGCCTAACAATTATCCAACACTAGCATAGACAGTTCCCTGTCTTAAAATCGTCCTATCTGAAACTCCCAGTATGTTAGAGGACTATAGGCATCCAGCCATGACCTGCCCGTTGATACGAGCAGAGGACGTATAAATAATTGCCATGGGTAGCGCCCTCCTGGGTCAATAAGGTCACCAAGCATGTGTATCTGCACCGACAGGATTCTAAGTATAGGCAATAGTGAGTAATATGTGTGGAAGGATGACCTGGCAGCGAGGGTGAGGGGATTGTTAGTTGATATTAAAAGCTGTAAGGAGTGGCCATATGCTGGAACCAGGTAGAATGAGTGTGTGTGGGGGGAGGGGGGCAGGGGGAGGGGGGGGTGTATAAATCCGCGCATCCTTGTGCAGGTATACCATTCAACCATTCCCTCCCTTCCTTCACAGATTCTCTCCAGGCGCTGAGGGGCGAATTGGACGAGTGTCGCAAAAACTTGGAGGACTTCCGGCTGAGGTTAGAGCAGGAAACAGAACGCAGAAACGAGAGTGAGGCTTGGAACCGGAAGTTGGAGCAGGATCTCGTTGATCTCGCTGCCGACAGAAAAGACGCAGAGGAGAAGTGCGTTCGTCTGTGTAGGGATTTGGATTGCGTCAAAGCCAAGTTGAAAGAAGCTGAGGTTGAGGGGAGGACTTTGAAGATACAAATTCGCGAATTCACTAACAGTACAGGGAAAAATACAGACGCCATGCCGTCTGCAACAGAAGATATAACATACACAGAGAAATATGAAGAACAAAAACCAAAGATTTTACCCAAAAAATCGCGATTAAATACGGCACCGGAAGCAGACGACACAACGGCGTCAATTCCAGCCAATTTCTGCTTCACAGACGCACATGCCTCTTATGTCATGGGTGATAAAATCAGCGACTCTGTCGAGGAGAGATTCCTGGATAATCGGCTTAATAATCGTCCCGTTGAACATTTGGATAGTTATGAGGAGGATTTTATTGACGAGGAGGATGGTGATTATTCTGATGATGATCTGGAGGGGTTAGATGACAGTGACATTGCCATAATCCAGAGGAATATCAGTCATACCTCAGATGACAACTTTGAACTAGGAAAAGATGTCATGGGTGCCCTCATTGCCAACGCCTTCAAAGGTCAGAAACTTTTGATTTCAAATCATTGAGATAACTATCATAATTGTATATGGGCATATATGTATCGCAATATGGTAGCCGACTATATAGTTTTACAAAGAAAGAAATCGCTTCTACTTTTATAGGAATTTCTTCTTATCCTGGGATTTCTTTATAAGGTCCTAATCTCTTTTGAAATTCACACGTAGATGGTGACATCATGCTTTGGCGATGGCCGCGATATGCATTATGCTTGAATGGATAATGGCCATCTATGGCATAGTCTATGGGACACAGCTTGGGTCTTTGAGAGCGGTTATTTTAATGCACCATATAATCTCTGTTGTTGACATAATGCATAAATGCAGCACTGCTGAAGGCACTCACTACTGTCGCATTCAGTCTGAGGATGCACCAAAGAAGTGCTGGCGAGTCTGCTCCCATACATTCACTGGTGCCTCGTGGAGAACCTCCAGTAGTATGTCAACTCCATAGAGTCAGCAAGGTGCATGAATATTGCCCTGGCAAGCAACTCGCCAGGGCTACACTCAATCACAATGACGACCAAAGGGTATTAGATATGCTGCATTGGTGCACTATGGGCATTGAAAAGGTTAAAATCGTTTGGGAATTAAGATATGTATGCTGCACTTTAATCAGTTAATGCTCATTTTAAAGATGTGTTGGTCTGCAAACATATATGCCCATAGCATTATAGGTGCATAAATCTCTACCAATGTATAGGGTTCCCACGTTCACCCACTGAGCACTACTTGGTGTAGGAACCTGTAGAGAGGTGTCCAGATTCACACAAGTTTGGCCCACCCTGGGTGGGGAGGACTTCTCCATGGCTGAACATCTCCCACCAGCGTTACATCTGCCTCCATGGTCACTGCGGCTGTGGGAGGATCCTCCAGGGTGAGATCACAGGTAGTGGGGGGATTGGTGTAACCATGCACAATCACCATATGTATAGGGAGTTGTGTCATGTAGCCTTGTGAAACCAGCCTCCCATGAATCTACCGCTTCCTCTATGTCTTCCCATGAGATCATCTATAACATCTCTCTGCTCGCCTATTGCTTTGCCCCTCTCTTTCCATATCGTACATTATATATTAGCATCTCTCTCTCTCTCTCTCTCTCTCTCTCTCTCTCTCTCTCTCTCTCTCTCTCCATCGTCTTTATTTCTTTTCTTTATTCGTTCATTATTTCTTTCATTCATAAGCTATTGTTTCCCTCTTGCAGCTGTTAGGAATTCGTTTATATATGAATATGATATGTAGAGTATTCATAAGTGGGTCCTACGTGTACATGTATACATGTGCTATTGAGGTAGGCTGAATTATCTCCAACGTGGCCCTCGACTCAGTCCCCTTGCTTCACTTTATGTACATACTCACTCTCATTATCGCCAAAATTACCTTTAATTGGACAGCTTTGATTATAACTACAAACGGGGACTGTACATTCTTTAACTTGGGGGTCCCTGAAGACAAATGATTCTAATAGTTATCTCTTGCTGTCAGTATAAAGAGTATCTATATTTTGACTTTTTGTAATAAAAATTAACAATTTTGATGTAGAAAATTCACCAGCAGCTAGGTTGTAATATTTTGAAACCTGGGTTGAAGCTCGGTTTTCCAGCCATTGACTTATAAAGGGACAGTCTAGGCCTTTGCATCTATTTAGAGCCTATAAATGGGATGGACAATGAAGATTCGATGCACCATTGTAAATTATAAGGCGACACTGTACAATGGGGTCTGCCCATAGGGTAAGTCGCCCCTGACTCGATCACTAGGCATGTACGCGTTGATATACCTTAAGTCGACCACCCTTCCATCATATCTTATTTTCATAATGTATAGGTGAGGCTTCAGACCTATGCAAGGTTAACCTATTTTAGTAAAATGAGGTACAAGCAAACATTAATTCTATGTTGCCTGAAAAGGGTTAATCTAGAATGGTCGACATTTACCAACAATGGCTAGTGGTCGATTCAGGGGCGACTTACCCTATATTGTCTATCATTATGCGTGTCACATAGTGTACTTCATTGTTAACACAACAAATATTTGAGGTAAATATTTAAGAACATCTGTAAAGGATATCCTGGTCTACTCTGGTCGTACTCTCTTTTTGTTTCGTCCATATAAAAAACTTTTTATTCATAGATCTGTATCATTGGATTTCTGAGAAAGGCATTAGTAATGTGTGACCCTGAAGTGACTTCAGCCAGTGCAAGCCGTTTAGATATACAATGAACTTATAATTCACTAGTGACTTTTTGGGATTTTGTTTTATTCAGCGAAAGTGAGTATACATACTGTTCTCACAAATACATGACGACGGCTGCTAAATGAGTAGTACATCGGGAAGATTAAAGGGGTATGTTTACTTTATGGTCTCTCAACAGAATATTGTTATCACTCTGCATTATAACAAATAAATCAAAACAATTAGGGTCGAGCCAAGCATTAATTTTGGGTCGTTCTGGACACCTGAACACAGCTTAATGAGTAATCTCAATAATCTCTCACATCCCCATTCCTCAAATGACAGGAGATCTGAATCATTCTTCTCTTTATTTGGAGGGACGTTTTGAGCTTCCTGTGCTATAAGGGAATGAAAAGATGAAGACTCCATTGTTGATATATGAATCCATGCATCTTTAGGTGACAGAATAACAAATTGACCGGATCTTACAAAACACCTATAGTATATAAGTGGTATACTTGAACCTGATGTAGATTCATCAATTGGATTCATGACCCATTTGGCTATTCAGCGCGACGTCTTACTTTTTATCAATGTATATGGAAAATGAATAAAAAAAATAAAAAATAAAATAAATGAGAAAGCAAGATCGCACAGGTCCCAAATGCAATGCCTATGCCTACAGGTCACAACTGCAGTGCTCTTTTACTGGGAGGGATCGAAGTGTACATGTTATTATCACAGGTAATATCCAGCTGTAGCAGTGTACCCCCCTTTACTACAACATTAAAGGTCTCCATATAAACACACTATTTACTACCCACACACCTGGTTAACAGCGATAACATCAGGAAGAACAGTCACACCTGGCTGGACCTCATTCACAATATGCCAAAAGTGTCAACTGAAGGTCACTATATGCCCTTAGCCAAACTTAATACAAATTTGGTCCATGGCTTTTCTCTCATATCCCCTTTTCAATATCAATTCTGTCCAAAAGAAAGATTCGAATGTATATATAAACATTTTTTTCTAACCCCTCCTAAGAAAAAACAACAAACAAAAGTTAACTGAATCTTGTGTAATTAAAAACACACACTAGGTAGTGCTCAAGTGTGGTAAAGGGTTCTGAAAGCACACACATGGGATTTCAGCTCGCCATCAGTTTACCCCAATCAACATTAACCCTTAAATGTGACTGCATTGGGCCCTAGATATTGCCTCCATGTCCCAATGGTACTTCCTCTAGGAGCGGGCTCTCAATGTTGGAGACATGGGTGTGTAGTTGGCAAAGTCTCTTTTCGGCCGAAATCCCTCTCTGCAAGCTTGTTCCAGCAAAGCTGAAATAACATACCCGTGTGTGGAAAACCGGAATGGCACCAAATCACACATCACACCAGCCTGTGATTTGGATGTGGTGTGCGATTTGGCATTACCACCAAAAATAACCATTTCAAAAAGATTTTGACCAATCTAATTTATATTCTCATGGATATAAACCATGCTTATTCTTGGAACAAATATTCTCTGTTGTACTCTTTCAAGTTTTACCTTTAGAATTAGTTTATAACAGAGAAAAGTCGATTTTCACTCTGAATTCTGTCCCAAATTTATCATAACCTATTTTGTATCTAGTTTGCTAATACTCTATGCGGTTTGCTAAACAATGTAAGGTTTATCAATATTTTAAGCAACATCCTAGTAAGCTACTCACAAAAAATTAAAGTGATTTAATCAGTCATTAATGATAAAAGCCATGTTACAATACACACTTGACAATATAAGTCAGTACAGCATAGCAGGTTTTCATACTGATGCCTTTTCTTGCACTGACAGCTTTTTTTGCAATGACGCGGAAAATCACATCACCACCTTGGGAGAGTGGTGTGTAAAACGGTAACAGGGTGTGATTTCCCACCAGGGTGTAATTAAGGTAGTTGCTCCGACCTGCCTAATGTGTCAGAGTATAGTGTCGGTCTTTTGAATTCTCGCCCAGATACCTCCAAGTAGTCATTTGGTGAAAGTTCGTCTCACCAAGGGTCACTTTTGGACAAAAATTCCTCTCACCAAGGCCAAGCGTCACTTCTGTCCAAAATCCCTCTTATCAAGGGTAAGTGTTATCACAGATCCATCGGCACATCTCTGTAAACAACCAAGTGTCTCCCCTCACCCCCTGGGCTTAAATTATGCCTCCAGGAGTGCATCAACCCCAAAGGGTTGACATAATGAAGAGTGCATCAACCCAAAGGGTTGACATAATGAAGAGTGCATCAACCCCAAAGGGTTGACATAATGAAGAGTGCATCAACCCCAAAGGGTTGACATAATGACTGTTGCGTCTGTGAGTGCATGCATGCATTATGACGGCCAATTGGCATGCTGCATTAGAGGCCAATGAACCTATTAACGCTAAAAGGTATCTAACAGTTTATCCTGTCTACTTCTTCCAGATGGTGTCATAGCGTCACGTGAGGGTGATGACGCCAGTCTGTCAGCTGACGTGTCAGCTAACTCCTCCATCACTACACCAGGTACCAAACCTGGTACTGAAGAGCATGGTAAGGTGTTTTATTGGATTTGTTGTTGGTTTAATAATTGTCTTTTTTTCCTAGGTATCAGGCTTTGATGAAAGAATATCCAGACAATTGATAACTTAAGGAAAGTTTAGCTAGACCTATAGTTTACACTATCAGTGGTGGAACCTTTATGTTGGAAGGTCAAAACCAATAGTCCATCCTTAATGAAATCACATACTGCACATGAGCCATCAGAGAGGCTTAGAGATCTAGAAAGATCTAAAACAGAGAAACGTCGGAAATATGCGTTAAGGTCAATTTAGATACTGCCAATTGGAAGCTTATTGTCAGAAGAGTGCAGACATTCACAGGAAAATGAATGACGTGATAAATGCAGAGTATAACAACTGGAAGGCATTTCTCCATAATGCTAATTAACATTATTGAGAAAATTAAATGCCCTTCAGAAGGCTTTAGCGTAATATGCAGATGAGTATGTGGACGTATTGTATTGTACAGAGTGGGCAATAATGCACTGGTGTATAATTCCAGATGCATATCAAATTGTATGACATGTGATGTTTTTAAGTAAAAGGGGGTTATATTTACTTAACCTGTCATTATTTGAATGCACATATATACAATATGCTTGTGAAAGGTATAGCACCCGAAATTATTGAAACTGAAGGTAGGAACTAGTGGAAACTTTATAACTCAAATGTATCATGTATGCAGTTACACTAAATGGACAGATATCATTGGGAGGGGGCTTTTATACATTGGAAATGGGACTCATTTTCCACCTTTGGCTAAGTGGCTATTACAGTGTCAGGAAGGTGCATTCACCTGGGCACATCATGAAACATTGTACACAACGTGGAAGGAGAAATGAAATTGGTGGTAACAGAGATATTAAGTCCAGGCATGTAGTTCCCCTAAAACACAAACCAGTTCAATATAATCCTAGTCAGGTGACAACAGCATAACACGGTATGCCACATATATTTGTCTTATTGTAGCTCCTGGAGTGTGACATACTCTGGCCATTATTCTGGCACTAACTTGACCTCAAACCACAGACAATGCTCATCCAGCTCAGAATGGTTTGGCTGCAGACTACACCTATGGCACCTACATCACAATCAAATCACTACAAAGCCAATTAAATGTTCACCACCCCTCCCATACAAACACAACTGCCCTGGATGCCTTTTGTGGTAAGCCCCACCCTGCAATACGAGGATAAAAGGCCGTGATTTAGTCATTTTCAGCCATGTAAAATCATGTAAAATTAAGTGGCTTAGTAGGAACAAAAAATAAATAAATAGCGACATAATTAACAGGCCAAGAATTTATGGATGAATATCTGCAAATTCATATGGTCAGCCGAATCTATGCTTCCGATTGGTTGTTATTCTACCCTAAACCCTGACCATACCTAACCTCCATACCATCCATATTTTCCACCCCCCCATTTCATGTTGGCAACCTTGCAAAAGTAGAGGAGTGGAGAGGGTCCTCTGGCAGCAAAGTGAAAGTGGGTGTGTAGTAGGGTGTGGAGCTGAACGAGGTCTGTCAGGCGTGCTTCCTGCTTCCTCGGGTTGGCTACATCCTCCTCCTCCTGCCTATGAACAGCCTAGTAGTACATAGTCTATATATATACATATATAACTAGCAAGAAACTACTAGCTTCTCATAGTCGCATGAATGTGAACTGTGAAACATAATTTGGACGTTTTAAAGAGGTGAACAGTAATGTATTGCAATTGGTTTTGAAGAAATTGAAGAGTGACCAGATACTGACCAAAATGGTAGCCCTACCTACTCGGATTTAGTTAAGAGACAACGCAAAAGCTACTGCTTGCTGATGTATGTCAACTTCTGACATGAACCCATGTGATTTTGATTTAGAGATGGTCTTCTCCAAATGTAAAGAGACAGAGAGTGATAGGATAACAACCTTGACAAGGTTGCCGCACAAATAAGACATTTTGAAGAGTAGATATCATGCATCCACCAAAAAAATCAGCTTGACAGAAGGAATATGCCAGCTCGATTGGTATTTTCACTGATAATATCGACATGCTAGACTGCAGTGAACAATTGTCTTGAGATCATCTTCTATTAGATGTTTATTTTAGTGAATTCATATTTAACCCTTCAAAGACCACATGGTGCAATACCTTATGATCTATGCCCATTGGTCGTTAGTCAGTTCGTGGCTGACTATAGCAGAGCAGAGAGATGCTACCCTCTTTTTTGTCTATAGACAATTCAGTATTTGATTATTTTGGACCCAAATAAATCCTCAAAATAGCGGGTGTTGGGCCACACCTCCTCCTTTTCTAAATTTCCGGATCCTCCACTGGAGTAATTAAGCTGAGCCGCAGTAAAAGCTACACTTTCTCAGAACTGAGCCCTCTAATATCTCAATGAAATCATTATCATACTTAAAAATGCCCTCTAAGATTCAGGAAAGTGACTGAGAAACAGCCAGTGAATCTCAATAGAACTAGGGAGTGGTATAGCATGAAAAGACACTTTCCTTTGAGCAGATTGAGGACCATGGTGGCATGGTGTGACAGACGTCATAATGATGTGCAACTCTGCTGGCTTTCCTCCAGTGTCCTACAGCCTTAATGGCTGGTCCTTGGCAGTTATAGCTAAAGGAGCCCTATACGTCCCATTACCTCATACATTCAGCATGACCACCCTACCCAGCCACCCCTGCTTCCCAATATTACCCACGGGTCACTGCTCTTTTAGTTCTGGACAACAAATTGTCCCTAATATTGAAACTACTAGTTTATGGAACTCGGTCATGGTTTAACATAGATAAAATATTCAGTTATTTGTACCGAACGAGGAGCTGTTCTACATCTGATCGAATTGATATAGCCTCCTTTTTTAATAATAAATGTAAAAAGTAACATGGAATATGGACAATGCTCACATCCATTAATCTAACCTGCGTAATGCTAACTATCTACGCTGCATGAGAAATTGGTGTAAATATTAGTTCTGGGCATACACACTTTCAGTGACATTTTTATGTAAACACAGGTCCCTATACATGCTGCATACATATGTTATGTTAGTTGGTCTCCATTCATCGTCCAGGGTCTACAGTTGGCATGTGCCATCAGGTTGTAGTGTTTAGACTATACTGTGGCCATTTTGTAACATATAACCCCTCGATGTGGGACCATAGACCATTTCAGAAAGGTAAAAATTCATCAATGAATATATAGCATTAAAAAAAAAAGATCGTCTAACTTTAGTGCGAATCTCGTATACGATTGTTCTACTGGGACGTAGTCATCAACCCAATGTATTTCCTATGCAGAAATCAACATAATTTAAAAAAAAAAGTGCAAAATTCTTATTATTTGTCGACCAATGATTTGGATCTTTGAACCTCCTAAGTTTATCATCATTATTTTTTCTTTTAAAAAATAATTCCATACGTTTTCTGATACATATACATATATATTTTTTCTATCCTTATAGGTGAGGTCAGTCAGGAGTCGATAGGTGACATCAAGACGACCCGGCGCTTTTGGGAACAGATGATTGCTGCAGATCAACTCCATGACGACGATGACGTATTGTCTGACGAAGATGATGACGTAACAGATGAGGAGGGCATTAGTGATGAAGAAGATGATCTGATTTCACAAAACCACACAGATTGCCTACAAGAAAGGCTAAAATGTCAAAAAACTGAAGGACACTTGCAAAATGGCGATATGAAGTCTAATAAGAATCTCAGAAATTCAGAAAACAAAATGTCATCTCAAGATGCCTTAGGTTTACCAAGTGAGGTGATTGCAAATGGGAAAGAAGTGACAGACAATGTCCATGTAAATGGAAACACATGAAAATTATGTAGTCACTGATGAATGGTTGACTGCATTGTATCAGTCTTGTGTTTGTATTGATGTACACAGAAAATGACAAATAGTAAATACTATTTTGTAACCTTTGTGATTTATATAATTATATAGCCGACTACTGAAGCATGACATACTTGAGTTTATGAATTGCTTTAGACTCGTTGAATTATGCACATATTAGAGACGGGATGTGGGGTTCTCCTCCTTTAATTCTGTCTCTGTCTGTCTCTGTCTCTCTCCCTGTCTTCATTGTTACATGTAAATTTATTCCTTTTTGTGCTTTTTTTCTGTATCTTCCATTTTCCTGATTGGTCTCGACGGGGTCTTCTTTATATGATTGGGACACACAGCTAAATGTTTCATCTTGGGATATAAATGACGATGTCATATAAGTCCAAACAGACCGGATTTTCATTAATTGTCTAAGACATTTGAATGTACCAACAATGATAGTTGTGTAAGGCCTTGGGAACTCTTCCTTTTCATCAAAAGGAGTAGTTTAATATAATTTACATCCCTTCAGCGGTCGCTATTAATGTATAGATACGTCATAACCATTACTCGGCATGATGCAAGAACTCGCCAGGGCTAGATTCTTGCAAAATACCCAATGGTTCGATATTGGTATGAATTCTTACAGAATGCCCAATGGTTTGATATACGTCTTTTGGAGGGTCGACATGTGCATAAATGAAGCCCTGGCGACCAATCTAGCAGGGCTGCATTCCTGATTATAACGACTAATGATCAATGTGAATCAATGCATTAGCAGCCCATAAAGGGTCAGGAAGTGGGTTTCGGAGATGAAGAGTTTCAGATTTGGGGAACATCACCAAAGTCAACTTGGCCAGATTATTTGATATTGAGCAAGTAAAACTGAAGGCTCATTCAAGGTATAAATCATTGCCGTGATTTATAAATTATAATATCATGTTATATTAGCTCTTTATGCCTCAGGGGACTATTATGGTAGATACATGCATGATCGGCAAACCATACTTCTATGTAAAAAGAAAAAGTAATGTTGTCTTCTGAATGATTTTAGTCATTTCCCATCATCCTTTAAGGTTTGAATATGTTTCTATTTCATCGGAAATTCTGATGTACAAATAGACCTGGCCAAAACAGGCACATCCTAGGCTATTACTGCTACGTGTGATTGGTAAAATGTATTTAGTTGTGTTGTATTATTAGATCACAACGCTCAGAAAGGAGTCAATAGATACATTCCTTAGTTGAGGCGGTTTGTAGCTTAAGAGCTTGGTGCTTAAGATATTTTCAAATGAATGTACTTTTTATATCCGTATAAAAAGAAACCATTGCATGGCATTTACAGTCATATGTTTGTGGCTATCCAGATATTTACGCCCCCTTCTCCAAAAGAAAAAGAGAGAGAACAAATAAAATAAATTCCTATCATAAAGGTAGCCCTAAAAATGGCGGCAGACTGCTAGCCTAGTGCACTTAGATGCATGAGAACATGACATTTTACAATAATGAAATGCTTTAATCTTGTCAGACTGTATCTTGTGTTTAGTCTATGGAGTCCCCTTAGGCAGATTGTTTTAATCCAAGATTGGTGATGTTCTTCCCTCACAAGGATATTTGAAGTGCTAGTGGACGTTGCATTCATATACCTTACTGGTTGTATAATATGGAATTTGTACATTTTGAAGAGGTAGGTATGATTTACACCAATTGACCAATGAGTTACTTGACCCAACTTTGAATCATAAGGGGAAATAAACAGTATGTATGGAAAGGGTTAATGATAATGAAAACCATTATATTTTGAGCTGCCGAATAGATCTCTGAAATAGGTTAGTCAGAATGCATTCACTTGGTTTGTGTATTGTATATCATATGTGTGGGAAGCACGGTGCACCAGACGTCTTCTCTGCAGAACACGACCTGCATATTGCTAAATTATTATTGTTACTATTCTAGACAGGCCTATGTTGCTTACAGCGAAAAAAGGGGGAAATAAAAATGTGTATATAATCAAGTCTAAATTTTCATTGTGTTAATTAAACTTTTACTGTGAAAGCAAATTACCATAACTATGCTAAGCTGTATAAAAGAAATGCTAATTGATTTGTTAATTTGTTAAAAGTGGCCCTATAGGTGCGCTTTTACACAAGGTCCCCATTAAAAGTCTACGAATACGATATTGCAAAAGAGTTTAAAAGACTACTATTTTGTAAGAGGCCTATAGGAGGCGAAAGGGAGCGTCCCTTGAGTTTGAGTTGATTTATTTCTGAAAAAGAAGTAAGATCTACATATAAAATGGACTAAAATCTTGAATGAAGACCCCTTAAAGCCAGTACCTCTTTTATGGTTCATTTTGCCTTTTTTACACGATGATAGTCTATACATAAAATGCCAAAATATTAAACATGGAGGGCATACAATTTTCGTCTCATACACTGATACAGGGCACACTGCATAGATGATCCATGTGTATTGGTACCACGTCTCTGTCACCAGTCAATAAAGAATAATCAGCTTTTCCGAGAGGAGAGTCAACAGCTACCTGCCACCAGGTGTCAAATTAAAGAACTACCCTATCTATCCAGAGTTGGCCAGTGTGTTACTGGTGAAAATACAGCACAGTAGAGACATGGTGTGAGTAATGTGGGAACTAGTTTTCATTGTCCACCGCTCTATACCAGATTGACTTCACAGACTCCAAAATAGTGTTCCTTTTAGGAATATTTTTCACCCACTAGAAGTGGGTCTCTAATGTTCTCTATTGTACATTTCATACTGATATAGATCTGACCAATGGTCTTTATGTTGGAACTCAACTCAATGATTTATGAAGAATTTACAAATTTGGTCAATTCTATGTTTTCAGAAGAACTCAATGTAAGCCAGATGGGATAAATGTCTTCCTTCTTACACAATGGCAAGCCCATTAAATGCAGCCAACGCAAAACCCAGTGTTTTTGAGGTAGATGTATCATTGAATGATTGTCATATTTGGTAGTATATTTGCATTATGCGATTTCCCTGGCCATGCAACTGGACCTGGACATGCTGGTATTAGTTCTTGAATTTGCCACCAGAATAATATGTGTCCTCTATATTGCGCGGGTTGGATTACCTCTGCAGCTTTTCCATCAAAGAAGTGGACAGGACATGGTATGAATACTTTCAATTTAAGCATTTTGAGAAGCCATGGGTAGAAGTAAATGGTTACTTTACTATTAAAGAGAATCATGCTTACTACAATAATTTTAGAGAATTTTGAAATTTGTCAAATAAAATAGTTCTAACTTAAATCAGTACTCTACTACTCCTAGTTTTCAGTGCACAGAAAAGGAAAGGTATTCGAAACATTTGAGAACGTTTAGTAATGGGTTGTATAAAAGCAAACCTAGAACGAATAGCAGTTTACATCAGGGCAAAAAGGAATATTCGAGTGCACACTTCAACATTTCAATTTTGAAAACAAACGTTAGCAAAACCTATATAACCCGAAATAACTCTTCTATGGTGTAAACAAGGTCAACTGGATCTGTTTGATCTCCAGTGGCAGATATTTACTGAACATCTTTGAAAAACAACTTTGACAATCTCTATATGTTATAAAAATCAAAATTATTTTATTATTCAAAAACGTGGTATAAAAGTAGAAAGTCATGTAGTATGTGGTATTTCATCAGATGGTCTCAATCTGGACTCGTTATCATATTGAATTAAGTCGCATCTGTCACCATAATATTTAACAGCATATTTAGATCATTAAACAAGCGCGCATATTTAAGTACCCTACGTGCCACGTAGTGCATTAATATATCGTGACAACCTTTTGAGAGTGTATCAGGCCTGTCGGGTGAGCATGATGCATTCAATTTCTTTCACTGATTGTAGTGACAACTGGGCATGATGCATGAATGAATGATACAGCACATAAGAGTAATTACTTCGCTTCGACTTCTGATACTCATTCATTCAGACTGGTTGGGTAGAATCTTAGAGCATCTAAGTTAAAGGTATACTGTTTAGTTCAAGACATGGAAAATGAAAGGATAAGGCTGATAAAACAATATATACCACGTACAGTTCAAATTTAATTCGACACATTCTTTTTCCTCAGTAACAGCAACATTTCGAAGCACATTGTTATTTATTACCAACTACACCAGTTATGAAAATACTCCATAATCTATTATAATCTGGCCATATTCTCATTTATCAAAGTATAGACAAATTTAAAAAGGGACCCAGATAGGAAGTAATTGAGCCTGATATGGCACAGAGAGAATATGTCAACTCGTCCTACTATAGTACCTCATGTATACTATATTTGACATAACAAGCGGCCTCCCCTAAAAAGCGCCCCCCCCCCTTTTACAGACTAAAAAAGGCCTAACTTTTACTATTTGGTAGCAGTTAAATTTTTCAGTACTAAATTATAATAAAAATGATTCTTTTTAAGGTGGGTCGCTACCATTGAATCAACGATCCTAGATTTTCTTCATTTTTCTCCCAGAGTTACAAAACATCATCTAGAATAATAATATGAAAAGAAAAGTAGGGGTCCTGAGCTACTTTTTTTCCTACAGACTTTTGAAAAATAAAAGTATTTCCATTTTCACCTAAAAAATCCGAAAAAATGGACTAAGATTTGAGATTTTTTTCTGCAACAACTATCTAACACAGAAATATGAAAACTCGCAAGGTGAACGTTCTAATATCCTAATCTATCAAGAATTTTTCTTTTTTTCCCCAATAACAAAGGATTATGGGTAAATTTCTCACATTTTGGCAAAAAGGAGGATAAATTTCCTAATTTTTTTTATGAGAAAACGATTAGATCATCCATTTCTAGACACTAGATTTTTCTTAAAATTTTCTGAAATATTCTTTAGATAATTTGCTTTTAAATAAGAGTAATTTTGATATGGGGTCCCATGCATAATTTTATATTTTTGGTCATTTGAAATAAAAATATATTTGAAAAATTAAATAAAATCCATATACAAAGCACTGCATGATGGGTAAAATATACAAATCCTTGGCAAAACATTGTGAGCAGTATATCACGATTAAAGCATTGTCTAGGTAATATAAGGGGTATAATTGTAAGGAACAAAAGAATGTCAGAGAATGAAGAAAATAATTCAGATGTAAATATGCCAAAATTTAAAGTTGTCATAAAATGAACAATTTTGATCAAAATCCCCCAACACATTTTCTAGACACTTAGGGCATTTTTAGGTATGTGCCTACCAAAAATGATCTCATTCTGAAGAAAAAAGCCTATATGTGCAGAAACCTGTGCAGTAGGCTCAATTTCAATGGTAGCAACCCACCTTATTAATACGGTATATGCACAAATCAGAGCCTTATTGTGACTTTTAGGACTCAGGGTGTGTCTTATAGGCAGGGTATGTATAATGGTAAACAGTAGTACTTGAGCGCCAAATTATAAGCCCTAGCTGCACCTTCACCTCAGTGTGCGGCTTATATACTAGGTCCGCCTAATACATGATGTACTGCAGTATGTAGTCAACAACAACTAACATCCTTTAAGCTTAAGACAGACATAGCGCGTTTCCCAATGCGCAGACCCACGCCCTGATGCGTATGTTGGCATGGTTACGGCCCTCCACATGCACGCGACGTGCTATGTTTGTTTTCCGCTTTAAGTGCTGGTTCCACTGCCGTCGGTTTGGCGAATTTTCACTAATCTGATGATTTTACAATATTCCAAAATTATTATTATTAAAAAAAAAAAATCGGTCCGGTTAGCAAAAATTTGCCCAACCGATGGCAGTGGAACCAACACTTTATTAAGAAGAAACGACGATGACTATAACTACAGGACTGTCTACTTTAAAGAATACGTCCAATACCATTCATATCTCTATTTTAAAACATGGCATACACGTTGACATTATTTTTTTTTATATTTGATCAAGATATTCCTAAATGCCACATAAAAATACAACTCTGGTGGCCTGTTACCGTCACATTGTGACCCATTGGGAAAAATATTCCCTTAACACAAACCACAATTGATATATCTTTGAGGATAACTTTAGATTTGTGACCCCTCACCTCATAATTTATCTTAACCCTTCAAGGACGGCTAATTTATCAACCGCGATTTTCACGATGCACCGATGAAGTGGTGGCGAGTCTGCCCTCAGGCACTTCAGGCGTGTATTATGCCGACTCTGCGCGAGTATTTCCCCTATGGTTGGCACGATGCATAAAGCATAATCTTCTTAGCAAGTTGATGAGGTTGAATAAAAAAATAATAATAATGGACACGGTGTATTAATGCAGTAATGCTCCTCTTTGGGGCTCAAGAAGATCCAGCTGAATAAAATTACATTATATATTTTTTCAACATGTACAACCCACAACTTACACATTCATTTAACGTGCGCAACCTAACAAAGTCTGCCTTGAACTCATCAACATTTTGATTATGGCCAGGGAAGATAACACACAATTTATCATCAAGGTTGAAATAAATAGCAATTAAAATGTTATCACAGAATTTTCCCCACAACAACAAAGATAGCCATTATCAATCAATATGTACAAACACATCACAGCATCGACAAATTGCGTGAAGAAAACCTGGTGCAATTAATAACAAGTGAAATACAATTCTTATGTCTCAACTAGATAACTCCTTGGGGAGAGATACATCCATGGGTAATTGAATTTCCCATGATACATAAATATAGAAAAGAAATGAATAAAGAAAGTTGTTGGAGGGGATGTGATACCTTTGTCTGATTCATATTTTGATGATTTGATCATTGACTCAGTCGACTAGTTGACTTCAACACACAATATTGATAACAGAATTTGTAGATAAGACATTGCAATACATATAACAGGCGGAAACCCGACATGAAAATATGATTCAGCAGAGTTTGAGTGCATTTATGACATAAGTATTTGCTGATAAATGCTTTACCCCATATGATATATTGAGAGATGGACAACCTTGTGACTATGAGATCAGAGATATAATGTATTTTCAAATGGTTATTGTGTGGTTCTGATATTGGTTACTGGGTTGACAAATAATACCGCCATCTCCTGCGTATAAGACACGTCTCATAAGCGTCCCCTGCATATAAGACGTGTCTCATATATGGTATCTGAAATGTAGCCACACACAAATTGCATTCACTTATTGGATATCAAACATGAATACCTCTAAACTAAGAGGACATACAACCTGACAGCTGCGATATATTTTCAGATTGAAATATAGCAACATTTAAGGGGAAGTTAATTAAGTATCTCTATCTGGTACGATCTTCATTACAAGGGTTAATAAGCCCATCTCGATAAACAGCTAGTAAAACAGGTAGCCAAGGTTCAACAATGTATATAGATATAAAACACAGATAACACGCTCAACCAGGGATCTATAAGAAACACCATGTTGATAAGAACACGTCTGGATAAGCTGAGATGCCTAAAATCCATACCTATGCAGATAAACTACAGATAACAAGAATTGAGCTTATCAAAATCATTGCTGACCTAGATTTCTAGAAGCTAAAATTTGCAGAAGTCTGGTATTCTCTAGACTTTTGTAATCGAACTGGAAGATCCGATATCTGATTGATTTAAGTTGTCTTACAGTCTCCATACCGTAATCTCCCGCGTAGAAGGCGCAGCTCGCGTAGAAGGCGCCCCCCCAACTCAGAGAAGGCCTTTTCACGTAGAAGGTGCACGTACCTCTTCTGGATCGATTTCCGGAAAACCCCGCGTATAAGGCGACCCCTCCCAACTCACAGGGGGGCTGTTTCGCGTAGAAGGCGCCCCCTCCCTCCCCACCCCCTATTCTACAGTGACCGGTCTGCCGCGGTGCAGGCCCTATGAGTTCAAGCTGTCATCGGCACACTGTCGGCGTCAAACCCGCCAAGCAAATCTACAGCGACCGGTCTGCCGCGGTGCTGGCTATATGAGTTCAAGCTGTCATCGGCACACGGTCGGCGTCAAACCCGCCGAGCAAATCTACACCGAACGGTCTGCCGCGGTGCTGGCTATATGAGTTCAAGCTGCCATCGGCGCATTTTCCCAAATGAGATGTTGGAAAAACCCGCGTATAAGGCGCACCCCCAACTCAAGGCAATTACCCTACCGCGTATAAGACCCAGCAGCATTTTGTTTGGCGTAGAAGACGCGCCTTCTACGCGGGAGATTACGGTAAGTATAAAAATGTATCGCTCCCATTGGAATAGAAAATAGAGTTTTAGATTTGCTGAATATCACCTAAAATCACAAGTTGAGCAACAGTGCCACTACGGCAATGTTTCAAGAAAATTCCTATTTCCCCTACGTATATATATATTGTGATTCCACCTATAAAGAACATTTATCCCATATACGAGATATTTACACATTTAAGACGCCCCTTGTTGGAGCTGATCAACATGATCTATTTCAAGAATTCCAGATGTCAGCAAGAAGCATGGTTAGAGTACACTAGTAGCTTAACAACAATACTGTCCATCCCTACTGTCAAAAAACAGTCAAATTACATCAGTATTGTATATTTAATGTGCATGGCTATTGGAACACTAAACAGTCAAACGGCATCACTATTACACAGGGGTGCACTTAGTTCAATAGATTTACATCTATTCACCCTCGGGGGTACCTCTACAGGTGCCAGATTCCACCCCCCAGGTGGATCGATGTAAATGTATTGTACTGTCATACCCCTCTGTTTATGGAGATCACTATAGTAACATTGGAATAAAATCCTTATTGTGCATTTGTATCAGAATTATTCATCACCATGGTAACAGTAAAATTACATCATTTTGTACATCAGCAGTGCTATAAGATCACAGATCCAATTACCTATTCTAGACAGTAATAGGTTCCTTCTACTGTACCTACACTGGTGTACTATAAGTTCAGAGCATGCTATCAAATTGACCCAACATTCACCAATTTCCACATGATCAGCAGCCACTGGATAGAATTATTTTGTACAAAAAATGTTAAAAATAATTCAGTCTGCATAATAGAGTGTGTGCTACCGTTATTACAACTTGGAGGTGATCTTTGGCATGCGACTGCGTGCCAATGCAAGCAACAGACGTCCATTAGTTGCTTTCATGGCCACTTCTAAGGCGGAAATGATCCGATCGAGCTCCTGGAAGGGGACGGTCTTGTTGACGGGTAGGTAGACAACGTGATCGATGAGGAACTTTGCTTCGTGCGGGTAGTGTGTGACAAATGTCTCCAGGTGGCGCAGCGGGCTGTTCTCCGGCTCAATGATGTTGAGTTGCGTAGCTCCGCGATATGCATCAACACCCATAGCGTTCAGTGCCTTGTACACTTCATCTGCATTTTCCTGTTGGATAAGAAATCATTAACATGAGTTTCTCTGAACATTTATCATTGTTGTGCTGGAATCTAGTTGTGTTGTTTATACATTTTAAACGTCAATTATTTTAAATATTTGTACATTTGCACTTATATACGAATCGAATGACTAAAAGTACATAGATCAAAAATATGAGTAACTAGAATATCTATGATAAACACCAAATGCCATAGATCAAGATCATAACGAGTAAAAAAGTTCACTAAAAGGAATTATTGATATAATCTTCTTTCATATGGTTATAATTTGACTATTCTAGGTAGAATAGACTTACAACAACTATAGGGAATAGCCAGTAGTTCTTGATTTCTGCTTTGTTTCCAACCTGTGTGACATTGTCCATCAGGCGTTCGCTCACATAGTCGCCTTTCACCTTTGTCATTGTCATCTCGCTAGCATGATAAGTCTTCATCCTATGTAACATCATTGTAAGTAGGGGAGTCGATGGGCGATGTCTTATACGCTCTATTAAGTTTGAAGGAAATCCTCGCAGCATTTTCACAACATGCTTTTTGTGATCGATACCGAGGCTACGGGTGAGGAACATCGCTGGTTTGACTACTGATGGACAGTTCAACAACACCCATACTATTGAATATTTCATTACTCGATTTAGATAATCAAGCCGTGTTTGTTGTGCGTATGCATTTTGTAAGTCTACCATGGCTTTGTATATCCCAGGGTCAGAGACCTTAGCGATTGCACCACCGAATGCAGTAATGAACTTAATTGCCCCAAAGCTAAAGAGTGAGATGTCAGCTTTTGGGTGACCAATATGCTCAAAGCCGCAGAAAGTCTCAGCACAGTCCTCAATTATACACAGTTTATGTTTCTCCGCTGCTTGGATGAATGGCTCCATCTCAAACCACTTGCCGTAGATGTGAGCGACAAGTATGGCCACTGTTTTCTCTGTGATGAGGTGCTCGAGCAGTTCCGCTTTTGGCGCGCAAGTCTCGATGTCAACATCACAAGGAACAACCTTAAGACCATGGTGCTTCACCACGTGAGCCATGTCCGGGATGTTGATAGCCGACATGATGATTTCTGACCCTGAAGGAAATTTCTTCACTTGGAGGAATAAATCGAGTGCAGAGCGCACTGAGAGACAAGGGATCGCAGGATTTGGGTTCTTCTTGTGTGACCATAGTTTCTGCACGGCTTCAGTAAGCCTCTTTTCATCTGCGTTGGCTAGAAGTGCCTGTGAGGCTGCAGTCATAAAATCTGACCATGTGGCATCTGAAAAATAAATGCAAATGGCTGAACCTCATTTCTTATTTTTTCCCATAACAATCTGTTATCAAAATAGTCATACTATAGTCAATCAGGCTAAATCTAATTCAACCGTAAGTTCTGGAGGACTCTTATCGATGGGTAAATTATGAGGCCGGTATTTAAGTGCAGCACTACTCCCAAAAATTGGTTTTCAAGCTACAGATTTCTCTGATGTCAGGGAGTGGTGATCACTTTTCAACAACAGGGGGGCGGGGCCAAGAAGCTTCAATAGATAGGAGATGAAACTCAGAGCTTTACCTATGGACACAGTGTAACAGCCCCCCCTCTACCCCACCCCCTTAAAAGTAGGCTCCCTTTTGTGTTCAGTATTGAGTCCTATGTAGGATGAGGGGGTTTATAGAGATGTCAGGAATCTTTATCAGAGTGATATCAAATGGAAACAAGGAGCCACCTATACCCAAAAGTCCTGCTGAATCCAAAATTTGTGATCTCGATTCTCAAAATTTGACCAAAAGTACCTTAAAAGGAGGTTTGATGATGAGAATATTTTAGAAATGTACAAATGTTATATTGAAAATGATCGGAACTTTTTATAGATGCAACATGCTAATCAAAGTCAGTACCTCAATCTACATATCCCAATGTCTGCCTATCTCAACCTGACAAGTACTCTGCCTGTGTATGGCTCTGCCTCTCCCACATACTGCCTATCCCTTATTCTACCTATCACTCATACTACCTATCCCTTGAATCATCTAGAGTTTAATTAGGTTTTCCCTAAAATAGCTTAAAGGATTAAAGTTTACCCCTCACCTTTGTACCTAATTTTCTCTGTACATTCTTACCATTAGTCTACCTATCCTCAATCTGCCTATCCTTCACTTTACCTATCCCTCATGGTGACTATCCCGCAACTCTTCACATCCCTCATTTTTGACTGGCACATCTGTTATATTACCTAGCACCAATGTATCTTTTGAATATGCTCACTTCACAAGGTACTCTCTAGTACCGTAATCTCCCACGTAGAAGACGCGCTGTGCATATAGAACGCACCCCCTTCTTGGTAGAAGCATTTTCGTGTATAAGACGCACCTCTTAGGGCTCAATTTTGTTAATTTAGTACAGTTCTATAGTAAAAGTACCCCTCATATAAGACGCACCCCAAACTTGAGGAAATCCTATAAGACGCACCAGCATTTTGTTTGGCATAGAGGACGCGTCTTATACGTGGGAGATTACGGTAGTACTTAAAAGTTAGGGAGTGGTCATTATTTATCAACGGGGGGACATAAAATTTGTTTGTGCCCTCGCGCCAGAGAATTTTCACGCTCCTCTTTGATCTATAATAGCGCGCTGGCATTTTTTGCTAGAAGAGAGGGTAAATTTTTGAGCCCCCCCCCTCCTCAAGAGGGGTCAAATTTTTTTAGCCCTCCCTCGGGAGAGGTCTGAAATTTTTATGCCCCCCCCCCCTTTGATAAATAATGACCACTCCCTTAGCAGAGTTTCTGTGGTTCTTGGATATTAAGTCCTTTTTTTCTGCTTGTCCAAACAGCTAGACAGGTATACGCCACAAGAAACCCAGAGTTTGTCACCTTTTACGAATCTGGTACTTATACCCACTCCCACTGGTAGAATGGAAGGAGAATTTCTCCTTTGTGGACTCCCAATGAAGTAAAATTCTGCTCCTTCATGCCCTCTCAATGGGACCCGTGCATTGTATTTGTCAGTATGCTAAACATGTCCTTTTAAAATATTGATTTCTAAGCTTTTATTGGTCAGAATTCAATATGGCTGGTATGTATGTAAAGGGGAAGGTCTAATCTATCTGATGGCGGGTAAATTTACTATTTATTATTTATTCTAATCATGTCTACACCTTTAGATACTAGAGCAATTTTCAGATTCTGTCAGGCACCTTGCATGAGTGACCTTTCGCAAACAAGAAAAACGTGGCAAGGACCACGGGTAGGAGTTGCCACTCCTATCTGTGGTCTTTTTTTAACAATAAAGAGGGGCTTGATAAAATTCTGTGTATGAGGCGAAAATTTTTCAGTCCACCCAACGAACCAACCAGGGGGATGTTTGTGGATTTTCTCATATGGGCACTGAAACGTTTCCTACCTGCCCCCTCCGTGGGGTCTGGAATATTTCCTCCCCTTTAGGCCTATTACATAGTATTAAAAGGGAGTTGGTCTTTTTTGCCCCCCCCCCCCACCACCACGATGGACGTGAAACGGGCCGATTTTGCTTCCTCTTCTCCCCCCCAAAAAAATCTCACCAGCCCCCACGCCCCCTCCCCCATGTCATGGCAACCAATGAAATATCACCTAGGCTAGACACTTTTGAGCAGATAGGGTGACATGAAAATAACAATAGATAAAATACCAAAAACAAAAGCACCTGTAATCAAGTGTCCATTCCTAAAGCCAAACAGGACCACTTTCCCTTGAAATCGTGTTCATACAATCATGTTTTACATATCTTGAGGAATGTCCCCCGTGGGGGGCTCACAGGTTAGTAGGCATACTTCATATTGTAGGGCGCGGGAAAGTCTTACAGCACAGCGTTTGAATGTAACATCACTAAGTCTTTGGTCGTCATGGCAATATACCCTTGACGACGTAGTTAATACTACAGGACGTTACCAAGTTGACGAGATTTAAACTGCAGGGGCCCTTCCCTTTAACCTGATTCTCTTCATGGTGGGCATTTTGTTCGGAAGACGGAGCTGCTTATAGGCCTAGTGGCTACCTTTAGCTACCTTTCCGTGGCCACATTCAGCAACAATGTCAGATGTCACGTGGTAGGTTTACACATCTTGAGAATTCAGTCTTGAGTCGCCACTTTCTTAGCTCTAGATCTATCTACTCCCGTCACCCTCCGTAGGTAATTCACAGACGATGTTCCGTCTAGTCTAACCACCGAAGCTGTCTACCGCATCGACAACAGGGATATAGGCCTACAGTACGTCTAGTCTTCAATGAGTGGCAAGCCTGGGTGGCCAGCGCAGTGTCCACATGGACAGACGTCAGCATGTAACCTTGGTTACTGGACTTGTCAGTATGTCAGTAGCACTCAGGGAGAAAACTGAAAACATAATGGAGTTGCTACGGTCGCTATGCTCCTGGCTGCTATGCGGCAAGTAACTCCAAAAAATACATGGATAATGCTTTTCTACCTAAGGTATGGATTGTACAGCATCATATCCATATTACCAACATGTAGACCTTCATTTTAATGGTATTTCGATTAATATAAAGTAATTATTAAGAGCAGGGCTGTCTTACAAACTTATCCAACTTTGGAACAATTTTCCGTTGATCACCTTTCCAATACAAGTTGTATTGGAAAGGTGATCAACGCAAGTAAAACCACTCCCACTCAAGAGTGAGTGGTTTTACTTGAGGCACTTCAACAAAAAAAAAAAATTAAACTGAATACAGAAAGATCCCTGTGACCGCATTTGATTGAGGCCATTGAGATGTTTCTAAATCTTTTGGAATTTTGTTTATATCTTGTATAGAAACAGAGATACAGGGCAAATAGTACCAAAAATATTGAGGCAAGTACCACTTTAGTAATGGTAGAAAAGGTGTTACAATATCTGTGATGTGAGTTCAGCTGCACAGTGGGCCCAGTGTGTGGCAGCATGTACTGGTGGTAATTTTCTGTGTTTTCACTTGATATCTAAGGGAATGGAAAGTAATGTTCTAGTGATCAGATCTAAATAGAATTTAGTTTTCTATGATATTTAGAATCTTAGCTTTCAGTTGACAGTTGGTGGTCAGTCGGAAGTAGTTTTGAGAAGATCGGAGATGAGAGATAAGATACAGGTCCAATTGAGGCCTTCTACTCCTGCCCCCTGGTTTACAAATCTCTCTGTTTTTCTTAAAGATGTAATTTCTATTACTAAATAGGCTGATTTTTTTTTCTATATTTCATCAAGTCATTTCCTGATTTGTTTTAGATTTTCTGTAAATTTTTCTTATAACTTATCAATGATTTTGTGACTTTGGGTAATAAAAAATGGGAGAGAATTTTCTCAGAGGTTTAGAGCCCCACTGCCTCTGCCTACATCACCCTCCCGGCTGGGGAGGTTTCAGATACGACTGACCTAGGCCTGTTGATATCTTCAATCCATTTCCAAATTGATTCTAAGTAGTAGTAAAATGCTAATAAAAAATCGTAACACGGCAGCTCTACACACAGCCATTTCTTTTCTATTGTTTCATATTTTGGTCCTCTCAAAAGTATCATTGGGCAAAGTCATAAATGCATGAAATTATACATGCTGCTAGTTTATTATGCATTTTAACTGTGTCTGATATTAGTATTTTGGTGTCTCCAGTGGTTAATATGTTTTTCAAAGCTTCAATATTATTACCTTCATACTAAAGTCATTGTAAAACGCTTAATAATTAGAATTTTTTCTCCCAGATTTTGCTGGTGGGTACCTAGCTTAGAAATCTAAACTCTCATCTCTGTACCGCCGTGAGAGTTTAGAAAACCGGATGTTTACTGGTGGGTGATGAATTCTCTAGTGTGGAGGGGACAAAGCACAGAGCTCTAACCTACTTTCAAGTCTATTTATACCTCCACCATTTTCGCGCTCAGCTTGGAAGGTGGCAGAATGACAAGAGATGTGTGCAGGAAACATGCTCTAAAATATTTATTATAAGCCATCCAATTTCCAAAATCAATGAGTGTGTAGCTAACATATTACCCTTTGCAGGGACCTTCAAAAGTTTGAGAAATTTAAAGTACCGGTATAAATGGACGAAAATCTGTGGTCTTTGAGCAGATACACGGCAGTACAGAGATGAGAGTTTAGATGGTTACTGGAACGATAACCCCAAGGAACAATGGTCCCACGGGAACGATGATCCCATTTTCTGCTCCCCAGGAATGATGATCCCATCTTAAGGAACCATGATCCTACTTTAGAATATCTCTCATCCCTAATGTTTATTGACCCCTATGCACTAGTATTTCATGATTTGTTGATTTTGTTGGAGATAACAGTGGAGTTGATACTGGAAATTTCCCAGGAGTAAATTTTCTGTATAGGCCTACACCTATTGGAGTAATCTATTATTGGAGTGATTTTTTTTCGTAAATATTATATATATATATATATATATATATATATATATATATATATATATATATATATATAAGTTAATCATGTTCGTTGGGAATAATAATAACAAATATTATAATAAATATTATATCAATATTACAAATGGAATAAGGAAGGAGACAGTGGGTTTGGTGAGAATTGACTTGGTCAATATCAATTCTGTACATGCCTTTATTAAGACAATAAATTGACAATAAATACATAAATACAATATAACAATATAAATACAATATAACAGTAAAATACAATATAACAATGTAATACAATATATACAAGATAAGATTTAAAAGTTAAAATTTCCGGCACTACCCAGCGTGGTGTGTGCCGCTATGAGAAAACTCGCCAACTGACGGTTAATTTGGATCCCGCAGTTTATATAGGTGCTGGATGTTTACGGTGACGTCACACATACCAATGCGCGCCCCTGGAGGAAAAGTAGGTCCAGCCACTGCACATATTAATTATAAATATATACACGGGTGTATATAGTCCCATATATATATATATATATATATATATATATATATATATATATATATATATATATATATATATATATATATATTGTAGTAAACACAAAAACAGGACCAGATGCAGCCAATAAAGTTTTAGAACAGTAGAAGGTGTTTGGTTTATTTCTTTCAGGTCTTAGCGCTAACAGTTCTCATTAATTGACATCAATTATCCTTGCTTGTATTGAGATGCACCGCCCTTACAGGTCTCCACCGATCGCACCCACCGAACCCGGAGTCACCGACCACACTTCTGCCACCTGCAAGTCTCTTATCGCCTCTGCTCTCGCGACCACCGGACCGCCCTTATATGGCGTCACTAAATGTGACGTCACGACCGTGACGTCACCGGTTGCCACCGTGTCGCCCCCAGGTGGGACGGACCCTAACTAGCGCTCCCGTGCCGGTGGCTACCACCGGACCGATCGCCCCAACATTACAATTATTATACAAGTGATATGATCACTACACTCTCCCCTTATCATTTCAAACTTAGGTTGTAGAAAATATATCCGTGAATCTTTGCCATAGTGGTCAAAGGTGTTACAACATTTACGCCGGTCATAACCGCTACATTTTAACATTTATACATTTAACTGGGGACTCTTACAATGGGCCCCCTCTTATTGCTATAAACTCCTATATGTGAACTTGGGTAAAGTCTATATCAATAGTCCAGAACATATAATACAGCATCCGGTCTAGATGGGCGCTGTTACACGAAGCTAACTGGTAGACGTCCCCTGTCCGGCCTCATCCGGCTGTCTCCCTTGTTCCGGCCCTCTGGTCGGTGTCTGCTTATGCCGCCTCCGCTCCACTCTGGCTGGGACGGGACCGAGGCGTCTTGGTGACCCACGAGGGGGGTTTCCCGGCAGGTACTCAATCCCCCACCAGTACTCCCCCACCCCGCAGGCCCCCGACTACCCCTCTCTTCTCCCCCTTCCTTGCTTATTACCCAGTCAGGTAGTCTCTCCTCCTCCCCCTTGCATGCCCTAGCTGGACAACAAGTGGAGGCCCGTCGGCTCCTCCACACCCAACCACCGATGCCTCTCTTGCTCCGGACCCCCTCAGCCTCTTCAAAGATGTCGCCTGGTTGCTCCGTGAACTGCCCCCCACCTCCCCTGCTCTCAACCGTCCCGGTGCGGTTTGGGCTGGGGCGGGCAGGACGTCTCCTCCCGTATCATGCGGCGTATCCGCTCCTCCAGGTCCCCTCCGAGATGGCCCGGGCTGTGACCCGGAAACCTGGCTGCCGCGTGAGCTGGCCCGGGGCCCGGAAATCTTGCTGCTGCGGGCGCTAGCCCTGGTGCTCCGGACGCCCGGAGGGTTGAGCCGAAGGCTGGTGCGGGTGGTGCGGGATATCCTGCAGGTGTCGCCCCGGCCGCGCCCCCTGCTGGCCGTGCTGATGGAGGAGGAGGCGGTGGAGGTGCCATATCCTGGTTCCCCCTTGGAGCGTATTTCTGGACGGTCGTGGCATAATAATGGGTTTGTACTGTCGATGGCCCTATTAACTCCACCCAACCGTGCGCTCTTCCCCCTACAGGCGTATACTCTTCCCCTAAGTCCGGCGATGGGGCCAGGCCTGATGCCCACTTCTGGAGGCGATCCGGTTGTTCTACCCGCTTCCAGGGTATACGCTCAGGGTGCTCGCCATACCAGACAGGGCGACCCCCAAGAGGGTCCATCCCCTCCACGCGGGGGAACCCCGGCTCCCGGGGCCTTTCAGGGAAGTACTCCCCCCATTCGTCGGCCCATTCGTCCCTCCTCTCGTGACGTCGCCATGGACCCCCCAATCTCCGCTCCGGCTTCCTCTCCGTGCTTCCTGCTCATACTCGTTTTGGTCTCGTCGTCGATCATATTCCTCGTACTCTCGCTGTCTCCCAAAGTCCACCTCTTCCTGCCTCCTGTGTCCCCGCCTCTCGCTATCTCTTTCACGCCTAAGATCTTGGTCCTCCTGACCCCTATATCTTCCCTCCCTCCTGCTTTCCTTCGCTCCTTCTCCTGATTGCTCCCTCTCTGTCTCTCCCCTCTGTCTCTCCTCCCTTTCCCTCCTTTCTCGCACCTCCGCTTGTTTCTCCTCTCTCTCTCTTCGGTCCCTATCGTCCCTCTCCTTCTTCTCTTTCGCATTAAGTTCCTCCCAGTCCTTCTTTTCTTTCTCACTCCTCTCCTTCCGCCTTTCTCTGTCCTCTTTCCCCCTCCTCTCTCGTTCCTCCTTCTCCCTCCTTTTCCTTTCTCTTTCCTCCTCTCTCTCCTTCCTTTCTCGGTCCTCCTTCTCTTTACGTTTCTCCCTCTCTTCCTCCTCCCTCTTGTCCCTGTCCTCCTTCTCTTTCTGTTTCGCTCTCTCCTCCCTTTCTCTCCTGTCCCTCTCCTCTTTCTCCTTACGTTTCTCTCTTTCATCCCTTTCTCGTTTCTCCTTGTCCTCCTTCTCCCTCCTTTTCCTTTCTCTTTCCTCCTCTCTCTCCTTCCTTTCTCGGTCCTCCTTCTCTTTACGTTTCTCCCTCTCTTCCTCCTCCCTCTTGTCCCTGTCCTCCTTCTCTTTCTGTTTCGCTCTCTCCTCCCTTTCTCTCCTGTCCCTCTCCTCTTTCTCCTTACGTTTCTCTCTTTCGTCCCTTTCTCGTTTCTCCTTGTCCTCCTTCTCCTTGCGTTTCTCCCTCTCTTCCCTCTCTCTCCTATCTTTATCCTCCTTCTTGCGTGTCTCCCTCTCCTCCCTTTCTCTTTTGTCCTTATCCTCCTTTTCCTTGTGTTTCTCCTCTCTCTCTCGCTTCCGTCTCCCCTCCTTTTCTTTGTGCCCTTCGTTCTCTCTCTCCCTCTTGTCTTGGCGCTCCCTATCCTCTTTCCCCTCTCTCTCTTTGTCGCGCCGCCGATCTCTGTCTTCTCTCTCCTTCCTTTGGCTTTTATCCTCCCCCTCCGTTCTCCTAGCAAGAGGCGCGGTCTCTTCCTCCGCATCCGACTCGTGCAGCGACACCCCCTTAGCCCCATCTGTCTCCCCCGTCGGAGATGTGTCAGCCCCTGGGATCTTCTCTGGAACTCGGTCCCCCCTGCACACGACTCTCCTGACATCGCCTTTATCAGGCGAAGAGCCTCCCTCCTCCGACTCGGTGTCTAAGGCGACGGCCTTGTATGAGACTTGGTTGGGTGGGAGCATCAACGGGTCTTCTTCCTCCTCCTCCCAGTCTAACTCCTCCGGCTCCTCCCCCAAGTCCACTCGGGAAGCCATCAAACGCTCCAACCGCCCTCCCACCACGGGTGTATTGTTATCCGACGTGTGAGTTGGGACCGTCGGCGGTGACGACTTCAATATCTGGCGCACCTGCTCTGCGTCTCTGAGGGTCGCCGGCCCCTCCGTCTCCGGTGCCGCTGCCTCGAAGAGTGGGGACGACGCTATCCGGACCTCCCGGCCGGCAGGGGACAGCCATGCCTTCTTCCGCAGTGCTTCTGCAATCAGGTGTTTCTGGAACTGCTTCTTAGCAGCCTCTGCCATCTCCTCTGCCCTCCGGTTCGTCTCCTTCAGGAGCTCCTCTCCCACCTCAGCAGGAACCAGGGCCCCGTCGCTATCGACCATCAGGGACTGCAATAATATGGGGTTCCCGTCTCCACTGGACGCCGGCCCGCTCACCACCTGCTCCAGCACCTGGCTCGCCTCCTCTGCCAGATTCTCCGGCTCCCCCTGTCCCAATTGTTGCGCCAATATCCGCGCGGCCTCGAAGTCCTCCATGGTCCTGGTGCTCAGTAGATCCTCCTCCGCAGCTGCTGACGTGGAGGCCACCGGTTCCAGTGTGGTTTTCAGCATCTTAGGCGGGGGGCTGCACTCCTCCTCCAGTGTCCCTCCTGGCCCCTGTCTGTCGCCGCCGAGGTGAGAGCCACCGGGTCGGATGCCGTCTTGGGGACCTTGGAGGGCGGACTTCCCTCGCCGCCTGGTGCCTCCTCCGGAGTCTGCTCCCCTAGCACGATCGCCGGTGGGTCTGCATCCCAGGGGGCCTCCTCTCCGGCCGTTTCCGGTGCCCCTTTCCTCTTCCGGCTGACCTCTCCGCCGATGTTGGAGGTCGGTGCAGCTGGCCGGCCTACCGGTGAGCGGCTGCGCTGCCGGGACGCTCCGGAGATGACCCTCCCCACCACGCTACGAGGCTTGGGCCGTCTGGGTGAACGCCTCGGCGTCTCCTCCTTCCCCTCCGGCGTAGGAGTCCGGGCCTTCTCCTCCCCCCTTCCTGTGCTCTCCAGCAGGCGTTCCGTGGCCAAGTGCGCGGCCCTCCTGCTGCTCCTACGTCGCACGGTTGGAGAGGTAGGAGATCCTTGTGACGAGTCAAGGCTCTCCTGACCTTCTCCTTCCTCGCCTCTCCGCCTTGTCTCCACCTCCCCGGCTGGCGACCCCTCGGTGGCCGGTGAGGCAGCGGTGGCCGGTGACGCCGCGGTGGCCGGTGACGCCGGGGTGGCCGGCGACCCTGCGGTGGAGGTGGCTTCCCTCGTGTGATACTGGATCACAGCCTTCGGTGGTCGCTGGCTTCGGGGGAGCTTTATCCAGCTATGGCCGGCGTGTAGTGCCACCAGATGATTGACGAGATCGTCCCACCTTCCTCCTTTGACCTGAAACTTACATCCTTCGACCGGACAGTTCCACCCCGGTCCGCAGGACTTGTGCAGCGCTGAGATATGTCGATTCAGGACATCCCTGCGCCAAAAAGTGCGGCCACACTCCGGACAATTCAATGGAGTCTCCGACTTCCTCATTGTGTTGTTGTCGAGTTCTGCTGACCGCCCGGTGGCCCAGCTACCGCCTCGTTCTCGTGCCGCGTGGTCGGTGGCTGAAACTAGGTCACGGTGCAGTTCCCGGCCCCTTCGCCAGGTGGCCTCTTCCTCCCGGTGGTCCTCTTCGGTGGCCCACATTTCGCTTGCCCGCCTCTGCTCCTCCCACCTTTTATTTTTAGCTGTGAAAACCGCTTTTACTGCCCGACTCATCTCCCCGTCTTTTGATCCCCTCCTTCCAACTAATCTCTCTCCCTTTTCTTTTGCAGGAGAGCCGTGCCCCGCCGCTGCCCTGAGGACTACCTCCACCGAGCCCGCCGACCGCCCTCCTCCGGCCACCTGCAGGTAAGTTTCCCTTTTTACCCCGCCGGGGGGGGGCCCCTCTCCGGTAGATTTACTATGAAAGAAGGTAAAAGGCGCCTTCCCCTTCCTTTCCACGCCTTTTCTTGCCCTTTTTCTTGCTCTAGTGGAGCCATAGGTTGGTCCTCCCTCTTCCTTTTTCCCACCGCGGCGGCAGTCGCCATGGCAACACCACCGGGGCCCGGATGTGGCGGGAAACCGCACTCCTCCTCTAGGTGGCGCTCCGGTGGCCCACCCACCGCGGTGGCCACAGGTGGCGCCACCGGAGGGCAGAGCCCCCGCTCGGTGGCCCAGACCGCCCGGGCCTCCCCAGCACCCTACTCCCGAGGCTTCTCCACCTTCTTCAGTAGGTCATAATGCACTATCCTCCTCTTCCGTCCCATCTGGATCTCCCATACAGGACCCCTAGGCTTCTGAGAATTTTCCAAGGCCCTGACCAAGGGCACATGAACTTGGGGCACTTGCCTACTTCTTTCCGGGGGACCATATAGTAGACTGTGTCCCCTACCTCTAGCGGCTCCCCCCGTACCCGGGTGGAGTAATTCCTTTCCTGACGACAGACCGCCCCCCCCATCTGCCGGAGGGCATACGCATGCCCTCTGGCCATCCTTCCTTGTAATTCCGCGGCGTAGTCGACGCAGTCGTCGGGTTTCCCTCCCACGAATTCTGGTTGCGGGTACAACAGGTTACCAGGCAAAAGAGTTTCTCTTCCCAGCATCAGAAAGTTGGGGGTTTGGTTAGTGGAGGCTTGGACTGAAGATCTATACGCAGCCATTACGTATGGCAGTTGCAGATCCCAATCCGTCTGGTCCTCAGCCACCGACATGGCCAGCATCGACTCCACAGTACGATTGCAACGCTCCACTAACCCATCAGATTTAGGATTATAGGGGCAAGTGCGCGTCTGCGCCACTCCCAGCAACCGGTGCACCTCCTGGAACATCCGAGCCTGAAAGTTTCGACCTTGATCCGTGTGGATCGTGCCCGGGGGCCCCAGCCGGCACACCACCTCCGTTACGAAGGCCCAAGCCACCGTCTCCGCTTCTTGGTCCGGTAGGGAGACCGCCTCCGCCCATCGCGTAAAATAATCCATGACGATAAGGATGTGCTTGTTCTTACGCGGGGTGCGCGGGAGAGGACCCATAAGGTCCATAGCCATGCGTTCCAAAGGGAACGCTACCGGTACATGCCGCATCATGGCTCGAGGGGGATGGGGCGCCGCCTTACGGCTCAGACACTGGGGGCAAGAGGCCAGCCACTGCACCACATGTCTCCTATAGTCGGGCCAATAGTAGGCCTGCTGGAACCACCTCAGG
Source organism: Acholoe squamosa (assembly GCA_949317995.1). Taxonomy (NCBI): domain Eukaryota; kingdom Metazoa; phylum Annelida; class Polychaeta; order Phyllodocida; family Polynoidae; genus Acholoe; species Acholoe squamosa. The sequence goes on from OX439051.1 coordinate 20,870,649, forward strand.
CTCCGGGCCCGACCAAAATGGCAGCTCAACGGGGCCCCATGCACCTCGGCCAAAACCTCCTCCTTCTTACTATCCGGCACCACTACTTGCAGGAAGATGCGGCCGCCCGGCTCCCACCATACCCTACAGAGTACACCGCCCTCCACCCTCAGCCGCGGAACCTGTGCCGCCAAGGCGCGCACGTCATAGGCCTCCCCCGAGAGGGCATCCCTCGAGGGGACCTCGCCTTCCTCGATCCATTTCCGAACCCTGGTGAGTAAGGGATCGCCCTCCTGGGCCTGTCTCCAGACCTCCTTTTGGTCCATAAAGATCCCGTCCGTCTCCTCGGCTGTCACTTCCAGGCCCACCCTCTCCTCTGCTCCCCTATCGGTGGCGGCTTCGCTACGAGTCACCGCACGACACTCGGCCAGGGCATCGATTGCCCCCTCGCCTGAGAGTTCCTCGAACAAAGGAGACCCGGAGGGCTCCCCCATGCCGCATTGATTACACGGCCTCCGGGACAGCCCATCCGCGTTACCGTGATCCTTCCCTGGGCGGTGCTCGATGACATGATCGAAAGTCTCCAATAACTGTAGCCACCTGGCTACCTGCCCCTCAGGCTCCTTGAAACTGGCCAACCACTTCAGGGCGGCATGGTCGGTCCTTATACGCACAGGGCGCCCTACCAAGTAGTGGCGAAACTTTTTCACCGCAAAAACCACCGCCAACAGTTCGCGGCGGGTGACACAATAATTCCTCTCACATCTACTCAATGTGCGACTGGCGTAAGCTAAGGGCCGCTCCCGACCATCCTGCACTTGAGTCAGAACAGCCCCCAGCCCCAGGTTGCTGGCGTCGGTGTCCACCAGGAGCCGTCCCTCTGCCATCGGGTAGGCTAGGATAGGGGCACTCACTAACTTATCCTTGAGCGCCTGGAAAGCTTCTGCACAGTCTCGGTTCCAGGAAAATTTCTTGTCCTTCTCGGTTAGTTCCGAGAGCGGCCTGGCTATTGAAGCAAACCCCGGCACAAAGCTACGGTAGTAGCCACACAGGCCTAGAAAGGAGCGTACTTCCGTCACTGAGGTAGGCACCGGCCATTCCGACACGGCAGCTATCTTCTCAGGGTCCGTGCCGATCCCGTTCCTGTCAATTCTGTGCCCCAGGAAGTTCACCTGTTCCCGTACTAGCTGGCATTTGGTGGCCTTTATCTTCAACCCGGCCTCCTGGAGGCGTCCCAGGACCAACTCCAGTCGCTCCGCATGCCCTTCCAAGGTCTCGGAGAATACAATGATGTCATCCAAGTACACCAAACACACTGTCCATTGGAGACCCCTCATGACAATTTCCATCAGCCTTTCGAACGTCCCGGGGGCGTTACATAGCCCGAAGGGCATTACGCGGAATTGAAACAACCCCCGGTGGGTCACGAAAGCTGTCTTGGGCTTAGCGTCCTCCTCCATAGAGACCTGCCAATACCCTGACGCCAAGTCGATGGTGCTAAACCAACAGGCCCCGGACATTGAGTCTAAAGAGTCGTCTATCCTGGGGAGAGGATAGGCGTCTTTCACTGTGACCGAGTTCAATCGTCGGTAGTCGACACAAAATCTGACACGGCCATCCTTCTTCTTCACAAGGACCACTGGGCTCGCCCATGGGCCCGAAGCTGGTTTGATCACTCCCTGTTGGAGCATCTTGTCCACCTCCTGATCGACAACCGCCCGCCTGTGTGGGGCTAGCCTGCGGGGCGCCATCTTTATGGGGGCCGCCTCCCCAGTGTTAATCGAGTGTGTCACCACGTCTGTATGGCCCATGTCCTCATCCCCCTCTTGAAATGCCGCCCTGTTACGCTCTAACAGCCGTATCCATACAGGATCCTTCTCCACTTTAGTTCCCCCTAGTAAGACGGTTATGAGGTCGTCGCCTGTACTGTCCCGACTGGCCCCGGAGCCCCCTGAGTAATCTTCCGTTACCAGTCGGCACACGGGCTTGCCTACTAACTCCACCTGACCCAGGTGCATACCCCGGTAGACCGTGACAGGGTTAGGCCCCGGATTACAGACCAACATGGGCACCTCGCCCCCTCTTGGCATGGACACTGTGCGGCCGACCCGGATTCCCCTTGCGCCCTCCACTCGAGGTAAGCCTTCCACCATCACTTCTTCCCCTTCAAACTCTGGTGAGACACGGCCCAGAATCACCCGCTCGGTTGCGCCTCCCACCACCTCCGTAGCAACGCTCACTATCCTGCAACTGCCATCCATGACCTCCCTTGGCCATAACAACTTGCCTTCTGCTAGGTTTATGGTGGCCCGCGTCTACCGCAGAAAATCGGCGCCCAGGAGCCCTGACGCCGCAATGTCAGCGATAATAAATGAAGCGCGTTCTTTCCTTGACCCGCATTGCAGGACCGTAGAAACCTTGCCCTCCACCTGGAGTGGTTTTCCATCGGCGGTGTGAAATGCCGAAGTGACCGGAGCCACCTGTCCTGGGGATCCCGCCCCCTTCCACCATGCCGTGGACAACAAGTTGCTAGTTGCCCCGGTGTCCACCACGAGATGGATGGATCGTCCCCATAGCACTCCCTCCACCTCTAGGCCGTTTCCGCTCTTTTCTTTCCGTCCCAGCCATTCTCTCTGCCTCTCGACCCCCTGGGCCTCCCCCCGGCTGGCGGGGGAGACCCCGTCTAGTTTCCCGACGGCTTGCCCTCAGCATCCCTTTTCTTTGCCGCTTCCACTCGCTTCTTCCAGGCTGGGCAGTTACGTTTAAAGTGGTCTTCAGCCCCACACTCAAAGCATGACCTCCGCGGCCCCATTGGTGAGGTCCCGGTCTTGGTTACCTGGCCCCCCCTAATCTCGGTAGTTAGACCCGCCAGCCTTTCCTTGATCTCAGAAATCTCCTCAGCCATGGACAGTGACGCGGCGCGGACCTGCTTGCTTTTCTCCCGCTCCTGTTTTAGATATGCCTCCGCTTGTACCCCCCTCTCCACAGCCTGAAGTAAATTCTTTGTTTCTCCCTGATATATCCAGTTACGGAGTTCCCCATCATCTAAGCATTCCACGAACCTGTCCTTGGCCATCACGTCCACTGTTGTCGCGTCTGCGTTAGGGTATGACAGACGGACCAATCGGGATATCTCTTCGGATAACGTCTGGAGCTCTTCTCCCGGCTTCCTCACTCGGGTGCGGAGCAGGGCCTTGTACAACTCTACCTGGCTTTGAGGTTGGAACCGGTTTATCAGTGCCTCCCTCAACAGTTTGTACCCATTCTCTGATGCTGGTTTCACGGCTGCGAGCAACCGTCTCGCCACCCCCGACAAACTGATCCCTAGGAAGGTCCCTGCTTCCTTCTCCGACCATCGGTTGGCTAAGACACAGAGGTCAAAATGCTAGAGGAACTCCTCTAGGTCACCTGACCCGTCGTACTTTCCCGGCATCACGATGGGCTTGCGGGCGGGTCTGTCACCCCCGGCCCCTGGGGCCTCCTCCCCAGGAGCAGGGAGATCCCCCACCCCCACTGGCGATGTACCCTCTCCCCTGTACTCGAATGAGGAGGTGTTCCTCCGATCCCTAGGTAGCTCTGACCCCCTCCTCTCCTCCCACTGATCACCAGCTCCCGAGTTACCACCTTCTGTTGTTCTCCCCGTTCCCTCTTGTTTCCGATAAGTATCCCCTCCGGTGGGACCACCGGCTCCGCCACTTGCACCACCGGGTGTACCACCGGACGCCCCACGGAACGGATTATAACCTCTCCTGGCGAAACTTCCACCAGCCCCAACTTGTGATTTAGCCGCTCCGTCCAAGAGCTCCCCCAACTCCTTCTCCCCCGACTTATCCTCCTCTCTCTTCCACTCCTGCCAACTTGTAGCATCTTTCCGCCCTCCATACCACCTTTTACCACCACCGGTCAAGTCGGCGGAACCACCGGACGCCACCGGGCCGCCGTTTTGCTTCTGTCTCCTAAATAATATCTCCTCGTCCACTATTTCCACTAGAGATCCTTTTCTTCCCTGACCTAGACCTCCTTCCTCCCCTCCACTATAGTCACTATCAGCCATTTCCATCCTTTGTAAAAGCGCGGGTTCGTATAAGCAACAACACCGCTGTCACCAATGTAGTAAACACAAAAACAGGACCAGACGCAGCCAATAAAGTTTTAGAACAGTAGAAGGTGTTTGGTTTATTTCTTTCAGGTCTTAGCGCTAACAGTTCTCATTAATTGACATCAATTATCCTTGCTTGTATTGAGATGCACCGCCCTTACAGGTCTCCACCGATCGCACCCACCGAACCCGGAGTCACCGACCACACTTCTGCCACCTGCAAGTCTCTTATCGCCTCTGCTCTCGCGACCACCGGACCGCCCTTATATGGCGTCACTAAATGTGACGTCACGACCGTGACGTCACCGGTTGCCACCGTGTCGCCCCCAGGTGGGACGGACCCTAACTAGCGCTCCCGTGCCGGTGGCTACCACCGGACCGATCGCCCCAACATTACAATTATTATACAAGTGATATGATCACTACAATATATATATATGTATGTATATATAAATATATGGTATATATTTATTTTACACATTTATTTCATTTAATTATTGGAGATACACATCATCTACATGGATTACTTATAGGATTGTCATAGATTAAAAGCCAAACTGTGAGTACTGTACCTACACACACACTAGCCTACTCAGGTAGCGAAGTCAGCCAAAAATCCGGACCTCAACAGAATTACAAATGAAAGGGAATAACATTTGCAATCTATAGATTTTTGAATGAAGTTTATACACCTATTAGAAGTATTTCTATGCCACTTTATATATTGGAGATGTGAAAATCTTTCTGTCATTTCTCAACCTCACATTTTCATGAAAATATCCAGCTAAGACCGACCATTAAACATACACTGTGCGTGGGGTAATTGGACATCACTGTACATAATAACTCATAGATTTTGATTGGAAAGGTCTATCTACTAACCAAAAACACCACCTTAAAGCTGAGAAATAGGAGATTAACATATCTTAGTGACAATTTATTACTGAAGGTGAAAAGGTTTTAAATATCAAGCTGAAATCAGAAACTTGATTAAAAATTTCATTAATTTTTTTATGCCATGCATTCAGTAGATTCAAAATCGCAGAAAATCGCAGCCCTATTGCTGTATAAGCTGACCTTATTCTGACTAAAAAGAGGTTGAGGAATAACCCTGTTGGTTCTGTTAGCTTCTGTAACAAATATTTATTTAGGAAAATTGATCTATTAGTTGTACAAGTTTCCAAGACCGCCCTGCTCTTTATAATCGGTTGATATCATCCAAAATCCCCTCAAAATGTAGGACTAGTTGTTGGTCACAATGTCATTACATTGAATCATGTCTAGCTTTGTCTAGAAAGGACAATAACTGTGTATTTCTGCAATAAGTGCATGGCTGTTCTAGTCACTCTTACAGTGTGGTCTGACAGAATTTACAAAACCAACCAATTGTTTTCCATCATGATCAGCAAAAAGTTATGTGACAGAAGTAAAATACTATGTCAGTGAGATAGAGATATATTTCCTCTTCAATCTGGTACTAATTTGAAGTAATTCTGACCAGTAGAACCCTCAGATTCAATGTTTTACCAACACCTGTCCAGCACTGTGACAGATAAGGGGAGTGGGCAGCCAGATTCGGCTGACTTCGCTTACTCAGGCTACTGTCACTATACTGTCACTCTCAAATTCTTCCAAGATTTCATGGAAAAATCTTCATCTAAATAACACTTTGCCTTATAACATGTTCAGGGATAGAAATACAATATGGGCACATTTGAAAAGTGTGGCCATCATTTCTTTAGTATGGGATCATGGTTCCTCAAAAGGTGGGATCATCGTTCCTTGGGATCATCGTTCATGTATTCGTTTAGATTGCCAGCTAGTGCAGTGGGTACCCTGATATCTAAACTTTAAGAAAAATGCCCTAATAGAACCACCCTAAATAAGCGATATCAGCAAGGTTGCAATTATCAGCCACACTCCCACCTGGCAGAAAGTGTCAACCCAGTGTGCCAGCTTTTCTCATCCTCCACAGTGGCTTTATGATAAAGCTAGGCACTAAGTTTGATAAACTTTATCAAACTTAGTGCCTAGAGTAGGGAAAACATGCCAAACTTTTATTTTGGATTTTCCCAGATTATTTTACACCACCGGGAAGCTGACAACTTGAGTAATTTAATGGTGTTTAAATTGTCTTTCTAATGGTACTAGAACAGAAGTTATGAGGGATTGAAAATGGAATTGCTATCATATTTTCTGTCAGTGGATTCACTGCCATTGTGGGTCTTATCAGTCCCTGCACACTGTGGACAGCCTGCACTGGGACGCCCTTATTTTAGACCTTGCATTACTTAATGTCAAATTAAACTTGACTGAATATCATAGAGACTAACCAATTATACCACTGTAAGCACAACAGTTTGGCAATTATAGGGCTATATTTTGCACCATAATGAACTATGATAAGTATCATAGATCATGTTGGAAAGTAAAAATTTTCTAAATGGCAGTGTGATAAGCTGACCTGAAATTCTTGAATTTTTTTACTCAACTCTCTTATACTCTTTAGCTTTGGGCTATGTTGGGCTATTAGATAATGAATAGCTGATTAAAGATCCTAAAAGTAGACACTTTTGTGGTTATCACTATATAAGTTCAAAAAAGTTAGGAAAATATTTGGTTTTAATATTTTCTGTTTCAATTCAAAACTCTTCTGAATTATATAGAATCTGTCCAGATTATTTCTCTCTCTATGGTAAATAATAATGTCTTGAGCTTTCAAAAGAGGTTTCAACCTCAAAAATCGACCCAAGAATTAACAAAAATATCAGCAATTTACATTTTAAGGTTTTATAGAAATTCCACTCTGCGCACACCCATACCCCTTGAGAACTGATGAGATATCAAATTAATGGCTGGATCTAGAGTAAAACGACACACAAATTCTAATTCCTTGGGTATTTTTACCCTTGATGCTGGAATATAGTCAATTTTGAGTGTGGAAAAGGGTCCTAAAAAAGAAATTCACATTTGGTGATTTACTACAGTGACAGATAGGGACTTGCGGGAGTGGGTGGTGGGGTGTTATTCCTACCTAGGGGAGTGGTCATTATTTATCAACAGGGGGGGAGGGTGGTGGGTTTTTCGTGCAGACGCGCGGAAATTTTTTACGCCCCCCCTCGACGGCAGTCAAAATTTTTAGCGCCCTCCCCCGCGCCAGAGGTGCGGAGAGTTTTCGCGCCCCCCTTTGATCTATAGTAGCGCGCGGGCTTTTTTGCTAAAAAGAGGGTGAATTTTTTTAGCCCCCCCTCAAGAGGGGTCAAAATTGTTTTAGCCCCCCCCTCGGGAGGGGTCTGAAAATTTTACGCCCCCCCCGCCTCAAACCCACCCTCCCCCCCCCCCCTGTTGATAAATAATGACCACTCCCTAGAGTAGGCTAGACTCAGTTGAGACTTGAGTTTCTCACTCTTCACCGTTCACGGCGGGTGGGGTTCGGCGACTTACCTATGAAAACACAGGTGTATGGCACGATATCCTGATAATCTATACCCATCCTGATGATGTGTCCATAGATCTCTCCCTTGTCTAAGCGTATGGTGAATCTATAAGCCAAAGAGTAAATAAAAACCTCAAGAAAGAGCGTTATCACAAACTTTTCAAGAACATGTTTGCTTGTTTAGTTGGTAACCGGAAGTTTACTGTTGACCGACTTTTGAATACTCTCAAATCTGTCTAAGGTACAAAGTAAAAATACTTTCTCACTATTCTATTGCCGAAGTAATTTTGTAACTTTAAATAGATAGTTTTTATATATTTGAGATAAAGGATTATTCTTGGAGTATTCTAGGAATGGCAAAGAAGTTGCTTTGAGACTAAAGCATGACATCACCAACTACGCTCTTCAAGCAGCTATTCCGCTAAAGTAACGTCATTACGTTGAGCACAACATCTGTTGGAGGACGTGTCCCACTAATAACCAAAATGGAGGCTGTGCCTCGGATGCCGATGTTGGCTTTCGAGCTTAAAACAAGCCCAGAACTTGTAGAATTTGGCCCCACTTTAAAGTCGGTGAGTGCATTGACTTATCTTTTATATTATTCTTCAATGTGGCCAAGTGACTTTGTGGTAGGGCGCGTACTTATTAGTAAATCGCCCAATATTTTGAAGTGACCGCGCCCCCTCCCCTGTCTCAAACTGACTGACTCAGTCGCGCGACTCAGTCACTGCTGTCAAAAAGGTCCACAGAGTGGCACATGCCACAATGTCAACAAAATACACAGCTTTTTATGGTTTTCAAGCAAACCAACAGGAGAGCCTCCATAATTAAGATCTGGTATGAATTTTGATTGAGTCATGTGGTGATAGAAAAAGCTGTACATCACTACATGAGTAGTATCTAAGACGGTCTCCTATAAATCACACCTTTTGAATTGAAGATTTCAATTTAAAGTTTGATTTCAAAAGGTGTGATTTATAGGAGACCGCCTTAGAAATAGAACTTATACTAAGCTACTTTAGGTTTTAAATAAAAGAGGTCAAGTGGTACCCATGTCACGAGTCTTGTTCTTTTTCCGCTGAGCTTTTGGTGCAGAGGAATCAACTGATTAGTGAATGTGCTTTGGAGTGAGGAGGAGAGAGGATTATACTCGTCAGTAATGATCGACGGTTTTTAAGGTTTTTAGTTAGTCAGTAATGATCGACGTTTTATTAAGGTTTTAGTAATTCTTCCGGGTTAAGCCGGGCATCCGGGTTAAGCCGGGTATAGCAACATTCATTTTCAGCACAGATCTGGAAGCACTCACTGGGGCTCGGCAATCTAGGTGGCGTTACCTGAGCACGAGGACCATTACGTATGGCTCAAGGGCCACCAGTGGAAGCAGAGGAGAGATTTTGACAGTCTCTGAAGGCTTCAGCTGGATAACCGCGGCATAGGCGGTATGGACATATCTCATGGTAGAGATTTTGTGCGCAGCGAAGCCAGACGCAGACGCACCAGTGGCGTGAGCGGAAGTGAGGTGGCTCGTGACATGGGGGCCGGACCTCTCTATTTACTGTTTGACATCGGCTTTCTTATAAACCCCCTCACGTTGGTGAAACCACAGATGTGGTGTTTACTGTTAAAGCACACGAGCAAATACATTTTTAGTGATCAGGATATAGATTCTTTTAAATTCGGAATACTTCTCGTGTATAGCGCTCTTTCTCTTCTGTTTTTTGATATGTTTCATTCGTCTTAATGAAGAATATCTATTACGTTATTAAAGGATTTTACATTGGTAGCTTACAATTGAGACGATAGATTTCGAACGTGTTCCGAACGCAGGACGCATTTTGTTGTCTCCCTCTTGCGATAAAAGCAAGAACTGTCAGGCGCATTTCGCCAATCTGCGTCGATCGCCAATTTCATCTTGCGCCAGGTACTAATAGTGTGAGATTTCAATAAAGTTAACCAAGATTTTCTTACAGCGCTAGCTTACAATTGAGATGACAGATTTTCATTGCGTTCCTGAACGCAGGGCGCATTTTGTTGTCTCCCTCTAGTGGGAAGAACTAGCATTGATATATATGTTGTATTTTTTATCCGCTAGATGTCACCAGTGCATTGCTCTGGGTCTGTGTTTGGTTTTAGCCGCTGTTTGGCAGACGCGCATGGTTTTTTAACTTTGAAAAATCACAGAGGTGTTTTACACCATGTTATGAAGTTAATATTTTAAGATAAACGAAGTTTTACTATTTTTTAAACGAATTTTGTTAATAAAAGTAACATTGAGTAAGTATCTTTTGTTTTTTCGTTAGTTTTGTATAAGGAAAATTTGCTGGTATTTAAGGTGCTTTAGATCGAGGAGTTACACCCGCTGACTCTAGCACAGTGGTGGACGCTACCAATTTAGAGCTCAATTAAAGATAATTAAGCTGTCTTGTGAAATCTTTATTTTGTTATATGTAATAGGATCATTGGTAAATTAACATAGAATGTTTTGCTGTAATAAGATACGGCTATTTCTATGTGAATTCTTCACTGCCGCCGCGAGAAGGCTATCCTATAGAGCAGCATCTAAATTTTGATCTTAATGGTCTAAAACTTCCCTGTTTTAAAATGTAGTTTATGTATGGGAACTTAGATACTTTATGATATAAACCCCTGATTTATGTAGATTTTGTGTAATATATCATACACGTTGGGGTATTCAGTAGGAGCACATCCAGTGTGACATTTTTCTATTTTTTTTAAACACAATTTGAACAGATCGGAAGAATATACGAAACAACAGCCTTTGATAACATAAAGTTTTTTCTTGTTAAAAAATCTGCTATAATGCCAAAAGGTTCCTACCAGTGCTTCTTTTATGGAATTTTTGTTAAGTGATTCATTTTTTATCCAGCTTTGGATGATTGAACTTTTTACCCCATTGCGATGAGCACTGGTGTTAACCTTTAAGATATCTAATATATCTTTAACTGAAATGCGATGACATAAGATGTGAACAAGCCAATAAACATGAGCATCGTCCATTATCCCATGGAACATGGTGGCTCTTATTAGCATTCTCAATGGTATACCATGGGCACAATCTGTGGCTGTATATGAGCTGTCTTTTTCTTCAATATTTTTTTGAAATTTTTCAACAAGAAATTTCAGATGGTTGTGAAAAGGACACAGGTTTTTTTTAGCTGGTTTCTGACATTCTGTTGCAGTACCATTAAGTGCTGAACACTTACCACGGTGTGTCACTGGATCTGCTCTCTTGTCTCTTAGCTCCCATAGGAATTTAGTATTGATGTTGTATTGAAAAACCTTCATAAAAGGTATAGTAGCCTCAAGTAAACCAAAGGATTCCATCTTGTCTCGCCAAGCAGTTATAGCAGAGTGAGTTATTATTAAAAACTTGACCCTAATGAAAATTGGGGGTTGACCTGCATCTTTCTTTGTTGTAGCGTTAAGTAAGGTTAAACAATATTAAAGTATTTGTTTCACAACATTTTGTTGTTTTTTTTTTACTTCTTTCTCTTTATAAACTTTTATGATGATAAAAATATTGGTTTTAGCTTTAAAATTTACACCTGTTTAAGTATAAAGCTTTAAAAAAATCATTTTCAATGTTTTTTTAAACTAAGTTTACAATAAATTTGGTTGGCCTTATGTAAGGCGTCATGTGTGTTTCGAAATCATGTAGGGAGCGCCTTTAGCAAATTGCTGACCAGTGGTCATCTCATTATCACTCATGTCCTTAGTAAGGTCAGCATAGCTTAGGGCTAAAGCTGACCGCTGTTGACCATTTTTATGAGGGACACTACAACGATATAGCTCCAGGTAGTTGTCATTTCGAAGTAATTACATGCAACTTTTTTATGGTCAGCTTCTTGCTTTGATTCATGTTCACATTTTAGATGTTGACTTTAATTTACATCATTTGGACATTGCATAATGGTATAATATTTCGTTATAATTAAACATTAATAAAACACTATCTTGTTTGCTTGATAGCATTTATTTTACCTAAAAGATTCATACCATATATGAGTGCTATCTTAGCAATATAACACAGATATAAAATCTAAGTAAGTTAAGGATAACTAGAGACTATGGTATATATCCTGATTACTGGTTTTTAATATGCATTGATGAAGAGATAGTGAGATTGCTTTATAGCACTTCATTGGAGCATCATGAAGACCAATGGGTATAATATATAAGCAGACTGATGGACACCACCACTAAACTAAAGATAAAAGATCGTAAGCAGCTCTGCATGGTTTATAGGATGCTCCAATGAATTATTGTTGAGCAGATTTATCCATATTTCATTGGAGCATCATGATGACCTATATGTACAATATATAAGCAGACTGATAAACACCAGCACTAAAGTATAGATAAATGATTGTTAGCATAAGTGTTAACCTAGGATTCCTTTGAACCTTTTTTGTACTGGCTGAAATCTAACACTACAATAGCTTGCATATGTAGCACATATATAGGTAATTTAAGAGTTAACATGGAGTTTCCATGAAATCTTATACAATTTTAATAGCGCTTTATTTTTATATCATATAAAAAAGTTATGATATAGTTCTATTTAAGATACTTTTTGAGCTTAATATGATGAGTAAATAATTGCTTTTACATATTGCTATTTAAGGGTGAGATACTTTAAGATATCTTAAATAAGTGACCCATAGGATGGCGACTATGATCAGATCTAAATCATGATACAGAAATGATGTTATCATGATTTTTAGTGCTTAACTGTTTATAACTTATTGCTTTTTAAGTGATCCTTCTGTTTGGGTTTTATCTCAAACAAAAATATGGTGGCTTTTACCATATAATATAGCAGGATAATTTATAATTCCTGCATTTCCACTGATTCCCCACCAGACAGTGGTTCTGCACATTCGCTCCATAGTGATTCCCCTCTTTCCATGTATGCCATTCTTTTGGTTTTATTTTCTTTAGTTTTTTCCCTCTTCATTAATTTGATGCCAAAAGTTATAGCCAGAATGAGACAAATCATGAAACCCAAAGCAGTGATCACATTGGTATATACCAAGGTGTTAGAGAGCTGTTGACTTATACCTTGAGGCAAATTAGTTACTAAGGTTCCATCCTGCGTTGTGGCATATGTTGGAGACATAAAGCTTCCAGATATGGCATTTATGAGAGTAGTCCTATGGCGAAATGGAAGGTTAGTTTTTTCCTCAGGCATTGGACTTGTTTCAAAATTAGCTGACACAGCGCTTATTTCCATTGTTTCACCTGCAGATGTGAAATTTAAATATGAGGTGACAGCTGCTTTCAAAGGCGAGGAGGGGAAAGATGTTGCAACATTTGCCACAGTGGTGACATCACTTCCCCTGTCTATATAAATGGAGGAGCTCTGATCAGCATCATCATTCACACGGGTGGACGTCAACACGCTGTCTGCACGAGGAGAATTTTTCTCCAGAGTTTCTGAGCCATTGTCTATATAAGCTGAGGTGCTGTCTGATTTTGTAGTTAAGCTAGCACTTTCAGCGGTCACTTCTATATGATAATTTGCTGCTTTAGTAGTTGCTGATGACTTCTTTATGAAGAGAACGGTCTCAGTTGATGCTATCTCACTTTTGGGATAGATGCTAGCGCTGCTAGTTGACGCTCTCACACCTTCAGGATAGGTAAGTTGAATTTTCCTGTGGGAAATAATTATTTTCTATATTTTTTTATACGAGAAATTTTTTATCATCTAAGCTGGGGGGTCAAACTCATGTTTAGGATAGTTTACCTTCAGTTAGGTCTGAAACACATTACGGTTATACATTGTAGTTTTTCCCAGGTGAGAAAAATCGAAGCCACGTGTGTTGAAGACTGGGGGGAGATATTTTTTTTAAGCTAGCAGGGTTTTTGTTAGAGAGGATAACACTTAGTCGCCCTTTTTTTCCCCATTGAAACAAGAAATAAACTACAAAGGAAAAAGTCAGCTTTTTTTAGTTTAAGTTAGATAAATTCCGAGAATTTTTTTATTATCTAAGCCGGGGGGTCAAACTCATGTTTAGGATAGTTTACCTTTAGTTAGGTCTGAAACACATTATGGTTATACATTGTAGTTTTTCCCAGGTGAGAAAAATCGAAGCCACGTGTGTTGAAGACTGGGGGAGATATTTTTTTGAAGCTAGCAGGGTTTTTGTTAGAGAGGATAACACTCAGTCGCCCTTTTTTCCCATTTAAACAAGAAATAAACTACAAAGGAAAAAGTGAGCTTCTTTAGTTTAAGTTAAATAAATTGCTGCTTTTAAAATATACCATAGCATGCTTCATTGCAAACTTTTGTGAGGAGCTTAAAACTAGCTTTAAATTTAGTTTATAGATCTATTGGTTTAGTACATGTATATTTCACAGGAGGTCGCCAGCAGCATGTAAGTTTACCTGTTACCTGACTGAAATCACTGGTGCATGACCTTACCTGCTACCTTGCTGACCTATTCTCAGGGCTATAACTTGCACATGCGCAGAGGACTTGACTTTGGCTACACAAAGGACATTGATCGTCATATTATTAAGTATCAACTTTTCACAAACTTACCTACATGTTCCATAGGAGCAATAGAAAATAGGTATTCCTTGTATCTCAATTCTTCTTAAGAAGGGGAAAGTATTGGTGCTGTAATTTATGTGGTTTATATCAACGAAATCTTCCCATTCTACAAAGGAGCTTTTCACTGTGTCCACCGTGGCACGTGTTGGTAGACAGTTGTCACATTTTAAATGCTGTTTTTTTTCACAAAAACACGATTTTGCCTCTATGATAGAAACAGCAGAGAGCAGAACAAATATAACCGTGCAGTACATGGTGCTTGCTTAGAATGAAGAAAGAATAGCTCGCTAAGGGAATTGAGGGAACAACAGACTCGACCCTATTCTTTATCTATGATTTAAGTAGAACGCATGGTGTTAACTTACATTTTACATTCCGCTCTGTCGATACTCTCCATTTAAGTTAGGTGTAAACAGCTTTATACACCAGCCATTAAGACCAGGAACATGACCCAGCTGTTCTGATACTCTAACCAAAGAATGGACCTGTTTACCGTATTTCCCCATGTATAAAACTGAGCTAATACAAGCAAAACTGTCAAATTAACTGGGTCTATATGTTATGCACCAAGTAGGAATGGACACAATTCCGGAATTGCCCATTACTGATTTTGCCCAATTCTGGAATTGTCCTCTCTTAGGCTGCGCAGTTCAGGAAAATTTAACCCTTTAGACCTTAAAACGGCCAAAAACGGTCGGGTCTAGTCTCCTCAAAACGACCATTGACGGTCGATTTTTGAACAATTTTCACTGATTTTTCATGGCAAGACAAAAGCAAATATCACCGATGAGAAATTAACAGAAGTTGCTGTTCCTGTTTGATACTGTTCAGCCGAACTTAAAAGTTGAATTCTTATCACCATATGAGCATTAGAAAATTTACAAAGGTTTAAAGTGAGGTGAAGGGCCAAAAAAATGCCCATTTTTAGCTAAAATCGGTGAAATCTTGAGGAAATAAAGCATTGTTTCCTGCAATTGGTTGAGGTCTAAAGAGTTAAATGAAATAAACATTCTAACATTGCACAAAGGTTTGCAAAATGTCCATCCTTGAAAATTCCTTGATACCTTTGGTTTAAAGAGTGATGGGTAACTCATAATTGCACCAGAGTTTGTTGTTTGACAGTCCCAATGTGTCATTCTCACAGCTTAATTCACACCTAAAGTTAGATGTAAGATGCTTCAAACATACCCTATACAACACCCATTACAGCTTGTGGGCGAGGTGAAAAATAAAATGACACATAAATTTTAGAGATCTGATTTTAAATCAAATTGTTCCAACAGAATTATCTATTAGGCTTTATTATTCCTAAACTGTGCAAATTCCCATATTGTGCATAACATATACACAGGGTAGGGATATACATGGGCTAAGGACTACAGTGTTTTTTTCACATATTTTGAATATAACTTAGTTAATACACAAGGTAGACCAATACACTTGACTAAGCCAATACACGGGGAAATACGCTACATAGAGCTTTAACTGAAAGGTGATGGAATATATTTATAGCAGAGATTTAGAGCTGTTAATTTTTTTATAAAAATGGCAGATATGCTATATCTCAAGGGAATTTGCAAGCCAGAGTTAACACATGATAGCTCATATTGTATGTGAGATTCTTTTATGCTTAGGGGATTTTGGTTCATACAATTAGTTTTGAGAGCATGGATTGCTATAGCAAAGACCAGTTTTACTAATTGGCTTTCCCATTTAGTGGGCTAAGGTTTCATATTGTGAGAAATTAAGTTACATTTATGTTGCAAGTTTACTTATTATGCTTTGGGCAAACTGGGTTTAGTAGTTTGGCTTGCTTAGGGTCTCAAATTGCTAAAACCCACATTGGCAAGATCTTTTTAAGATAAAAAATAGTTATAGAGCTGAGTGACAAGGGACAAAAGCACTTTATAAAATTAACAATTTGACAACAGCACTCAGATAATTGAATTAAACTGTCAGCGTGAATTTCTCCATGAAATTGTTATATGATTTTAAATATCAAACTGTCAGCGTGTATTTTTCCTTCATATTGTTAGTGCGAATGCTTTATAGCTGTATGAATTCCATTATTCAATGAACTTTTAGACATGTAGTAACTTATAAAAAATCTTTAAATGTGCAATGAAGCTCATACACACAAATGCATTACGGTATTGTTAATAACACTGAGAATTGTTGCTTTTTCTTAATTTAATAGCAGTTTAAAAACATTAAGTTATAAAGACAAAGAGCAAGAAACTGAACTTTTTGTAATAGCCATATAATATTTGATATGCTAAATCTACATTATTTGACTTACAGAAGAAAGCTGCGGTTCCATTCCTTAATGCTCGTTTGCTGAGAGTCACCTAGACGTTCCACAAATGGGCTACAGATGGTCTACCTTTAGACATCCATGAAAAGGATCGCTCGATTTAAGTGAAGCTGTTTGGACTCTGATCTTTTTCAGAAAGCGCTGAAAACTCGTAAAGCTTCACCTAGGATAAAAGCTGAGTCCACTTTTAAAGGTAGACACTGTAAACTTTTATCAAACTAATGCAAGTGTCCATTGAACAAGTGTTTATTCAAATTGTTCTTGAAAAGCGCTGAAAACTTTTAAAGCCTTATTGCTGTAAATGGATTTGGCTAAACTAGAAGAGGATAAACCAATTGATATTTATTATCTTTTAATCAATTTTACAACAAACGGTCAAGGATTTTGTGAATGTTTTTATTGTAATTTTCTTGGAACAACACATTTTCATGCATCTTTTAAACCATATGAACATATTTGCCCTCCTTATGAGGTAATAACTCACGACTTAGTTGAAAAAGTGTCAGAAATAGCAGAACAGATTAATCATCAGTTTCATCCAATTACTACTTTAAAAAATCTTTGTTTAAGTTTATCTAAAGTTTACCTTAAAGACACTAGGAGAGAAAAGCTCCTTTCAATTTTACCTTTGAGCTTAGTAGATGATATTTTATCTGAAGAAGATTTCATTAAAAAAACTAGGCGACTAAGCATAAACCATCTTCCTATTTTATTGAAACATCACATAGGAGAGCAAATTGTTTACTGTCTCTATGACTAGGTTTTATCTCGCATTTAAAGATAGTCAAACTGAAGAACTTTGCTCTTGTCATAATTGTACATATATGCTACATACTTTAGACATAGCAGATTTTTCTGCCAAATATATTACATTTAATCAGATTATAACAGAAACATGTGTATACAATGCGAATTTAGCTCTTAATGATTACACCAAAGTAAATCCTCGAGATATAGTAAATACACCTTCTTATTATCAGGCTCCTTTTTTTGATTTTCACTTTACAACTAGCATTTTTTTATTTTCCATAGTTCAGCATGAGGGCTATATTCCTATGAAAAAGTTGCGTAGTGAAGCTGAATTTTTTCCTTCATTGGGAGAAATATCAAAGTTATAGATTTTAGGCTTGCTTTCAATGCCTATAGATTATTCTACCCATCTAGTTGTGTTAGGATTAACAGCATTACCTAAGTCATCTTTTGACATACTTTCATTTCAAAGAGAGGTGGTGAATTCTTCTTCTTATAGAGGTTCTATAGTGTACTCTGAAAAAGATTACACTTTAAAATTTACTAAAAATAATTATTGTTATATATTTATAAAAAATAGTATCCCTCGTATTTTATCTAAGATAGAAGACTTTATTTATTCCTCATGCATTAATTTTTTTGAAAAATACAGCAAAGATAATATAATTCAATACAGTTTAGACATTGTAAATATTCAAATATCTTTTACTATAATTAAAGAAGGAATTAAATTTCATGATTTTTGCTTTAAAATAGTGTCAAGTTTAGAAAAGGGCTATAGCATAGAAGTTAAAGAATCGAATTCATATGAGTCAATATGGTTGGAAATAAACCATAACTTATTAAACTCAAAGCAATCTTTTGATGCTATTAGGTTTTCTTCTCTTAGAATAAAAAATAAAGGAACAACTTTTTCTTTTACTCACACTTTTACTGGAAGTTGTATAACTAAAGATATAAATCAATTTCTGTTTTTATGCAATCTTGTTGAGAAAGTTATATGAAGCTAAGGTTCTCTGTAAACTATATTTTAATAATAAATTAATTCATGGCTTCTGTCATAGATAATTTATTAAGGGTGATACTGGTTTATTTATTAGAGGATACTCCTAGCAATACAGAATATTGGGACAGGGTTCATTTATGTGAAGAACATAACTTAAATTTTGCTTTGCATCACCTATATAAAAAGTATCATCACAACAAAGAATCTTACATAGATCCTTTAATTCAGGAAACTAAATCGTCTCTTCATTCTTACATTAAAAAAAATAAAAAAATTAGACAATTTTATGAGGTTTTATGCGGAGAAAATAATGGTATAATAAAAGATATAACTTCTTCAGAAAGTATTTTGATAAAATGTTTGGTTGAAATTCTCCAAATAAATATCATTTTTTATTACAGCCACGATAAATCTTCAGAATACAGAAGCTCAAAACAGAGTTTAAAACCAGGGAAAGGACTTTCATTGTATTTCAACTTTTTTACTTCATTAGTAGAAAAAGTAAATGATGAATTGTATCATATGCCTTCTTTAGAAAAATTGTCAGATTCAGCTTTAAGTTCTTTTAATTCTTGTAAAAAAGAGAGCATCACGTCCACTTCTCAATTAAAATTAAAAGACAAAAATAAAAGCCAGTCTAACATTAAACAGCGACCATCCTCTTCAGAGCAAAACAGTTCTACAGAAAGTGAGAGTGACAATGACCCAGTAAAAAAAAAAGATCACCCTGCTTTCATTCAATCACAGCAAAAATTACTAGGTATTTTACATAAAGATTTAGAAGAAAGTGACAGTAATGAAGAAGATATAAAAGGAACACATTCTCTTCCAAAAAGAAAGAAAGTTAGCAAAACTTTATCAGACAGCAATGATGATTTAAGTGAGGAAGAAATTACTGATTTTAAAAATAAAGTTCAAAATAAAAAGATAAAAATTCCTTTATCAGTAAGCCATCAGGTAAAAGAACTATCTGAATTTAATCCAACATCTACTTTATTTGAACCACAAACAGATACTTGCAGAGCAAATTTGGAAAGGACTATAGCTATATGCGATAGAATAAAGAGTCACGCAGAAGTATTTTTAAGGAATATTTTACCAGATAATATAAACAGATGTGCATGTTGTTTTTTACATTGCACACCTCCTTTAATTAAAGGTACTAAAGGACGAAGAGGACCTAAAAGTAAAATCAAGTAGCAGTTAAAAAACTTTTCATCTTTAAAATCTTATGGATATTGATGATATTTTACGTTTCATTGATAAAAAAAAACTTAATGAAAAAATATTTCAATGTAATTTAAACACAAAAAAATATTTTAAAAAAAAAGAGAAAGTAACTTGTAAAGTGTTCCCCAATAACCATCTCCCGAATTGTATAGAAGAAAGCATCATTTTATGCGATAAAATAAAAGACTAACCATGGATAGTTTTATAGAAATAGATTTAGATAGTTCTTTGTTGTATGAAAGATGTCACTATTTTAAAAGCTATCAATCTTTTTATGGTAAACAAAGGAAAGAGCTTAGCTTAGAAATACCTGCTATAAAATATATGAATATTTCTGAATGCTCCTATTTAATGATGACCTTATCAGAAGAAGATGAATTATGTCACATTCTTTTAAATGATATTAGAGATATCAAAAGTATTGTTTTTTTTGCAATTTTTTTTCAAAGTGATTTCTTGTATGAATATATAAAAAGTCGGTGTATAAATAACGTGGAAGAAGTTCCTTGCGTTATAAAAATGGCTATTTTCTTTATGGGAGAATTTCACAAGTTTTCTTTAGAAATGATTTGGTTTGCGGCTGATTTTTTAAGAGTACCTCGAGTATATGAAATCCTTGAATGTATGAAAGACTCTGAGGATAATTATAGCGAAACTACTGCATTAACTATGACTATTAGGAAAAGGAAATTTACTCAATATAAACATGTGAAAAAACTTAAAAAAAAGATGAAAATAGCCAATATGATATATAACAATTGCCTGAGATTTTTAACTTATTGTTGTGCATCTTGTGGAAGATTTCACAAAGCAGACAGGACAAACAGAAAAAGAGCATTATCTAAAATAACATATATGCAATGTTGTGGGAGCCCAAGTAAAACAAGATGTCTCGAATTTTTACAATATTTTTCCTCTTATGTTGAAAACCAAAGGGTTGCAAGATGTAAAAACTGTTTTATTCCTTGGTTTGATGGAAAACCTACTTGCACCCCTCTTTATGCTAAGTTTCAAAACAAAAAATATACTGAAATACGTAGAAATCTGATATTAGATAGGATAGATTTCTTTTGTAAACCACTTAATGAAATAAGATAAAAGATTTTTTCTTCTTATCTTTGTTGTAAAGTTGGTTTAATTTTAGTTGATATTTGTAAAGTATAACAAGTACATGTAAAATTAAAGGTTTTTTAGTTATTATAGAGGTATAGATAAATTAGAATTTAGTTTGTACAGCTCCATTAAAACAGCTTTGATAAACAATATAAAAATAAATAAGTTAGGATACAAGTTCTCATGGTAGAAAGGGTTAAGGTAATATAATCATTTGTTAAGCATTTTATCATATTTAAACTTGTATTTATCTATGTAACTATGTTGCTTGATGTGAACATAGAGCTGCTTAAAGAAAGAGTAGAGTACATTTCATGTTTGTCCTCTTTTAACAATGTTACTTCAAATATGCAGAAATTTAAAATTTACTTTAATGTGAGCATACCAAATCAAACGTTTATGAGTGCCAAAGAATGTTCTAACATATTTTCTGTTTTATCTGACGAATTCATTGACATATCAAACATTAAAACAGAAGCTCTTGTATATTTTTCTCATTATTTCCAATGTTATTTTATGTTCTCAGAAATCAAAAATATGATAATACAAGAGGAAATTAAAGCTGCTAGAGTTTTAATCACATCCAGTATCTTATTAGGAGAGAATCATTCTTTTACTAAAGAAATATGTAAATTTATAAGTGATCTTGTTGGTTACAATGAAGAAGCAATATTTCATCTCATAAAAAATAAAAATAAACGTAAAGGCACAAGACAGTATGCCTCTTCAAGGCTTCAAAGTAAAATAAAAGAAAAAGTGAGAGAAAAACGTTTATTTTACAGTAATGTGTATTTGGGATGTGCTTTATGTAGAAGGCTAGTTCTTGTAAGCAAAAAACATGAAAGTAATATAGAATACACAATATGTTGTGGCAAACCTATTCATAAGCATTGCTACGCAAGTGTGGTTCATTGTCATTTAAAATATACCAAAAATGATGGTGAAGTAGTTGTGATTAATTTAGAAATCAATTGTCCATTTTGTCACATGAAATGGTTTAATGGGAATCCTGTTTGTGATGCTATGTTTCTGAAATGGAACCAAAGAGAAAATTTTACTTACCTGGTGAAATACACCACAGATCATTTAGCTCTATGTTTAAATGAGTATGAAACTAGCATAAATCGTCACATAAAAAACAAGTTAATGTAAACCAAAATGAGATTAAAAATAAATGAAGCTTATGGGTAAACAAAAAATGGCTCACTCAGATGACTTTTATGTTACTCTACCTTCTAATACTATTCATTCATCTCGGATTAATAAAACAAGTCATTTTTTTGTAGAAATTCCTGGAAAATTTCATTTAGAAGGTCATTGGGAGGTGGCCATAGTAGAAATAAACCTTCCTGTATCCTGGTACAATATTCCACAGGATCCTCCACAAGATCGAACTTTTGCTATTTACAGAAAAGAAATGGGGGTCAATGATGAATTACATGTATTAGAAGAAGGAGAAATAGACACTGTTAGAACAGACATGAGCTTTCACACTAAAATGATGCCATATGGAAATTATGGTAATATAGAGAATTATATAGATGTAATGAATAAGTTAATGAAATCAATAGAGTTAGCTGAAAAAAATTTAGATTTTTTTCATTTGGCTAGAGAGCCTTACATTAGTATAGAAAAAGAAAATTTAAAGCCTGTTTTACATGTAGCAAGGGGAGATACTGTGTGGATGCCTTCCTCTTTGTCTGATATTCTTTGCTTAACAAATGCAGAAGGAGGTATTAAAGATGAAACTGATTCAAAAGTAACAGGTTACTATGGTCTTCCTTTAGAATCCATAGATGATTATAATAATTTATTATTTCAAAAAAAAATACATAAACATTATGCTTCTTATAAAGCAACAGGAGTACCTTCTTTAAGTTCTCGTTCTTCAAATATTTATTTATATACCAATATAGTTTCTAATGAAGTTGTTGGAAATGTTCAAGTTCCTCTTTTAAGAGTTATAAGATGTAATGGCTTGTTTGGAGAAGATTTTAAAATGATATTTACTTCTCCCTATTATAAAAAAGTTAAAATGTCTGAGATACACGAAATAGAAATAGAAATAGTTGATGACCAAGGAAAACTTATAAAATTTGAGTATGGCAAAGTATTTGTAGTACTTCACTTTCGCCGTTGTAAACTCAGATAATGAATCGAAGAAATGGTTTCAGGAATATTGCAATAGAATATAATTTGGTCCCTAAAATATATAATCATGACTTAGAATTTTTTTTAAGATATATATCAAACAGAGTTACATCTAAAATAAAAAAGTGGATGTTAAAGCATGGTGGAGTTAAGTTCCAATTAGGTCTTAATACATTTTTAGCCAAATATAAAATAGAAACTAACCAACATTTTGAAATAAAACCTTGGTTTCAAAGTCCAGTAGCTGTAATTCTAAATGTAAAATCTATAGAAGAAAAAGTTTATGAAGCCATCAGAATCATTTCTGCTTTTTTTGATTCTTTTATTCAACTAGGATCTGGATGGTTTTTAAAAGAAATTATATGTTTGCGAATTTCTATTTATAGATATAATCCTTTGGGAGGCTATAAGCCTTCTGATATAGACAGTATTTTGTTTAAGAAAAGATCATTGCTTAATATTAAAGGAGCAGGAAATAAATGTTTTCTTTTTAGCATATTAGCTGCCTTGTTTAAAAGTAAAACAAATGCAAACAGAGCAAGCACTTATTTACCTTACTTGCAAAGTTTAAATATATCTTGTCTTTCTTTTCCTGTAAAACTTGGTCAAATAGCTAAATTTGAAGAAAAAAACCACATAACTGTAAATGTTTTTGGTATATTTAAAAATAAAAATGAAAATTATCATCCATATCCTATGTATATTTCTACTAATTTTAATGAAGAAAAACATTTAAATCATGTTAACCTTTTACTATATCGGGAACATTATTGGCTTATAAGAGACATGAGTAAGTTTGTTAGACCCTTTTTTTATAAGAAAACAAGATATTATTGTCATAAATGTTTAACTTCTTTTTTAAAAAAAAATGATCTCCTTTTTCATACCCAAAAAACCTGTGACAATAATAGCTTCTTTGGTCAATCATATATAATGCCCATAAAAGGAAGCAAAGTTGAATACAAAGATTATTCTAAACAAATTAAAAACCCTTTTATCATATATGCAGACTTTGAAACATTTAATCAAAAGTTAAAAGTGCCCGTTAAAAGGGGAAATACCACAATAAAAACTAGACAAAAATTAAATGCTATAGGTGCAGTTTTAATTTCAAAGTATGAGAAATATTCACAGACACCATTTTTATATATAGGACGTTATGTTTTAAAAAAATTTGTGAATTACTTATATCAAAAAAGAGCAGAGATATCTCATATTTTAGATAAAAATAGGAAGCCGATTTTTTTAACAATGGAAGACATAGGCAGAATTCATGAACAAACAGAATGTTATTTGTGTCATGTTTCATTTAAAAATAAAAAAATTAAAAAAGTATTGGACCATGCCCATATAGGTCGAGAAGGAAAGGGGCGAGATGTTAACTATGCTTGCAATAGATGTAATTTAAGCCATTCTTCTCTTAGAATGGACACATTGAAAATACCAATTGTTATGCATAATGCTATGAATTTTGATTTACATTTTATAGTAAAAAAGCTCTATAAATATATTCAAAATGATGATATAAGAGTTCTTCCTAGATCTTCTGAAAAATTTTTAACTTTACAATTTGAAAATTTTTACTTTTTAGATTCATTCCAATTTTTATCTGCCTCTTTGTCACACTTGGCAGATCTTTTAGCTGCTAATAATGTAGATAATTTCATAGAAACCAAAAAAAACTTAACCAAAAAGGAATTATTACCTTATGTAATAAAAAAGGGAATTATGTGTTATGATTACATAGATTCATGGGAAAAATTAAAAGAAAAAAATCTACCTGTTAGATCCCATTTCTATAATAAGCTAACTAAAGAAAATATATCTAAAGAAGCTTACACTCATGCTAAAACAATGTTTAATTTGTTGAATTGTAAATCTTTAGGAAGCTATTTAAAAGAATACCTTAAAATTGATGTTTTACTATTATGCGATGTATTTGAATCTTTTAGAGAAAGAAGTTTAGAAAATTATGGTTTAGATCCTGCGAAATTCCTTACTGCTCCATCTCTTAGTTATCAGGCTATGTTAAAACACACAAAGATACAGCTTGATCTTTTAGATGATATAGATAAACATAACTTTATTGAAAAAGGTATACGCGGAGGTATTACAAACGTTGTACAACGATATGTTAAAGTAAAAAACGATTCCCAACATTTGGTTTATTATGATTGTAATAATCTTTATGGCCATGCTATGTGTCAAGAACTTCCCACTCATGATTTTGTTTGGTTACCGTCTTCTAGTTATTCTAAGTTTAATGTATTAGAAGTAGCTAACAACAGTGATGAAGGCTATATATTAGAAGTTACTTTATTGTATCCAAAGCATTTACATTTTTTGCATGATGATTTTCCACTGGCTCCAGAAAAAAAAGAGATATTTCATGATGAGTTATCTCCATATGCTAAAGATTTATTACATAAATTAAATATTAAATACAAAAAAAGTGGGAATAAGCTAATATGTGATTTAAGAGAGAAAAAAAATTATGTTGTTCACTATAAGAATTTAAAACTATACCTTAAATTAGGGATGAAAATAGTTAAAATACATAAAATTCTATCTTTTAAACAATCTGCTTGGATGAAAAAATATATTGACTTTAATAACACTAAACGGAGAGAATCAACTTCTTCTTTCGATAAAGCATTTTTTAAGTTAATGACTAATTCATGTTTTGGAAAATGCATGGAAAATGTTAAAAAAAGGAAAAATTTAACCCTTACTTCATGTAAAATTAAATGTAAAAAACTTATTCGAAAACCTACTTTTCATTCCTTGTATTTTTTAGACAAAGATTATGTAGGAATACAAAATGTTAAAGAACAAGTATATTTGGACAAGCCGATATATCTTGGATTTACTATATTAGAATTATCTAAAATGCACATGTTTTGGTTCCATTATAAGGTAATGTTACCTACTTTTTCTTTATCTGTTATTAACTTGTTATATTCAGACACAGATTCATTCATATATTTTATAGAAGATGAACATTTTATTGAAAAGCTGAAAAGTATAAAAGAATATTTTGATTTTTCAAATCTTAAACTAGATCACCCCTTGCACTGTACTGAGAATTGTAGAGTATTAGGAAAATTTAAGGATGAAAGTGAGGGGAAAAAAATAAAAGAATTCATTGGTTTACGTCCTAAGATGTATTCTATTTTATTTGAATCAAATAAAGAAACAAAAAGAGTAAAAGGTGTTAAAAAAAGTAATATAAGAGATATGAGACATGACCAGTTTAAAAAAGTATTGTTTAAAAAGAAATTTCATCGAGAATCATATCATGCTATGAGAAGTTACAATCATAAAGTACATGTAATAAAAGAAAATAAACTGGCTCTTTCACCTTTTGAAGATAAACGTTGGCTACAAAAAGATGGAATCAAATCTTTTGCTTATGGGAATCATATGATCAATGTGCGTAAAAGACATAAATATTTTGATTCATCTGTAAATTTAAAAAAAAAAAAATTTTAAATTAAACTAAAAAGGCATAACATTGTGTATAGAACAGTGAAAATATACTTGAGATTACTTGTGTTGTACTGTTTTAAAACAAATGAAATTCACCTTTTGGATCTAAACAGCAGGGTATTTTATATCAACATAAAGAAATCATTTCTAAGCACTTAAAAGTTAATATTTTTAAAATCTATTTTCAAAGAAATCACAAATTAATTTAAAAGAAATTACTTCTGATGGCTTCTAAATTTCACACCATTCCTTTTGGAAAAAAAAAGAGAATAGATATAACTAGATTTAGAGGAAAAGAATATATTCATTTGCATGATATGACTAAAGATAAAAATATGAGCTTGCAAAAATCTGAATATGATGAACTTATAAAATTAAAGGTTAAAATAGAAAAAAGAATAAAAAAGATTAAAAGTCCTAAAGAAACAGAAACAAAAAATGAAGGTAAAAAGAAAAGTAAATCATCAGTTAAAAGAGACAGTGATGAAAGTGATAGCGATAATTCCTATGTAGACAGTAATTCTGACAGTGATTAAAAATAATTTTAAGAAAAAGTCTGTGGGATAGACATCTTTAGGTGAACATAATTAGCTAAAAAACAATCAACTTTTAATGTTTGTTTTCCAAATATTTTTATATATTTAAAATGGGCGAATTATGTATATATTGTGGTATTTGTGATGACTTAAAAACTGGAAAAAAATATTGTATTCCTTGTTATGAAAATATGTACAAAGAATGTATCCGCTGTCATAGACCCTTACATTCCGCTCATTTTTTTAGTCGACACCCATCTAGATGTAATTCATGTCATGAAAAATATGAATTGGAGAAATTAAAATCAAAGAGCAAAGATTCTTTTAAAAAAAAGGACGAAAAAGAAAAAAAAATAATTACTAAAAATCTGAAAAAAAGAAGTAATCTCCTTTCTAACAAAATTATCGATTTAACTGAAAAAAAAAGTAAAAAAATTACATTAAGCAACAGTCAAAATGAAAAGGAAACAGGTAAAAACACATCTGCTTGTAAAGATAACAATACAGTTTTAAATTTAACAAAAAAGACAAATGAGCCACTACAGCTTACTCTTAAAATAAGTTGCAAAAAGGGAAATATTTATCCAAAAAAATCTAAAACTGTTGATGTCATTCTTTAAAATATTTCTTGTTTGCTTTTAAATGTTTTTTCATGTGCCTGTATTGAAAATATTATTTTGTATTATTATAACAAGTTGTGTATATAGTAAAAGAGAATTCATATTTAGTAAGTATTAGCTGCTTATATATTAGTTTAAACCTAAAAAGTTTATTTTTTGTGTTTCTTTTTTTCAGTGAAATGATATTTTGTACTTTTAAATGATGTTTATTGATGTCATATATCTACATTGAAATGCTTAGTGAACAAATCAAATAATACGCTATCATGATACTTTGTTGTTGTTGTTAGGAATCTGGTATTTGTCCTTAAGGATATTAACTTATTATTGGGTGTGTAAATACTAAGATCCTAACATTGTTTTTTTATGTAATTTTACTTTTAATTCATCAGGATACGTGCATTTGTTCCAAACATAGTTTATAAATGTTTTCATTTCATGTACTAAATGTGACAAATCATATTTACCATCGCACACTAGTTAAAAGTAAAACATAACTTAAGAATTGTAATGAGATGGTTAGTAAACAAGAGGGTTAAATGCATGCTTTATTGTTTTAAGGACTGCACCTGTTTCAAACATAACATGTTTACATCTTTATATGTTTATTCTTAAGAAGTGTTTAATTTTAATATGGCAAAAAAAGAAGAAATAAAAAGAAACCAAGAAATAAAAAGGTTGTTTGAAAGTATTTACTTTAACCCAAGTCATCCTTCATCTTTTAGTTCTGTGAAAAAGTTATATAAATCTGCTAAAAAAAAAGACAAAAAAATAACTTTAAAAGACGCTGAAATATTTTTACAAAATACTAGAACTTATACTTCACACAAACCTATACAATATAACTTTTTAAGACGAAAAACTATTGTAAAAGGATTAAATGATCAATGGCAGTTAGATTTAATAAGTACTTTCCAAATTAGACGATATAATAACAACATTTCATATTTATTAGCTGCTATAGATTGCTTTTCCAGATATGCTTACATAGAACCTCTTAAAGACAAAAAAGCAGAAACAACATTAATAGGCTTTAAAGCTATATTATTTAGGGCAAAACACAAGCCTAGGCTTATTCAAGTAGATGAAGGTAGTGAATTTAAGGGTGTTTTTAAGAAATATCTCATTAACCAAAATATTCACTCTTTTAGCACATCACAAGACACAAAGGCTGCAATAGTTGAACGTTTTATAAGAACTATACAAAATAAAATACATCGATTTTTAACCTTTAAAAAAAGCTTGAGATATATCGATGATTTGCAAGACATTGTACTTAGCTACAATAAAAGTCCACATCGTACTCTAGGAATTAGCCCCTCTGAAGTTGATGAAAAAAACCAAAAGATAATTTGGGACAAACAATACAAACCATATTTACATTCTAGAAGAATACAACTTCCTTTCTCAGTAGGAGATAAAGTAAAAATCACAACTAAAAGAAAAACATTTACTAAAGGATATAAGCCAAATTGGCAAAAAGAAATATTTCAAGTAGCTTTTGTGCTTAGAACATGGCCACCTACTTATATATTATTAGATGAAAACAATGAAATACTTACTGGTAGTTTTTATGCACAAGAATTAAATAAGATACAAGATGGTAGAAAAAACTAAAACTAAAGACATAGAATTAATTGATGCGAGATTAAAAACTCCATTTTCTATGATAATAGCAGGCCCTAGTAATTCAGGAAAAACCAGTTTTCTTCTTAATCTTTTAAAAAATATGGATCGCATTATAGACAATGAATTTAAAAAAATAAACTGGTTTTATGGACAAAGTCCCCCTTCTGATGTAATTGATTTAAACTTAAAAAACATTAATTTTATTCAAGGGTTGCCTCATACTTTTGATGATTATATATCACCTAATAATCACGAGCTTATAGTGTTAGATGATTTAATGATGGAATGTTCTAAGGATCCATTAGTTACAGATTTATTTACTAAGCGTTCTCATCATGATGGTTTAAGTGTGGTATTTATTACGCAGAATTTTTTTTGTGAAGGAAAAGAAAGAAAAACATTGGCAAAAAATGCAACTTACTTAGTAATATTTAATTCTCCTTTGGATCAAACAATATCCCATTCTTTAGGAAGAAAACTTATGCCTGATCGAGTAAAAACTTTTCATGATATATTTTCAGCTGCAACAAATTCTCCTCATGGATATTTATTTATAGATGGTCATCAAAAAAGAAACAAAGATCTCATGTTTAGAACAGATATTTTTTCTGATTCACAGCGAATATTTATACCAAATAAAAAGTAAAAACTTACATGAGATAAGTGAAGTTAAGAAGCTTGCACAATAAAAAAAAATCAGATTTTTTATATTGGATAAATAAAATACTTTAAAAAATGGCTAAAACACAGGTAAAGAAAAGGAAAGTTGGAGTTAAAAAAAAGAAATGTTGCAATATAATAAAACATCAGCATTTTCTTTCATTGCTAGCCTCAGCCAAAAATGCCAAAAAAAGAAATATATTAATTGATTTTGCATCAAAAAAAGACTTAGATGCAATATACCAATGCATATTTAATGTGTTAGCTGGTAATGTGCCTATAGATAAAAAAACACATTCAAAGCTAAAACGTCATAAAAATACTTTGAGGTTGCTAGTTAGCAAAAAAGGAGTTAGTGAAGCAAGAAGGAAATCAACTTTAAAACAAAAAGGAGGATTTTTACAATTTTTACTCCCATTGTTGTCTGGTATTATACCTGCAATAGCCGGTGCTATAACAGGAAGGTGAAAAAATAAAATAAAATATGAGTCACAGTTTTAAAGAAAGTGTAATTATACCCTTATCTTTATATAAAAAATATGAAAAAATGTTAAATATGAATAAAAATGAAGATAATATATCAAATACTTTAAAAACCAAAAATATACAAAGCGAAATAAATGAAAATTCAAAACAGGAAAATCCTGTTTTAAAAAGACAGGAAGAATTAATAAATCAGCGAGTGTTTAAAATAAATCCCTACTCTATATATTCTACTGAAAACACTGATCAACTTCCTGTAGAAGTAAACAACCTAGAATCTAAACCTAAGGAAACATCACAAATAGGTATAACCATAAACTACATTCTTGACAAAGTACCCTTGGCACAAAGACCAAACATTAAAATGATCTTAGAAAAAATGTTAGAAAATAAGTACCAATGGGACACAGCTGGAGAAATAAGTTATGATTCAAAGAAAATAGCGAATTCAAATATCATTGATATAATGAAATATTTTTCAAAATCTGGTTTTAAAAATGAGCCTACAGGTACGCAAACATTATATTCACATCTCATTACTATCTTACCCCCTTCTTGGATAAAAAATAAACCAAGTATGGTGCAAAAAAAAAGATCGAGCTCTTATATTCCTGGACCATATCCAAGTGAAGACATAATGACAGATATAATATATCATACTAAAAAACTGAAAAAAAAAGAAGATGAATTAAAACAAGGAACTCATGACCTGAAAGAGGGGGCAACTAACATATTAGATATAACTCCTCCTACTTTCACAAATGTGTCTATGGATGATGATGATGATGATGATAATGATGAATATCCTTCAGATGATGAATATGAATCTAAGAATTTATTTTCTCCCAAAGATTTACCACCTTTTTCCAAAAGTAAAATGCATACCTCAACTCCAAAAAGCATATCACTTGGAAAAATTTTAGAAACCAAAACTCCTGTTTTTTCACCTTTAACCAAAACATCACCTATACCTACTGTAAGTAAATCCCCTGTTTTACAGCAAAAAACATTATTGAAAAAAGACATTTTTACTAGAGAAGAAGATGAGGACACAGAAGCATCTGTACAACTACATCCTAGACAAAAAATATATGAGCAAGAGTCTTTACTTTTAAGCAAACGAAAGCCTAAACCAAATAAATTGTTTTTAGGAAAAGAGTGGGTAACAAACTGGAGAAAAAAATAAGAGAAAATAAAGTTGAGATAAGATGAGATATACTTTATTTTAATAAATCTTTTCTTTTAATTTATATATATATATATATATATATATTATACGATTTTCCTTCATTTAAATTTTATTTAAAAAATGGTTATGCACCAACATTACAGTTCAAACCAAAGGAAAAACGATAGAGCATTATATCACAACTTATTTGAAAAAAAAAATGCCTATCCTCTTCAATACATTCAACATGGTCAAGGGCTCCCAGTTTTCATGGGGACTAAATATCAAAAAGGATATGGTTTAGGTAATATTTTTGCTGGCTTATTCAAAAAAGTTGTTCCACTTATAGCACCAGTGCTTAAGTCAGCTGCTAAAGGAGTAGGCAAAAGAATGTTAAAAGGAGGGATAAATGTTGCAGAAAATGTTTTATCTGGAGGGAACATAAAAGAGGCATTAAAAGATGAGGCTCAATCCGGCTTAAATGATTTAAGTTCAAGCGCTTTAAATTATGTAGGAAACAGAATAAATAAACCTAAAACCAAAAAAAGAATTAACTCTAGCACCAAAAGATCCAAAATTAAAAAAAACAAAAAAACATACTCAAGAGATATTTTTGATTAGCCAAACTTAAAATATACTGCTGGGATAGACACCTATAGAAAGTTAAAAAAGTAAAAACAATTTAAAATGTCACTCATAGATGAGAGTCCTTGTCACTGTATAAGTTCAGATTTAGATTTTGACAGTGTGCCTTTAGCAAATACTTCTGTTGAAAAAAACTATTATGAAAAAGTTGAGCCTACGGCATCTGCAAACAGTGGTACTGTTCAATTTTCTCTTAAGTCAAACAACAAGGATTTCATTTCTTTACATGACAGCTTTATCCAAATAAAAGCAAAAATATTAAAAGAAGACAAAACAGCTCCAAGTGCTCCTGATGCAAACACTCCAAATGTAATTAAAGACGAAGCAAGGGTGTTTCCAGTAAACTTTTTTGGAGCAAGCATATTTAAAAATGTAAAAGCATTCATCAATGGTATAAGGATATCAGAAAGTAATGACTTATATGCATACAAAGCTATGTTTGAAATGCTGCTTAGCTATGATCCATTAGTTGCTAGCCGACTGGGTATACTATCTTTATTTTACAAAGACACCAAAGATTTTAATGAAATAGAAAACGTAAATAGTAATACACACAATGCAGGTGTCAAGCAGCGCTATAATTTAACTAAAAACGGAACAGAAATAGAAATGTTGTGTCGAGTTCACAATGACTTGTTCGCACAAACTAAGATGTTTCCAGGGGATTTACCTCTTATCATAGAATTCGATAGATCAGATGAAAAGTTTTGTTTAATGGCAAAAGAAGCTGACAAAAAATATATAATTCAAATAGAAGATATGAATATGTTCATAAAAAGATATCGCCTAACAGATAGTTTTTACAATGAATTAATGAGAGCACGATTAGATCAGAATTTCACTTTAAAATATAATATGAGGAAAACATTAATGAAATATGTTACTTTTGGTCCTAATAAATCAATATTACAAGGATCACATATTGTAAATAACACAGAATTACCAAAAAGAGTCATTATCTCTTTAGTAAGACTCGATGGCTTCGCGGGTCATTATAATCATAATCCATTTAAATTTGATAACTTCAATGTAACAGAAGTAGAATTAAAAGTTAACGATGGAGGTACACCTTTTTATCAATATAATATAGATTTTCCCAACAATAAATATTTCATGGCATATTTAGCTATGCTAAAAGGTACAGGAAATATATTCAGAAATGAACCTGTGAATATAACCCCTGAAGAATTTAAAAATGGATATGCGCTTTACTGTTTTGATTTATCAAGAAATGGAATTAATTCAGAAACGTTTGAACTATCAGAAAACGGATCTTTAAGCTTCACTTTTAAATTGGGAACAGTCCCCACCCATGGAATAGCAGCTGTTATTTATTTAGAATACGATTCTCTTTTAATATTGGGACCTAACAATGCCACTTCATTAAAATAATAAAATGAACGGTGAGGAATTAATAAGCATTTTAGAAAAAGATAAAAATATAACCAAAGGAAATTATGGTATTTATGCAGCAGATAAAATCCCCATTATAAAATCTTATCCTACAGCTTTCATAGCAAATACAGATGTAAGCTATCTTCCTGGAGAACACTGGGTAGCATTTTATTTTAAATCTAAAAATAATATTCCTGAATATTTTGATTCATATGGATTACCTCCAATAAGATATTCTTTTTTAAAAAAATTATCCAAAAAATACAAATATTCTTCACATACTATACAAGCACTAACATCTTTAAGATGTGGAGAATACTGCTTATATTTTTTAAAAAAAAGAGCCTCTAATATAAGCATGCAAAAAATTATATCTAGTTTTTCTTCTGACACTTTGTGGAATGAAAAAAAGATTCAACTCTACATAAATAAACAAATAAACACTCCTGTGAATAAAAAAAGAAAAGGATCCAACTATGGACAATATAGCATTAAACATTGTGATTTCATAAACAACTTAAAAAAATGAAAAGCTTTATATAAAAACAAAAATTTAAATGTTTTTTTTTTTCACAATTTCCACACATTTATTGTTAAAAAATTAAATAACTATTAAAAACACTATGAAAGGATTATCATCAATTAATAAAATAAAAAAAAAAAAAATTGGAACAGCTGGAGCACTACTTATTTTTTTCCTTACAACCATAGGCATTTTAATAGAAATTAAATATGGTATATTAAATGAAGAAATATATCTCACATGTTCTGAATCGGGGTATCAATTTAAAAATAATATAAAAATAAAATCATTTTTTAGCTGCTCAGTTCAAAAAAATGATACATCCAATGATATATTTGTTCCTTACATTGAAATGAACTTAAAAAAAACAGAATCATCAGATATTAATTTTAACAATGAACACAAAAATGACTCCTATGAAACTTTTTAAAAGAGAAGTAATATCATATGAGAAACTAGGATGAGATTAAAAGCAAAAGCCTTCTTCATTCAAAAGTAATACAAAGTTTATTGAAATGGACAACCACAAAATTATTCAAGATGAGGATGAATTACATATTTTAGAAAAGATCACAAATGCTCAACATAATTACATTTTCAAGCTCATACAAATTAAAAATAATTTGCAAAATCAACTAAAAGAAGAAAAAGGTATAAATAACATATTAAAAGAACAACTCCAAGATTCTCAAAAAAAAGTAATGGAGGGCTTTGCACAAAAACGAGCTGCCACTTTGGCTCGATATAACATGGAATACGAGCGAAAAAACAGAAATTTTAACTACATGAAAAATTATGGAAAAATAGTATGTGATGGAGAAAACGATGAAAGTGAAAATAATAAAACACAGGCTTGTGCTTCCATTGCTAGTGATAGTTATATATCCAATGAAGATGAAATAGATTAAAAATAAAAATAAGCATTTTTAAAAAATCCACCAACAGTATTATAAAAAGTTTAGGTTTTTCTTCAATTTCATTGTAAAAATACATTTGGGATAAAGAAAAAGCGGGTGGAAATAAGGAAAGATAACTATTTTTACACAATTTGATTGTGGTTTCATCTTAAATATACATATAAGTAAAACCAAAAAACATTTTCATAAAATAAACAAATATGGATAGCTATATAGTTACTCCTATCATCAAATCTTATCCTTCTGATAACACTCTTAAAGAGATAAGCTCCATGTTTTATCATGACTGGAAAAAAATGGGGATATATCTAAACGTCTCAAAAGTAGATTTGATGTCACTAGAGGATCAAAAATCTTTGTATGATATGTCATTAGATATGTTAAATTTATGGTGGGAAAATAATCATAGCCTTAATGACCTTAAAAATGCTTTAGAATTAAGCAAACGAAAAGATCTAATTGAATTGGCTAACATATTTTGTATAGAAAATAATATATATCCCTTTAATATGAATGAAAAAAAAATTCAAATATTATTGTCAAAAATAGCAGAAAATATAGGAAAAGAATGGATAATTATAGGAATTCAACTTGATATACCATATGAAACACTCAACATGATAAGAAGTCAAGCATCTTGTAGTAATCCTTGTAATCGAGCATTAGAAGTATTAAAACTGTGGAAAAAGAAGCAGACTTTACCTGCCTCAGAAATCATAAATGTCCTTAAACATGATATGCGTAGAAATGATATTGCACATTTTTTACAAACTAAAATTATAAATTCCTGCTATTAAAGAATTTTATTTAGTAAAAATATTACTTGTAGTATGGTTATAAATGTTAACATTAATTATAAATATATGTCTATTTTTTGTTAAAATGTAATTGTATTTTATTTTAAATTTAAGTAAAGTGTCTTGAATGTAGTTTATTAAAAATATATAGTATGTCTTATGTAATTGATTATATCTGGTTACCTTCTTTGTAATGTATACCTTATATGTAATTTTTATATCATCAAAAGTAGTTATTAAATGGTTGCCTTCTTTGTAAATATATACTTTATATTTAATTTTTACAATAAGATTAAAAATATGTTTTATTTTTAAAATAATAAACGATAAAAAATGTATATGGTATTTCTCGTGTTTTTTTGTTTTTTTAAATCAATTTTTTACACAACAAACTTTAAAAAAACCACAACATATGTAGCTGAGACTAAAATGAAACTATGCAAAGCATAAAAATCAGCAATGGTTAAACACATATGTAAATACTATGAAAAAGTGGAAAATTCTTTTGATGAATGTATACTTCCTTTTAGGACATGGTCAGTTATGTGTTCATATACATGTAAGCAATGGATAATGCTTCAACCACAGTGGAAGCTTAGATTAAAACTTGAAATAATTTTATACTTATTTTACAATTTTCACCATAAAAAGTATTCAGAATATCATGATATATGCACTTTTTTAAAAGAAAAAAGTGTAAAAAATATGATGTATGAGGCATATGATCATATTTTTAAAAAAACTGGGTTTGATATTAAAAATGAGAAATTGGTGGAAAATATAGCTAAAAACATATCACAAAAATATAAACTCAAAGAATATCATTTATGTTTAATGATACAATGCAAACTTGCTATATTGTATAGCTTAAACATTGCGATTTTTAATAGATTAAAATATAAAAATAAAAAAAGAAAAGTTTATATTCCAAAAAACCTATATTTACCACAAATGCATAAACATCTTAAACATAGCATACTCAACCTTCCAATACCATCTTCACTTAAAACCTTTCTTATGTCAGTAAAAAATGAAAAATATAATGGTGTCTTTCCTAATCATATGTACTTAATGATAGAATGGTTTGCATCAAAGCAAAAAACTAGTTGGAATACTTTTACATCAAAAATGTCAATCAAAGCTGAACCACTAAAACAGTTTTCATATCAATGAAATAAAATCATTTATAATAACAGTTTTTGCAAAAGTGCTTTTAATCATTATTATCTTTTAAAGGAACCAACCCAAAAACAAGACAAAATCCATACCCTGGAAACAATTTCTCCTAAATTTATGTGATTTTACCAAAAAATTTAATGCATTTCACAATATTGATCATAGGAATTCATGTGAATTTGTGAGCAGCAATTCACGTGAAATTCAACAGACACATGAAGGTCATGTGATTTCACGTGAATTTCACGTGTACATCTAGCAATAAAAAGAGAAAAACTTGTGAAATCCACAAGAATTCACATATCAAAAATCTCAATGAAAGCTGAGCCCTTAAAAGAATTTGCACATGAATAAAATCAAATTATTTTCTATTCCGGTCTCTACAATGCTGCTTTAAATCATCTATAATCATCTCAGTTCATAGGATTCAGTACAAATCCACCTTTTTGAATTTCATCGGTTCAGGTGAAACCTGCTGATAAGAAATATAGGAGTTTCAGCATAACTCACAAGCGTCTGTCAAAACTCCTGTTGTAAGAATGCAAGCATCATGCTATTCTACATAAGCGCGCTCCATATAGATATCGAATAATGAATGCGATGTACTTTACTGCCCTAAGGAGATAGGTGGACATAACATATTGCATCTACCACACTCGCTCTCTATTTGCAAACTCGCATGCGTCCTTAGAAAGGAAAATAGCAGTGAACCAATTTTTATAAGAAGACATTTGAAAAACATTTTAACAAAGAGCAATCCCAAGGCAAAGGATGAGTATAAATAGGCTTCTTATTTGTTACTGCACTTGTAACATGTGTTTTCATAATGATATCATGGTTAAACAGAGAAGAGTTATCGGCTTCGCTATTAATTATAGATCACGTGACGACGCCGATGAGCAGTCCACCATATTGCTTTATCTTGAAACCTGCTTTAAACCTTGGAAGCCTGAACCTAAAAAGACGCTCAACTTTCACGTTAAAATGAGGTAAGAAACTTTCCACACATGGCTTAGGCATAGCAGAACATAGAGCGGTGGTATGGAAGCCTTTACCTCACCATAAAACTAAGCAAAACGAACCAATGACGTAAACTAATGCGTGCACAAATGATCATCCTTTCCCGCCTTCTCGCAGCCTCTCTCACCCAGGGCCATATAGGATCTAACCCGGTGTTTACTTAAAACTGACAATTGAAAATGGGCGACCTAAGATATTCATTTTCACCAATGACATTTGATTGACCAAAGGTAGCAACAGTAGGGACATGGTAGTTAGAAATACAGGGTTGACCCGGGGTGCTATATTCCAATACTGTCTGGGGGTTAAAGGGTAACTTGCTCGCTGTCCTACACTCTTGCTGGGACATTTTAGAATTAATTGACCTTTACTTCATAAGGAGCCAAGCCAACTTGACATGTGTGCGTTCCTTTTCCCATAAAACCTGATATCATTCGTGGCTTCATCCCTTGTTACAGTTTGACCGTAAAATGGGGTACTATAGCTGACATAGTCATTGTCAGCTGGAGACCTTCTTTAGCCCCCCGGGGGCACTATGACTAACACCTTCAGTCTCCGTCTCCGCAGTAAATACCGGGGATGCCTCCCATTGGTTAATAACACAATAGCCATTTGTCATAAAGTATTATGATATGGATACCCATATGCATCTCTTAACTTGCTGCTCACAGTTCAGTATGGAAAATAAAATAATGTTTAAGGTACCTGTTGATCGAGCGTATGAATTACAAATAGGAATTAAAATATTGTATATGCTATCTTTCACAGTTCTCCTCAAGATAGCAACATGAATAAGTCCCAGCCAAAGGAACCTCAAGACAGCAGCATCATGTATGAGTCCCAGCCAAAGGAGCCTCAAGATAGCATGTATGAGTCCCAGCCAAAGGAGCCTCAAGGCAGCAAGATATATGAGCCCCAGCCAGACGAGCCTCAAGATAGCAAGATGGATGAGCCCCAGCCAGAGGAGCCTCAGGATAGCAAGATGGATGAGCCCCAGCCAGAGGAGCCTCAGGATAGCAAGATGTATGAGCCCCAACCAGAGGAGTCTCAATACCCTTTGCCTCCTCTCATTACTGAATCGCTGTGGGACATCATGCCTGAAGAAGAAAAGGAGGTATGTGGAAAAATTTTGAGCCATTTTTAACATGGATACCATTGATCAGATATCTTTGCCGATGTGGCAGTAGGAGCATGAGATTTTTATGAAAGAAAAAAATTCCCCCAAAAAACTTTCTCTTTATTTGGAAAAAGCCATAACAGAAAGTACATCTGATTTTGTTGTTGTAGGATTGGCGTCACCAACAAGTAGAGGAATATCTAAAAGAGAAAGAAGACTATTTAGCCGTGAGTAAATAAATGTTATTTCTTATAAGTAGTTTTAAACAGTGCTCCTAATATTTTTTAGTTAGGGGCTTCTCAAGTCATTGTATTGCTATATCAGTAAATACCCCCCAAAACAATTAAGCTAACCAAGAATAAAATCATGTGTCATGAGCCAAAAGAAGTGACATATCGTAAAGTCTCTCATATAAGCCTAGGCTTATACGAGAATTCGAATGAAATTGAATCTTATAGAATAGTCCTACAGAGGGGGTAGACTTATACGATGGTGTTCAAAACTAAGGAATAGTGCTAAAACATCCATTTTCAGGCCACAGATTAGACCTATGTGGTCTTCCCAAAGAGGGAGTCGGCTTATACGAGGGTTTGGCATATAGAAGAGGTTTTACGGTAGTCATAATTTGTTTTTCCAGCGGCTTGTGGGATTCCATCGCGCAAAGCTACATTGGGCCAAAGAAAAAGGCGATCCACAGGGAATTCTCATCAACCAGGTAATTTTTAATTTTTATTACAACACAGTGTATTATTTTTATCTTGGACATAGGGTTAAACTTGAGGCTTTGTAGCCAAATTGCAAAATTGTATTTAACCTTAAAATCAAACTTTGGAACCTCACAAAAAATGTACAAGCAAATTCAAGATTGGTTTTCAAATTAATATTTTTCTAAGTTGTTGTCTCCGCTGGTCAGCCATTAAAATAATGTTTATTCACCATATCTGAATCCATGTAGCCTTTAAATTTTCATCATTTAAAAGTTGCTTTTCTATTTTAATTTCATAGGCTGCCCTGGAGGAGGCTACTCACGGTTTGGAAAATGCAGAAAAATGCCACCACGACTGGAGAAAGATGAGAGAAAACGCGAACAAGTAGATATCATCAGATTTTTTGAATAAGTTTATTAATCCAAGCACGGTTTGGAAAATGCAGAAAAATGCCACCACGACTGGAGAAAGATGAGAGAAAACGCGAACAAGTAGATATCATCAGATTTTTTGAATAAGTTTATTAATCCAAGCTGATGTAAACGTGATACATTCCACCGCACCCGTCATAACGTGGAAAAAATAGTAATGTATGAGAGTGGGACATGTACATATATTGATTATAACAAGTCAATATACGGAAAATATTGTCATTTAACTAACATCTTTGACTCTATATAGTTTGGGAGAGTCTTTGTATGTCCTGTAAGGTGAGTTGTTATCAACCTTTGCATCACTTTGTAGTGTATAACTGTTTATATATTCATGTATACTTAGCAGAAATCCTATAATACTATCTGGATTTTACATGAAAGGAATATAAATAGAGTCATAGCAACACAGCCTCAGGGGTGGTATTTTACTTTGTGTATTCTTCTATTAACCATATATAGGGAGTGATTTTAGTGGGTATGCACTTTCACTTTACATAGTTGACTAATTTAGTCTTAAACTAATGAATAGTTTCTAGGTGATGCAGCTCAAAGCTTAGGTCGTTCCAAGCCATTAAGTTTAAACACTGCTCTTGTATATCTTTCCAACCGGGATATAACTCATATGATTCATAAGGGGCTTTAACTGTGGTCTTCCATGAGCGCTCTGCTTACTGTAAGTTTTAAAAAGATTTGATATATAGCAGTATATTTGTAAAGATTTTCTCTTTTGTATATCAGCATAATTGTAGTAGATATCATGAGATTGGACAGTGCTTCTGTATATCTTTCCAACCAAGATATAACTTATATGATTCATAAGGAGCTTTACCTGTAGCCTACCATAAAGGCTCTGCTTACTGTAAGTTTTAAAAAGATTTGATCAGTATATTTGTTAAGATTTTCTGTAATATATAGCAGTATATTTGTAAAGATTTTCTCTTTTGTATATCAGCATAATTGGACAGTGCTTCTGTATATCTTTCCAACCAAGATATAACTTATATGATTCATAAGGAGCTTTAAAGATTTTCTCTTTTGTATATCAGCATAATTGTAGTAGATATCATGAGATTGGACACTGCTTCTGTATATCTTTCCAACCAAGATATAACTTATATGATTCATAAGGAGCTTTAACTGTAGCCTACCATAAAGGCTCTGCTTACTGTAAGTTTTAAAAAGATTTGATCAGTATATTTGTTAAGATTTTCTTAATCTGAATTAAACATATAATTTGAAATTTGATATCTTTGTCTTTCTTCATAGTATTCAAGTATAGGATAATTACAACATTCACCTAAATGCAAAGTCAAATTTCAATCTAAGACGGTCTCCTATAAATCACACCTTTTGAATTCAACATTTCAATTCAAAGTTTGAATTCAAAAGGTGTGATTTATAGGAGACCGTCTTAGATACTACTCAGGTCCCATAGGTGCAGAGAGGAGATGACTCGAGAAAGTCATCTCCAGTGTACAGGTAACCATAGAACAGACTGGAGATGACAATCCAGGAAATGGAAAGTCATCTCCAGGTCCCAGGTGTAGCCTACATCCATAGAACAGACTGGAGATGACAACCCAGGAGGTGTAAAGTCATCTCCAGGCTGTAGGTAGAGGTGTCCTCCAGGTGGATCGGAGATGACTCAAGAAAGTCATCTCCAGTGTACAGGTAACCATAGAACACACTGGAGATGACAATCCAGGAAATGGAAAGTCATCTCCAGGTCCCAGGTATCTTTCAGGTGGATCGGAGATGACTCAAGAAAGTCATCTCCGATGTATGGTACAGGTAACCATAGAACAGACTGGAGATGACAATCCAGGAAATGGAAAGTCATCTCCAGGTTTCCTCCAGTTGGATCGGAGATTACTCAAGAAAGTCATCTCCGGTCACTGGTGTACAGGTAACCAGGGACAGGTAACCAATAAACCCAACCCCAACTACCCCAAGCAACTGCTGCCCCCTCCGCTCAACCCATCCTCCCCTCAACCCATCCACCTCCCCCCCTCCCCCTGCCCCCAACCCCTCACCCCCCCCCCCCCCCCAGCCTCACACGACTACACGACGGTAGGGAGAGGACTCTCGGCGAGCTTCGACCGGAATCCCGTCATATTCCTACCTGCAATCTTGGGGATCAAACTCAAAGGTCAAGGCCGAATCTGACTGAAGCTGGTACTCGGCATGGTGCAGAAAGGCGATAGCTTCGAACAACGACGTCCTCGGGAATTTGGAACTGCAGTGTCCCGTGGCATGCGCTGCGCGCGCGCGGCATACTCTCTATGATACGTGCTGCCCCACGCGGCATTATGATGGATGTGGACCACTAAAACTGACATGGCGACATGGGCTATTTTAGGCTTATTGACATATGGGACATGGATAATTTCTTAAAATTGACATAGGGACAAGGCCATTTTTTAAAATCGACATGTGACATGGGGGACCCCATCCACACCCCCATTAGGCCTATGCGCTGACGCCCCAATTTTTAATAGTCATAGGCTTACACAGCCCTGCCACGCCTGGGGACTTGGGGCTGACTTTGAACAAAAAATATTTTACTTTGTATTGAAAAAATGTAGGGTAGGAGGGGGTAAGAGGCCCTTTGGGGTAAAAGGCCCTTTAGCCCTCATAACCAAGGTACTAGTTGTATGCAGCCATTTAACACTTGGAAGGAAGGATAACTTCAAGGAGATCTTTTTTGTAGGTTTTCATTATGGTTGGATGAGAAAAAGTTAACTTATCAGACATTCAATATTTTATAACTGTTAAGATCATCATGCTCAATTTGAGATAATTAGAAATAAAAGGGTCCTGAAATATGCATGGATTTTTGTGTAGCAAGTTAAATGGGTTAAAAGTATTAGGTGAGGTATCATTAGATAAAGGGGTGAAGGGTAGGTCATAAAGATACATTTTATTTACCTTACACTTTGTACCAATACCTACATGGGCTTTGAGATGAACCTTAATTATCTTATCATCAGATCCATAGGCCTTTTGCCCCATTGCTTTGGGCCTTTAACCCCAGCCTTTCAACCTACAGGGCAAAATGCCCCACTTTTTGTCAAGCATTTTATTGGAATATTCCATAAGGCTAGGCTGACAACCTATTTCACAAGTATGATACATTGTTCCATTTCTTGAATGGTGTGAAAAATATGCATTAATTAGGGATTATTCTCTTAGAACTAGCTCAGTTACGTGCTATTAGGGTATTTTAGCTTATCCTACCTTATCACCCCTTGGACTTCAATACGAATTATCGAAAATGCTACTTTAGGTGATTTAGGATGTCCAAATCTCAGTAGAACTAGTAGTTCATGAATATTAACTTTAGCTTCTTTTTTTAATGACAAGAATCTAAATGGAGCATTTATTCCAATTATGATCCTCTTTATTGTGCTTGTGGGCCTTTTATCCCAAAGGTTGTGGGCCTTTTACCCCAGCTGTGGGCCTTTTACCCCAGCATCCACTTTTTTCATACATGATTTACTGTACAATCTATGGGATAGAGCTGACAAGCTTTTGTGAATGAAGAAAATATCATTCCATCCTTTGATTACTGTAAAAAGTATTCTGGAAGCAGCCATGAATTTCTTATAAATGACACATTTGTAAATTAAGGGCGTCTTACCCCACCCCACCATAAATGCTAAGGCCTTAATGTTTAAACTA
Source organism: Acholoe squamosa (assembly GCA_949317995.1). NCBI lineage: Eukaryota > Metazoa > Annelida > Polychaeta > Phyllodocida > Polynoidae > Acholoe > Acholoe squamosa. Next base: position 20,914,301 of record OX439051.1, read on the forward strand.
TGCTGCCCCATATGAAGTCCTGCCAAGAACTAAAATGGGGACATGTAGGGGAATGTTGCCTAATTTGGACCCCCTATAAAGAACTTTTTCCTGTCCAGTGATTATTCCTATGAATTTGAATGTAAAATTTATACACTTTGTAATGGTACCTTATAGCTTTATGGCCATAGCATAGAAATCTAGGAATTTGAATTTCTCTAGTCAGGGTGTGCAATTAAAAATCAAAGCCTAATTGGTATCCTAATTTGGATCAATATGCACTATTGTTCTGTATTTCCTTATACTTTCATTATATTGAAAAATATATAAAACTAGGGAACTTTTGATATATGATATAAGATGTCCTCTTAGTGTTTCCATCAATATCCTGTGAATTTGCTCTGTACTGGAGTAAGAAAAAGGTTACATGTTGATCCAATTTAGAAAACTAGGCATAGGCCCCACTGGGTGGTCCAATTTAGGCAAATTCGATCCAATATTACAACTATGGTCAAATTTAGGCAACTCAAGCTGGTCCAATTTAGGCAACTTTTCATCTTTCTCATTGATAATTTGTTTTCTAAAACATGACAATGGTTTTTATCAAATTTCATTTCAGTCTAAAAGTATAATATGACATTTAAAAATTTGAAAGGATTTTGAACAAAAAAATGTTCCCTAGCAACCAGGAGGGCTTAATTAAGTGGTGACGCAAATAAGATAAAGAGGTCCAAAAACCATTTTTCACAAAAATGTGTATAAAATTACAGAAAAAATTACATTTTTGGAAGTTATTAGGAACTTTAGTGATATTGACTAAAAGATGACAGCATTGGAACCTAGTTCTATTACTGCCACTAGGGGAAACAAGGGTGGTCCAATTTAGGAGCCGGTCCAAATTAGGCAACCCTCCCCTACGCAAGTTATGTGACAGGGCAAACCAGCTGATCTACTTCTGCCACACATTGCCTTGTGGCCTTGTTTATCATGATGTACCAAAGCATTGCTGGGGTGGCTAGCTCTAGTTGTGACAGGATCTACGAAAAAGGCCCTTAGTGCAGGGTGCATTAAGGTCCCTATTCCCAGTACATGTCACTCTGATTGCTGTACAGGGGCGGATCCAGGTTTTTAGAAAGGGGGGGGGGGGCGCACATCTTGGCCATGGGATGTAGCTATGGGCTAGTGAACTCATCACAAGTGAAGCGCAGCGAGTTCACAAGTGCAGTGAAGTCACCATAGTAGGGGGGTTTGGGGACATGCCCCCTCTCCAGGAAAATTTTGAATTCTAGAGAGCATGTGGTGCATTCTCGTGCAAATTTCAGACCTCAGTTTATTGGCTGTTTTAGTATCACTTAGGCCTACTACAAAATGGGTGTCGAATTTTCCAGTCCAGATTGAAGATGGAGGTGAGATGAAGCTGGGGAGGGGGGGGGGGGGACTCATGTCCAATCTTGCGCCAGCTCAAATATTTCCCTAATACCAGTCTCATCCTGCTATTCCCCCCTACATTGGAATTATTACGTTGATCATTCTACCTTCCCGTAGACTTGAACATTGGCATTTGTCATAATGATCATCACAGCAACACTGGTTACGTCCTGTGTTTTTGAATTTTTGTTTCGGGGATTGGATAGAAAAGTGTTGTTGTTTTTTTTTTGTTTTTTAACTATAATTTTCTACGCTTAAAAGGCATTTTAGGTTTAGAAAAATAGCCTAAAATAAAACAACGTTTTTCTGTCAAGTGGGTACACACAATCAGCCTGTACTCCAATTAGACATTGGGCTCTGTGAAACAAGTCCTATCTTTAATTAACTATTCACCCTTGCAGTCTGTCACTCTAAGAAATCTAGCCTACCCCAATATTATGACAATTAAGCTATGGATATGAAGAATTAAATAGATGCTACTAGTGTGTATTTTATCTCCCTTGCTAAATGAAGTAAAATTTGCAGAACATATGATTTAAAAGAATCAGTATATTATTTTTTTTATACTATGATAGATTACTAAAATGACAAAAAAGGAAGGAAAAAACACTGCAGGTGCGCCTTAGGATTGACCTACGTTAGGGGGTACGCTTTATACACAAGGTGTGCTGATGTATTGTAGGGTGTAGATTATTGTATAATCATGTATTTTAATGAAGAACTGACTCAGGGACAAGTGTAGACGTTCAGGCCGGAAGTAGAGGTGTCTCATTGTGTTTATTTAACCTTGCAATGTTTATGTTATCCGGTGACGTTTTCGCGGTCACAACATATCTCCCTTTCTCAAACCAGATACGGAGTATCGTAACACATATAATATCAATACCAGTAGTAAATGAAACATAGCACAACAATCTTTGTTGATATCAATATGAAAAATGAACTCGCAGTCTATATGTTATTTATGTCTCATAATCGTTGAGTCTCTGTGGAGGGCGCCTAATGCGTGCTCCACGTCTTCGGACGTTTTCATTAGGGACCGGCTGTGCCACCCTAGGTACATTGTTTTCATTTTGGACTGGTTGTGCCTGCTGTGGCATAACTGGTACAGGTTGAATGTTCTCATCGTTTTCTGCCAACATGTCCATGTGGTACCAGTCATCAAACTCATACTCATTATTTTTGACTTGGACCTTGCACAACCTAGAAGAGTTCCATTTCTTACCATCTTCTAACATTATACAATTACCATTTACCTGTTTCACCTTTAGAGGTTTTGAATATCTCATCCCCCCTTTTAAAACATGCCTTGGATTTCTTACCCGGACATAATCTCCGACACCAATCTGGTGTTCCTTGACACCAGGCTTGCTGTCAAACTTTGCCTTATAGCTGGCTTGAGCAGCATCTACTTTTGCTTTAACATTTTTATGATGAACATTTTCATCTTTGGATTGGAGTATTTGAACCTTAGTGCGTACCTGTCTACCTCGCATTAGCTCGAATGGAGTCTTACCTGTAATACCATTTGGTGTCGCATGATACGCTACTAACCTTTCCCTAACAGCCTCAGTAGGAGTCTTACCCTCAAGTTTACCAATTTGAATTCCCTCCTTTATTGTACGGTTCATTCTCTCAACTAGGCCATTGGCCTGTGGATGGTACAAAGCAACCCTGCAATGTGTTATATTGCGTTCTGAAAGAAAAGACTTCATTTCTCGTGAACAAATTTGTACACCATTATCTGTAACAAGATATTCAGGAAAACCTTCGCTTGCAAAAACCGTGATAAGAAAGTCCTTGACTTTGGCAGTTGTCACCTCAGTGACAAATGAGACTTCACACCATTTAGAATAGTAATCTACTAATACAATGGCGAATTTGTACTTTGTATTAGGAAATGGACCAACAATATCCATAGCAACCTTTTGCCACACTCTCTCGGGTAGCGGAACTGGGGTGAGTGGTGGCGTATGACAAGTATAAGGTTTGTCACTCGCAATGCAATATGTGCAGTTTTTCACAGTCTGTTCTATGTGGCGATCCATTGATGGCCACCAATAGTACTGGCGTAGCCTCCGTTTAACCATTGTCATACCGAAGTGTCCTTCATGGGCGAGCTGTATCACTCTGGCCTGTAGTGAGTCAGGAATGATGAGGCGCTCACCTCTGCGTAACATACCGTCCTCAAAGGACAGTTCATTAGCAACACTATGAAACTTAGCCACCTCACTTGGAAGTGACTTTACTGAAGGCCATGAAGATATAGTGTACTCAATAACACTTTGCAAGTTGGTGTCATTTTTAACGGCATCCCGCAGTTCATTTGCGGTAATGACACCATTCGTAACTTCCTGTATGTGTGCAATACTCTTATCCATGGGAGAATCATGGCAGAACTCATCAGGAGATCCTGGTACCGGAAGGCGTGATAGACAGTCAGCTATCTTGTTATTGGCACCGGGAACATACGTAGCATGGAAGTTGTACTCAAGCAGTCGTGCAGACCACCTGTTGATCCTGGGACTTGTTCTGTCGGATGAGAAACCTTTTGTCGTTAGTATGTCAATCAAAGGTTTATGATCAGTACGTAGTGTATAGGGTATTCCCCAGAGGAATGTGCGCAGGCGCTGAGATGCCCAATAGCATGCTAGCATTTCTCTTTCAATGGTAGAGTACCTTTTCTCAGCGTCTGACAACGTGCGTGAGATGAAAGCAATAATTTTCTCCGAACCACCACTGACCTGAGACAGTACGGCACCAAGACCGTACCCACTTGCATCTGTAGTAACAATCGTCTCAACAGAGTCAGAAGTGTCGAATGCATGTATAAGTGGTTTTGACATGATTTCGGATTTCAGATCCGAGAATATCTGGTCATGCAATTTCTCCCACTTGAAGTTTACATCCTTCTTCAGGATTTCTCGTAGTGGAACAACTTTTGAAGCAAAGTTCTGGATAAACTTAGACATATACTCGCACAAACCCAAGAATGAACGAAGTTGATCCTTGTTCTCAGGAGTCGGAGCATCCATGACTGCATGTACTAGGTCGTCCTTTGGTCGAATACCCTCGTGTGTAATTGTATGTCTGAGGTACTCAACCGACTGGACTCTGAACTGGCACTTCTCCTTGCTTACCGTAAGTCCATGGTGTCGCAAGCGAGTAAGCACTGTTCGCAGAATGTCATCATGCTCTGTCTGGGTTTTTGCATAGACCAGAACGTCATCTTGAAAGTAACGGACTCCTGTAGTGTCCTTGAAAATATGGTGCATCATACGCTGGAACAGCGAAGAGGCTGACGCTAGCCCAAATGGAACTCGAGTGTAGCGGTAAAGTCCATCTGGGGTGATGAAGGCAGTAATGTCTTTAGATTTCTCAGTGAGCGGAATCTGGTGGTAAGCAGAACTGAGATCTAATTTTGTGAAGATCTTAGCATCTCCCAGTGTGCTAAGCATTTCATGGATGTTAGGTATGGGGTGCGTTTCAACGACAATTTTCGAATTGACGTCCTTAAGATCGACACATATGCGAATGCGGCCATTACTTTTCTTTGCAATTACTATGGGTGAAACCCATTCGGAAGCCTCAATAGGCTCTATCATACCTAAATCCTGTAGTCTCTGAAGTTCTTTGGTGAGGGCAGGTCGTACGGATAGTGGAACATTGCGCACTCGGTGCTGGACGGGAACTTCACCCTCTTTCCAGCGAATATCGTGTGTAAAGTATTTTGCCGCTTTAGTCGCACTCTCGTCAAAGACGTCTGAGAACTCTTCAACGAAGCTCGGTGCTGTGTGTAGAACTGGTTGCGACAAAGTTGGGTCAAGCACAATTGAAAGCTTGCATTGGGTAGGCCAACCAATAATAGCGGCACCTTTTTTTAGATACATATACCTTTTCTGTAGTGGACCGCTCCTTGTACTGAATGGTTGCCTTGAAAAAACCATGAATGGTAATGGGAATGCCCTCGTAACCACCAGGATGAATATCACTCTTATGTAGCGGACAGTGACTGAATAGCGAGTCGTAAAGCGACTTTGGCAATATAGTGTACATGGAACCGGAGTCGACAAGAATATGTACGGAAACACCTTCAATAAGTATGTCACACCGTGGCATCTGACTGTCATGTATAGAATTAATCGTAAGGACCACTTGCTGTAACTCATCGTCGACTTGGTTTACCTGTCCGCTAAAACATACACTGGCAAAATGTCCTACTTTCTGACATTTGGTGCATTTTTTACCTATGGCCTTACAGTTAGGGTCATTGGCGTAATGATCAGGGGAACCACATCGATAACATCTACCTTTCGTAGGTTTACTTTTTGGGGCACCCTGCTGACTGGCCTTTTGTACGTTACCAGGATTCTGCTTTTTACCTTTGTATTTCCCTTTTACTGAGTTCACTGTATCATCAAAGGTGGAACTGTTTGTCGCCTGTGCATTTTTTGAAGCACTTTCAATTCTTTTTGCAATTTGAATGGCCCTATCTAGTTCAAGATCATCTTCAGCATAGAGTCTCTCTTTAATTTTGTGACTGCTCACCTTTTCTATCAGCTGATCACACACAGCTTCATCCAGAAAATCACCGAAATCACATGTAGAAGCTAGATCTCTAAGAGCGGCGACAAATTCGGAAATAGTCTCACCAGGTTTCTGTTTCCTCAGCCTGAAAATAGCTCTCTCAGACCTTTTGTGCTTTGAAGTTTTGAACTCATTTCCCATTTTCAATTTTGCCTTGTCTAAATCAGTGGCTGCAGCTGGGTAATTTGGAAGTTCTTTTAATTTGGTATACCTCCTCTGACCTTCAGTACCCAGATAATGTAGTAAAATGCACACTTGCCTTTTTATGGGCACCTTGTCAATGTCAGGGGAAGCCTGTAGAAAATTGTCAAATAAATTTACCCACTCCTCCCATGGGATAGGAGGTCTGCCAGGCACATCCAGAAATTTTGGAATAGGGTCTAAGGGTATGTAAGCAGCAGCCATGGTGAATATGTAGATCTAGTAGTAATAGTGCAACACACTGTAGGTATAGCCAGTAGGCCTAGAAATCTACATGTATTTGTGGATTGGCACTAATTTCACCAAAGTTGGCACTACAAAATTGTCAGTATGCCACTGTCTCCCAACAACAATTGTAAATTGTAGATAGTCTGAAGCCAGTCTGTAAGTGTAAACCAGATTCAGGTGCAGTTTGTAGTAGTATTACACAATGTTGGGGCTGCAGTGAAATTTTGGAGCCAAAATTGATGTCACTTCACTCACCAATATTTCCACTTTGGAAGATCAGAAATGGCTCAAAATCACTTCCCTGATATTCTCCAGCGTAGATTCTTTATCCTCGTCGCCATTTGATGTATTGTAGGGTGTAGATTATTGTATAATCATGTATTTTAATGAAGAACTGACTCAGGGACAAGTGTAGACGTTCAGGCCGGAAGTAGAGGTGTCTCATTGTGTTTATTTAACCTTGCAATGTTTATGTTATCCGGTGACGTTTTCGCGGTCACAACATGTGCCTTATACATTAATTGTTGTATTTAGGTAATTACAAATTAGCAGCAGGATTGTGTTATGACCTAACACCTCTTTCATGGTGTACACGAGGTAGTAGTGATGGGCAACTTGTTAGGTAAGTTTATACCACGATTTGTGGGTTACACAGTGCTTTTTGGGGTCTATTCCCATCCACATATCTGTCCATATTGCACACCCTATAGGCTGTAACATCAATTTTCTAAGGCGTGCGGTTATCCAGGTAAGGCGTGCGGTTATCCAGGTAAGGCGTGTGGTTATCCAGGATAACCGCACGCCTCTCCCATGTCACATGTCACATATTAAAACCCACGAAATTTTCCATGCCAGGGCAGGGCTCGAACCTACAGTCTCAGATCCCTAATCTAGTTCTGACGAGATACGCTCGGTTAGAACCAGGTCTTGCTATGATATGAAGCCGTGTGAGCTGTTGCTGTCCGCTGCCGGGTGCAGGGGTGTATTATACACAAACATAACAGCGAGACGCATTGAATTCTTTTTTCGCCGTGTGCGCTGTAGCTGTCCGCTGCCAGGGGAGGAGGTGTATTATACACAAACATAACGGCGAGACGCGTCTTTTTTCGCCGTGTGTGCTGTCGCTGTCCGCTGCCGGGCGCAGAAGGAGGGGACGCGGTGGTCTAGCGGTTAGCACGTCGCGCTCAGCCGTGAGGGGTCCGCGGATCGAATCCCGGCCGAGGCGCATCTTTTTTCGCCGTGTGCGCTATCGCTGTCCGCTGCCGGGGGAGGAGGTGTATTATACACAAACATAACCGCGAGAAGCTTCTTTTTTCGCCTTGTGCGCTGCCGCTGTCTGCTGCCGGGCGAGGAGGTGTATTCTACACAAACATAACCGCGAGAAGCATCTTTTTTCGCCGTGTGCTGCTGCCAAGCCTAGCTGAGACGGGGGCTGCCGCTGTCCGCTGCCGGGCGAGGAGGTGTATGTGCCGATCGTGTACACACAATGGCTGGCATCGAGTCCCGGGGAGGGGGAATAATTTTTGTTTTCAACTTGAATTTATTGGTATAATATTGATTATTTATTGGTTTCGTGGTATAAAATAAGTAGTCAATGGATAACTCATGACTTGTGGGGGTTATCGACGATAATAACACTCGGCCTACGGCCTCGTGTTATTATCCGTCGATAACCCCCACGCGTCATGAGTTATCCATTGGTTACTTGTTCAGTATACACCGTGGGTGAAATATTATAGCAGCTGTTAAAAAAAACTACTTGTGATGACAGAAAGGAAAGGCAGAAATAGGAAAATACATAAATAAAGTACACACAAATCATTTGCGGTATATGAGCAATAAGGTCGTCCTACATTCTGACATCTGCCCATACCTGCATGGTACACTTCCCCACACCCCTTACTGTAGACCGGGAAGGTATACACAACTTCATATATAACTAGACTAAGAAAGAATGGTGCTCTGAACTCTTTACTGTAGCTCCCAGAAGCCAAAAATACTCAAAAACATCGCTTGCTGAATAAGCCCATAAGCGCGGGTCTTGAATAAGCGCCGGGGAATTGGGGTGTTGAAATTTCAAAATACACTATAATCTTTGTCTGCCGGTCTTGAACGAGTACCGTGGGTAGAGCCTACTTGAATTTAATGAGCGCCCTGGCGGTTATACAGGCTTATATGGTATGTTGTTGCATACGTTGCCCAGGGTTAAAAGAAGGCCGTGGTTTGCAGTTGTTTACATGTATAAATACAGTTGTTTTATTTTGTATATAGGAAGTCGTGATCCTCTATCCATGTTTCAGATTGAATCAACACAAGAAGGATGTTCAAAGACAAAGTGGTTATCATCACAGGTGGGGAAAATATCTAAATGGTCACCATTTAAAATACATGCACAGAAAAAAAATGTTCAAAATCTTAGTCAGATGTTAGTCAGAAAGGATAACTTTCTAACAATGGTTAGTCAAACGCATGTGCATATATAAGTCCAAGTTTTTCTTAGTCAAATATGACTAACTAATAGTCAAAGTGACCAACTTCTCTTAGTTTGCCAGATTTTGACTACTAGCTTCTAGACCATTTTATGAATTATGACGCTATAACCTTGATTTTCTACACTAATTATTAGGAGCCAGCTCATGAGCAGGGATCCGTGCAGGTACAGCTGTAGCCTTTGCCATGGAAGGTGCCAAACTAGTTCTTGGAGGTGGCAACCATGAGCGCCTAAAAGCCACAGGAAAGGCGTGTGAAGAACAGGGAATTAAGCCAAACAATGTCATTATTTTTTTCACTCGAAAATGTACTCTGATTGGTAAATTCCCAAATAATTATTATGTCAAATGGTCTAAATGTGTATCATAAATTTAGTGATGATGACTGATAAAGAGTCTATATTCTGTGGTGATTTGGTTGGCGAGTGTAAGTTACATTTATGCACAGCATAGAGAACCCCTCCTCTGTATAATATTTAATTTGCAACCGCCCAACAAAAATAAAAGGCTCGATTACATTTCTAACTTCTGTTGTTTATCAGGTAGTGCTTGTGTTAGGCGATCTGAAAGATGAGGATGCCTGTAACAACATCGTGGATGAAGCTGTTAAACACTTTGGTCAGATTGATGTTGTGGTGAGAATAGGTTTTGAGAGACATTAAGATTTTTAGAGCCCAGAATGTAATGGGTAGGCCCCTATTCATCGTTGAATTGTACTCGTGTTGTATTAATATAGTAGATCTTGGCTCTAACAACCACAATCAATTGAACCCTCCAAATAGTACTGGATGATATTAGGCAATGGCCTATGTTACTGGACGATTTGGCCTCATGTAAATATAATGTATAACCGGGGAGATATACATCTACGGTATAACATAGAGCTGTCGTAGCAGTGCCATTAATGTCAGTCTTTAGTAGTGACCTTTTGGCCTCTATATGTAAGTAGTATATTAAGGTGAGCTGTCGTAGCAGTGCCATTAATGTCAGTCTTTAGTAGTGACCTTTTGGCCTCTATATGTAAGTAGTATATCAAGGTGAGCTGTCGTAGCAGTGCCATTAATGTCAGTCTTTAGTAGTGACCTTTTGGCCTCTATATGTAAGTAGTATATCAAGGTGAGCTGTCGTAGCAGTGCCATTAATGTCGGTCTTTAGTAGTGACCTTTTGGCCTCTATATGCAGGTAGTATATCAAGGTGAGCTGTCGTAGCAGTGCCATTAATGTCGGTCTTTAGTAGTGACCTTTTGGCCTCTATATGTAGGTAGTATATTAAGGTGAGCTGTCGTAGCAGTGCCATTAATGTCAGTCTTTAGTAGTGACCTTTTGGCCTCTATATGTAAGTAGTATATTAAGGTGAGCTGTCGTAGCAGTGCCATTAATGTCGGTCTTTAGTAGTGACCTTTTGGCCTCTATATGTAAGTAGTATATTAAGGTGAGCTGTCGTAGCAGTACCATTAATGTCGGTCTTTAGTAGTGACCTTTTGGCCTCTATATGTAAGTAGTATATTAAGGTGAGCTGTCGTAGCAGTGCCATTAATGTCGGTCTTTAGTAGTGACCTTTTGGCCTCTATTATGTAGGTAGTATATTAAGGTGAGCTGTCGTAGCAGTGCCATTGATGTCGGTCTATAGTAGTGACCTTTTGGCCTCTATATGTAAGTAGTATATAAAGGTGAGCTGTCGTAGCAGTGCCATTAATGTCGGTCTTTAGTAGTGACCTTTTGGCCTCTATATGTAAGTAGTATATTAAGGTGAGCTGTCGTAGCAGTACCATTAATATCAGTCTTGAATAGTGAGCTTTGGGCCTCTATGTGTATGTTCATATCAAGTAGAGCTGGCGTAGCCGTGAAACTATAATTGTAGGCCGTCTGGTATAGTGACAGCCACCACTACTATTTGGGGTGGTACAGTAGAGAAGATTTATAAACAACGTCAAGGATTAAAATTATTCTCACAATTGGAGAGAAGGGATCAACCGTTCGGTTGCAGAATATAAGGAGGGTGATAAATGGTTAAATAATTGGTTTTTGAATATTTCCTTAGATGTATATGCATTATGCTTTTTACATCAAAGGTGAATAATGCAGGATCTTTCAGACGAGGAAACATAGAAACAGCCACACTCGACGATGTGGATTACATGTTTGCTTGCTATGTATGTGCCATTTTTATCATTTCAAAGCGTGCTATGCCAATGCTGAAGATGACAAGAGGTTTTTACACTTTTGAGTATTATTTCCTTAATAATCAACGGTATTTTAAATGAAGCAGGGGTGTGTTATTATCACCCCTTTCCCTTATCACTTGTATCAATCCACTCAGTTAGAGATAGGTATATAGATATGTGAGTGGATAGGGGAAGGTAGATTTATCCACGGGTTTCCCTAGCCCACTTAAAAGGGTCTATTTCTTCTCTTTCCTATTCCCTCGGATGTGTGTGGTGCACATATGCGCGGGCACTGACACATTCCTCTGTGAAATTGTGTAATGTAGTTCTCGCTACGAATATGACCTCAGCTGTTGAAATGGCGTTAAACATCTATTACTCACTCACTCACTCACTCAGATTCATCCACAGTGCTTTGGCAATGAACAAGACATCAGGAGGCCATTTCTTGACATGCTACGACCACTCACCTTCAAATTGTAGTGGGAAACCTTAACTTAGTGACATTAGTAGTATCTAAGACGGTCTCCTATAAATCACACCTTTTGGATTCAAAGTTTGAATTAAAATTTTGAATTCAAAAGGTGTGATTTATAGGAGACCGTCTTGGATACTAGAGCTTAACGTTTTAATTTTGTTATACTAATAAAATATTATGAGAAAAGACAAAAATCTTAAATTTGATTTACTATGTTTAATTAAGATCTCGAATAGTAATCAACAATGTTATATTGCTATATTTAGCTTTGACATTTAGAAAATGAGTTAGCAATTACATTCCTTGTGTACAATAACTTTGATTATACCATACTACCAAAAACAACTGTTCTACACCTCAGCACCTACGTCAACAGTTTGGATAACATGGGTTGGTTTACACAAGAACTAGGTACGCTTTAGGGAACTAAAATTTAATATGATTTATTTTAAACCATTAGGATCCTGTTAACAAGTTTCAGTAATGTATCAGACCTTAGCACCTATGTGAACAGTTTGGATATGGAGTGGTTTACACCAGAACTAGGTACGCTTTAGGGAACTAAAATCTGATATGATTTATCATATACCATTAACAAATTTCAGTAGAAAACTTTGCCCATTGGAGTGATATCAAATATATAGTAAAAAAAGTGAAAACTTGGTAACCTATACCAACATGGATTTCTACTAGTTTTTTAAAAACAATGCAATTAAAGGGAAATGAAATCTGACATAAAACATCGCATACCATTAATATGGTATTAACTAGTTTAAATTAAGAACTTTAACAATTGTGGTGATATCAAATATATTCTATAGGAGTGAGAACTTTTGGTATTGCACTTTACTTTAACTTGAACTCTGTGTTTTACACCTGAACACGATTAACGTCTCATTTAGTATGAGTCTGCATCATCATTGTCACCGACACTGTTGCTGACATTGTTTCTGACTAATGTCTCATTTAGCATGAGGCTGCATCATCACTGTCGCTGACACTATTGCTGACACTGAGCGAATCAAAATGTAGTTTACGTCGCACTTTTCTGCGAGTGCTTTGCGCAGTAGGGGTCCCATAGCTTATGATATTTGAAAACTTCATACCTTGCAAAAATCTTACCCTTTTTCTTGGGTTAGGACTCATTTCTGATGCCGTGACACTTAACACAGGTTTCTTAAATAGAGCCTTACTTTGTGACTCGCTCAGATTGATGTCAAATTTTTGGAACACAAGTTTTTTTCCTTCATTTTTGCTAGATGATGTATCTTCATTTTCAGCCTCCAAGCTTATATTTACTTCTACACCTTCTGCGTAGGTGAGACTGTCACTTGCTTCATCAAAGTTACATCTTTCCTGGTGGCTTTTACTGGTGTGACTGTTACTTGGTTCACCAGAGTTACATGAACTAAATCCAATGTTTGTGCTGATACTATGTTTACAATTATCACATGTTTCATGGTGGCTTTCACCGGTGTGACTGTCACTTGGTTCACCAGAGTTGCATGAACTAAATGCGGTGTTTGTCCCGTTACTATGTTCACTGGAGTTACACAAACAAAATCCACTGTTTGTGTTGTCACTATGCTTAGAGTTATCACATTTAGCCCCATTTTTGACATCGGTTGATGAGGTCTCATCTTTGTCATCAGTTAATGAAGCCTCGTTTGATGAAGCTCCATTTTTGACATTAGTTGATGAAGCTCCATCTTTGACAGCCCCATTTTTGACATCGGTTGATGAGGTCTCATCTTTGTCATCAGTTAATGAAGCCTCGTTTGATGAAGCTCCATTTTTGACATTAGTTGATGAAGCTCCATCTTTGACATTAGTTGATAAAGTCCCTTCTTTGGTATTACTTGATGAAGCCTCATCTTTGGTATGAGTTGATGAAGCCCCATTTTTGGTATGTTGATCGAGCTTTGCATCAGTTAATGATGCTCCATCTTTGGTATGTTGATAGAGCTTCACATCAGTTGATGAAGCCCCATCTTTGGTATGTTTAGTGAGCTTCGTATCAGTTGAAGTAGAGCTATCTTTGGTATCTTGATTGGACCTTGTATCGTTTGATGTAACCACATCTCTGGTATTTTGATTGAGCCCTGTGTTGGTTGAAGCAAACACGTCTTTAATGTCTTGATCGAGCCTTGTATCGGTTGACATATCTCTGGTATCCTGAAGTGTAAAGTAGATTTGGGAGCCCACATCTCTAGTGTTACCGCGAGGATACAAAATCCAGCTTAAAAAGGAAGAAAAAAAGAAAATTTATGGTACCTGCTATTAGGATTGTACCAGGGCAGTCTAGTTTAGGTTTGAATATTAGAATAAACCACGGCTTATATTAAGACAGTTCACGCAATAGACTGAATCGATGATTTTTTTTGGCTTCTGTTGGAACTTGATTCTGTTAAAAAAGTTACCGGTGCATTTTTTAACTGAGGTTTACGGTGCATTTTTTAACTGAGGTTTAAAGTTCATTTAAGACGATAAGACTTTAATTTACCTGTCCAATATTGTCCTGACACGATAATAAGCTCGCTCCATCGTGGAAAATTGCAGATAGGAGACTTAACAAACCGCATAAACCACAATAACTTCCGAGCAAATTTTTGGTAATTGTTTACGATAACTTTGAGCGATGACTTTGTGTAGTCACGTGATCCGCAGTTAATCTCGAACCAAAATTTCAATTTTTTATCTTTTTAAGATCTCTCCATATTTGAAAGAGCTTCTTTTCTTTTTTTTTGTTTAAAGCCATGTTTAATAGTTTTTATGAAAAGCACAACAAGATTAAGTGTTAAGTGAAGACGAGCACAAAAAAGCTTCCAGAGGGGTGTTCAATAGGCGCGCGCTACCCACGCTTGCCACTGGTTCTTTAGTTGCAGTGCGAGGGTTAGCGCTTGCTCCTAACTTTCTAAGTTGTTTAATGAACACCCCTTGGGTTTGCTTTGCGCTTCAGATGTTCATAGTTTAGTATGCTTTAAGTACTGGTTGCAAAGCAACTACTATGCTCGGCTTTATATGTCCTTTAAGGATGTACTTTTACTCCTTATGTAGTCTTCTTTAAGGACACAAACTATTATCCAACCAAAAGGAATACATTAATGTGATGAAAGAGCTGCGCTGTAGTTGAATAATTTCCTGTATCTTTAAATTGCAACTAGCATCGTTGTGCATGCTCGCCTGAAAACCATTATGTGAGCACCCCTTGATCTATCAGATTGTTTGCTGGTTCCTACCCTGGAAACAAGGAACAACTTTTTACCTCTTTGACATGAGTAAATCTGATGAAAATTTTGTTTAGAGAAATTTTTGTGAATTCTTGTGGATTTCACAAGTTTTTCTCTTTTTATTGCTAGATGTACACGTGAAATTCACGTGAAATTACATGACTTTCATGTGTCTGTTGAATTTCACGTGAATTGCTGCTCACAAATTCACATGAATTCCTATGATTAATATTGTGAAATGCATTAAATTTTTGGTAAAATCACATGAATTTAGGAGAAATTGTTTCCAGGGTATGGATTTTGTCTTGTTTTTGGGTTGGTTCCTTTAAAAGATAATAATGATTAAAAGCACTTTTTCAAAAACTGTTATTATAAATGATTTTATTTCATTGAAATGAAAACTGTTTTAGTGGTTCAGCTTTGATTGACATTTTTGATGTAAAAGTATTCCAACTAGTTTTTTGCTTTGATGCAAACCATTCTATCATTAAGTACATATGATTAGGAAAGACACCATTGTATTTTTTATTTTTTACTGACATAAGAAAGGTTTTAAGTGAAGATGGTATTGGAAGGTTGAGTATGCTATGTTTAAGATGTTTATGCATTTGTGGTAAATATAGGTTTTTTGGAATATAAACTTTTCTTTTTTTATTTTTATATTTTAATCTATTAAAAATCGCAATGTTTAAGCTATACAATATAGCAAGTTTGCATTGTATCATTAAACATAAATGATATTCTTTGAGTTTATATTTTTGTAATATGTTTTTAGCTATATTTTGCACCAATTTCTCATTTTTAATATCAAACCCAGTTTTTTTAAAAATATGATCATATGTCTCATACATCATATTTTTTACACTTTTTTCTTTTAAAAAAGTGCATATATCATGATATTCTGAATACTTTTTATGGTGAAAATTGTAAAATAAGTATAAAATTATTTCAAGTTTTAATCTAAGCTTCCACTGTGGTTGAAGCATTATCCATTGCTTACATGTATATGAACACATAACTGACCATGTCCTAAAAGGAAGTATACATTCATCAAAAGAATTTTCCACTTTTTCATAGTATTTACATATGTGTTTAACCATTCCTGATTTTTATGCTTTGCATAGTTTCATTTTAGTCTCAGCTACATATGTTGTGGTTTTTTAAAGTTTTTTGTGTAAAAAATTGATTTAAAAAAAAACAAAAAAACACGAGAAATACCATATACATTTTTTATCGTTTATTATTTTAAAAATAAAACATATTTTTAATCTTATTGTAAAAATTAAATATAAAGTATATATTTACAAAGAAGGCAACCATTTAATAACTACTTTTGATGATATAAAAATTACATATAAGGTATACATTACAAAGAAGGTAACCAGATATAATCAATTACATAAGACATACTATATATTTTTAATAAACTACATTCAAGACACTTTACTTAAATTTAAAATAAAATACAATTACATTTTAACAAAAAATAGACATATATTTATAATTAATGTTAACATTTATAACCATACTACAAGTAATATTTTTTCTAAATAAAATTCTTTAATAGCAGGAATTTATAATTTTAGTTTGTAAAAAATGTGCAATATCATTTCTACGCATATCATGTTTAAGGACATTTATGAATTCTGAGGCAGGTAAAGTCTGCTTCTTTTTCCACAGTTTTAATACTTCTAATGCTCGATTACAAGGATTACTACAAGATGCTTGACTTCTTATCATGTTGAGTGTTTCATATGGTATATCAAGTTGAATTCCTATAATTATCCATTCTTTTCCTATATTTTCTGCTATTTTTGACAATAATATTTGAATTTTTTTTTCATTCATATTAAAGGGATATATATTATTTTCTATACAAAATATGTTAGCTAATTCAATTAGATCTTTTCGTTTGCTTAATTCTAAAGCATTTTTAAGGTCATTAAGGCTATGATTATTTTCCCACCATAAATTTAACATATCTAATGACATATCATACAAAGATTTTTGATCCTCTAGTGACATCAAATCTACTTTTGAGACGTTTAGATATATCCCCATTTTTTTCCAGTCATGATAAAACATGGAGCTTATCTCTTTAAGAGTGTTATCAGAAGGATAAGATTTGATGATAGGAGTAACTATATAGCTATCCATATTTGTTTATTTTATGAAAATGTTTTTTGGTTTTACTTATATGTATATTTAAGATGAAACCACAATCAAATTCTGTAAAAATAGTTACTCTTTCCTTATTTTTCACCCGCTTTTTCTTTATCCCAAATGTATTTTTACAATGAAATTGAAGAAAAACCTAAACTTTTTATAATACTGTTGGTGGATTTTTTAAAAATGCTTATTTTTATTTTTAATCTATTTCATCTTCATTGGATATATAACTATCACTAGCAATGGAAGCACAAGCCTGTGTTTTATTATTTTCACTTTCATCGTTTTCTCCATCACATACTATTTTTCCATAATTTTTCATGTAGTTAAAATTTCTGTTTTTTCGCTCGTATTCCATGTTATATCGAGCCAAAGTGGCAGCTCGTTTTTGTGCAAAGCCCTCCATTACTTTTTTTTGAGAATCTTGGAGTTGTTCTTTTAATATGTTATTTATACCTTTTTCTTCTTTTAGTTGATTTTGCAAATTATTTTTAATTTGTATGAGCTTGAAAATGTAATTATGTTGAGCATTTGTGATCTTTTCTAAAATATGTAATTCATCCTCATCTTGAATAACTTTGTGGTTGTCCATTTCAATAAACTTTGTATTACTTTTGAATGAAGAAGGCTTTTGCTTTTAATCTCATCCTAGTTTCTCATATGATATTACTTCTCTTTTAAAAAATTTCATAGGAGTCATTTTTGTGTTCATTGTTAAAATTAATATCTGATGATTCTGTTTTTTTTAAGTTCATTTCAATGTAAGGAACAAATATATCATTGGATGTATCATTTTTTTGAACTGAGCAGCTAAAAAATGATTTTATTTTTATATTATTTTTAAATTGATACCCTGATTCAGAACATGTGAGATATATTTCTTCATTTAATTTACCATATTTAATTTCTATTAAAATTCCTATGGTTGTAAGGAAAAAAATAAGTAGTGCTCCAGCTGTTCCAATTTTATTTTTTTTTATTTTATTAATTGATGATAATCCTTTCATAGTGTTTTTTAATAGTTATTTAATTTTTCACCAATAAATGTGTGGAAATTGTGAAAAAAAAAATTTAAATTTTTGTTTTTATATAAAGCTTTTCATTTTTTTAAGTTGTTTATGAAATCACAATGTTTAATGCTATATTGTCCATAGTTGGATCCTTTTCTTTTTTTATTCACAGGAGTGTTTATTTGTTTATTTATGTAGAGTTGAATCTTTTTTTCATTCCACAAAGTGTCAGAAGAAAAACTAGATATAATTTTTTGCATGCTTATATTAGAGGCTCTTTTTTTTAAAAAATATAAGCAGTATTCTCCACATCTTAAAGATGTTAATGCTTGTATAGTATGTGAAGAATATTTGTATTTTTTGGATAATTTTTTTAAAAAAGAATATCTTATTGGAGGTAATCCATATGAATCAAAATATTCAGGAATATCATTTTTAGATTTAAAATAAAATGCTACCCAGTGTTCTCCAGGAAGATAGCTTACATCTGTATTTGCTATGAAAGCTGTAGGATAAGATTTTATAATGGGGATTTTATCTGCTGCATAAATACCATAATTTCCTTTGGTTATATTTTTATCTTTTTCTAAAATGCTTATTAATTCCTCACCGTTCATTTTATTATTTTAATGAAGTGGCATTGTTAGGTCCCAATATTAAAAGAGAATCGTATTCTAAATAAATAACAGCTGCTATTCCATGGGTGGGGACTGTTCCCAATTTAAAAGTGAAGCTTAAAGATCCGTTTTCTGATAGTTCAAACGTTTCTGAATTAATTCCATTTCTTGATAAATCAAAACAGTAAAGCGCATATCCATTTTTAAATTCTTCAGGGGTTATATTCACAGGTTCATTTCTGAATATATTTCCTGTACCTTTTAGCATAGCTAAATATGCCATGAAATATTTATTGTTGGGAAAATCTATATTATATTGATAAAAAGGTGTACCTCCATCGTTAACTTTTAATTCTACTTCTGTTACATTGAAGTTATCAAATTTAAATGGATTATGACTATAATGACCCGAGAAGCCATCGAGTCTTACTAAAGAAATAATGACTCTTTTTGGTAATTCTGTGTTATTTACAATATGTGATCCTTGTAATATTGATTTATTAGGACCAAAAGTAACATATTTCATTAATGTTTTCCTCATATTATATTTTAAAGTGAAATTCTGATCTAATCGTGCTCTCATTAATTCATTGTAAAAACTATCTGTTAGACGATATCTTTTTATGAACATATTCATATCTTCTATTTGAATTATATATTTTTTGTCAGCTTCTTTTGCCATTAAACAAAACTTTTCATCTGATCTATCGAATTCTATGATAAGAGGTAAATCCCCTGGAAACATCTTAGTTTGTGCGAACAAGTCATTGTGAACTCGACACAACATTTCTATTTCTGTTCCGTTTTTAGTTAAATTATAGCGCTGCTTGACACCTGCATTGTGTGTATTACTATTTACATTTTCTATTTCATTAAAATCTTTGGTGTCTTTGTAAAATAAAGATAGTATACCCAGTCGGCTAGCAACTAATGGATCATAGCTTAGCAGCATTTCAAACATAGCTTTGTATGCATATAAGTCATTACTTTCTGATATCCTTATACCATTGATGAATGCTTTTACATTTTTAAATATGCTTGCTCCAAAAAAGTTTACTGGAAACACCCTTGCTTCGTCTTTAATTACATTTGGAGTGTTTGCATCAGGAGCACTTGGAGCTGTTTTGTCTTCTTTTAATATTTTTGCTTTTATTTGGATAAAGCTGTCATGTAAAGAAATGAAATCCTTGTTGTTTGACTTAAGAGAAAATTGAACAGTACCACTGTTTGCAGATGCCGTAGGCTCAACTTTTTCATAGTAGTTTTTTTCAACAGAAGTATTTGCTAAAGGCACACTGTCAAAATCTAAATCTGAACTTATACAGTGACAAGGACTCTCATCTATGAGTGACATTTTAAATTGTTTTTACTTTTTTAACTTTCTATAGGTGTCTATCCCAGCAGTATATTTTAAGTTTGGCTAATCAAAAATATCTCTTGAGTATGTTTTTTTTTTTTTAATTTTGGATCTTTTGGTGCTAGAGTTAATTTTTTTTTTGGTTTTAGGTTTATTTATTCTGTTTCCTACATAATTTAAAGCGCTTGAACTTAAATCATTTAAGCTGGATTGAGCCTCATCTTTTAATGCCTCTTTTATGTTCCCTCCAGATAAAACATTTTCTGCAACATTTATCCCTCCTTTTAACATTCTTTTGCCTACTCCTTTAGCAGCTGACTTAAGCACTGGTGCTATAAGTGGAACAACTTTTTTAAATAAGCCAGCAAAAATATTACCTAAACCATATCCTTTTTGATATTTAGTCCCCATGAAAACTGGGAGCCCTTGACCATGTTGAATGTATTGAAGAGGATAGGCATTTTTTTTTTCAAATAAGTTGTGATATAATGCTCTATCGTTTTTCCTTTGGTTTGAACTGTAATGTTGGTGCATAACCATTTTTTAAATAAAATTTAAATGAAGGAAAATCGTATAATATATATATATATATAAATTAAAAGAAAAGATTTATTAAAATAAAGTATATCTCATCTTATCTCAACTTTATTTTCTCTTATTTTTTTCTCCAGTTTGTTACCCACTCTTTTCCTAAAAACAATTTATTTGGTTTAGGCTTTCGTTTGCTTAAAAGTAAAGACTCTTGCTCATATATTTTTTGTCTAGGATGTAGTTGTACAGATGCTTCTGTGTCCTCATCTTCTTCTCTAGTAAAAATGTCTTTTTTCAATAATGTTTTTTGCTGTAAAACAGGGGATTTACTTACAGTAGGTATAGGCGATGTTTTGGTTAAAGGTGAAAAAACAGGAGTTTTGGTTTCTAAAATTTTTCCAAGTGATATGCTTTTTGGAGTTGAGGTATGCATTTTACTTTTGGAAAAAGGTGGTAAATCTTTGGGAGAAAATAAATTCTTAGATTCATATTCATCATCTGAAGGATATTCATCATCATCATCATCATCATCCATAGACACATTTGTGAAAGTAGGAGGAGTTATATCTAATATGTTAGTTGCCCCCTCTTTCAGGTCATGAGTTCCTTGTTTTAATTCATCTTCTTTTTTTTTCAGTTTTTTAGTATGATATATTATATCTGTCATTATGTCTTCACTTGGATATGGTCCAGGAATATAAGAGCTCGATCTTTTTTTTTGCGCCATACTTGGTTTATTTTTTATCCAAGAAGGGGGTAAGATAGTAATGAGATGTGAATATAATGTTTGCGTACCTGTAGGCTCATTTTTAAAACCAGATTTTGAAAAATAT
Source organism: Acholoe squamosa (assembly GCA_949317995.1). NCBI lineage: Eukaryota > Metazoa > Annelida > Polychaeta > Phyllodocida > Polynoidae > Acholoe > Acholoe squamosa. The sequence continues at coordinate 20,935,603 of OX439051.1, forward strand.
TTCATTATATCAATGATATTTGAATTCGCTATTTTCTTTGAATCATAACTTATTTCTCCAGCTGTGTCCCATTGGTACTTATTTTCTAACATTTTTTCTAAGATCATTTTAATGTTTGGTCTTTGTGCCAAGGGTACTTTGTCAAGAATGTAGTTTATGGTTATACCTATTTGTGATGTTTCCTTAGGTTTAGATTCTAGGTTGTTTACTTCTACAGGAAGTTGATCAGTGTTTTCAGTAGAATATATAGAGTAGGGATTAATTTTAAACACTCGCTGATTTATTAATTCTTCCTGTCTTTTTAAAACAGGATTTTCCTGTTTTGAATTTTCATTTATTTCGCTTTGTATATTTTTGGTTTTTAAAGTATTTGATATATTATCTTCATTTTTATTCATATTTAACATTTTTTCATATTTTTTATATAAAGATAAGGGTATAATTACACTTTCTTTAAAACTGTGACTCATATTTTATTTTATTTTTTCACCTTCCTGTTATAGCGCCGGCTATTGCGGGTATAATACCAGACAACAATGGGAGTAAAAATTGTAAAAATCCTCCTTTTTGTTTTAAAGTTGATTTCCTTCTTGCTTCACTAACTCCTTTTTTGCTAACTAGCAACCTCAAAGTATTTTTATGACGTTTTAGCTTTGAATGTGTTTTTTTATCTATAGGCACATTACCAGCTAACACATTAAATATGCATTGGTATATTGCATCTAAGTCTTTTTTTGATGCAAAATCAATTAATATATTTCTTTTTTTGGCATTTTTGGCTGAGGCTAGCAATGAAAGAAAATGCTGATGTTTTATTATGTTGCAACATTTCTTTTTTTTAACTCCAACTTTCCTTTTCTTTACTTGTGTTTTAGCCATTTTTTAAAGTATTTTATTTATCAAAGATAAAAAATCTGATTTTTTTTTATAGTGCAAGCTTCTAAACTTCACTTATCTCATGTAAGTTTTTACTTTTTATTTGGTATAAATATTCGCTGTGAATCAGAAAAAATATCTGTTCTAAACATGAGATCTTTGTTTCTTTTTTGATGACCATCTATAAATAAATATCCATGAGGAGAATTTGTTGCAGCTGAAAATATATCATGAAAAGTTTTTACTCGATCAGGCATAAGTTTTCTTCCTAAAGAATGGGATATTGTTTGATCCAAAGGAGAATTAAATATTACTAAGTAAGTTGCATTTTTTGCCAATGTTTTTCTTTCTTTTCCTTCACAAAAAAAATTCTGCGTAATAAATACCACACTTAAACCATCATGATGAGAACGCTTAGTAAATAAATCTGTAACTAATGGATCCTTAGAACATTCCATCATTAAATCATCTAACACTATAAGCTCGTGATTATTAGGTGATATATAATCATCAAAAGTATGAGGCAACCCTTGAATAAAATTAATGTTTTTTAAGTTTAAATCAATTACATCAGAAGGGGGACTTTGTCCATAAAACCAGTTTATTTTTTTAAATTCATTGTCTATAATGCGATCCATATTTTTTAAAAGATTAAGAAGAAAACTGGTTTTTCCTGAATTACTAGGGCCTGCTATTATCATAGAAAATGGAGTTTTTAATCTCGCATCAATTAATTCTATGTCTTTAGTTTTAGTTTTTTCTACCATCTTGTATCTTATTTAATTCTTGTGCATAAAAACTACCAGTAAGTATTTCATTGTTTTCATCTAATAATATATAAGTAGGTGGCCATGTTCTAAGTACAAAAGCTACTTGAAATATTTCTTTTTGCCAATTTGGCTTATATCCTTTAGTAAATGTTTTTCTTTTAGTTGTGATTTTTACTTTATCTCCTACTGAGAAAGGAAGTTGTATTCTTCTAGAATGTAAATATGGTTTGTATTGTTTGTCCCAAATTATCTTTTGGTTTTTTTCATCAACTTCAGAGGGGCTAATTCCTAGAGTACGATGTGGACTTTTATTGTAGCTAAGTACAATGTCTTGCAAATCATCGATATATCTCAAGCTTTTTTTAAAGGTTAAAAATCGATGTATTTTATTTTGTATAGTTCTTATAAAACGTTCAACTATTGCAGCCTTTGTGTCTTGTGATGTGCTAAAAGAGTGAATATTTTGGTTAATGAGATATTTCTTAAAAACACCCTTAAATTCACTACCTTCATCTACTTGAATAAGCCTAGGCTTGTGTTTTGCCCTAAATAATATAGCTTTAAAGCCTATTAATGTTGTTTCTGCTTTTTTGTCTTTAAGAGGTTCTATGTAAGCATATCTGGAAAAGCAATCTATAGCAGCTAATAAATATGAAATGTTGTTATTATATCGTCTAATTTGGAAAGTACTTATTAAATCTAACTGCCATTGATCATTTAATCCTTTTACAATAGTTTTTCGTCTTAAAAAGTTATATTGTATAGGTTTGTGTGAAGTATAAGTTCTAGTATTTTGTAAAAATATTTCAGCGTCTTTTAAAGTTATTTTTTTGTCTTTTTTTTTAGCAGATTTATATAACTTTTTCACAGAACTAAAAGATGAAGGATGACTTGGGTTAAAGTAAATACTTTCAAACAACCTTTTTATTTCTTGGTTTCTTTTTATTTCTTCTTTTTTTGCCATATTAAAATTAAACACTTCTTAAGAATAAACATATAAAGATGTAAACATGTTATGTTTGAAACAGGTGCAGTCCTTAAAACATTAAAGCATGCATTTAACCCTCTTGTTTACTAACCATCTCATTACAATTCTTAAGTTATGTTTTACTTTTAACTAGTGTTCGATGGTAAATATGATTTGTCACATTTAGTACATGAAATGAAAACATTTATAAACTATGTTTGGAACAAATGCACGTATCCTGATGAATTAAAAGTAAAATTACATAAAAAAACAATGTTAGGATCTTAGTATTTACACACCCAATAATAAGTTAATATCCTTAAGGACAAATACCAGATTCCTAACAACAACAACAAAGTATCATGATAGCGTATTATTTGATTTGTTCACTAAGCATTTCAATGTAGATATATGACATCAATAAACATCATTTAAAATTACAAAATATCATTTCACTGAAAAAAAGAAACACAAAAAATAAACTTTTTAGGTTTAAACTAATATATAAGCAGCTAATACTTACTAAATATGAATTCTCTTTTACTATATACACAACTTGTTATAATAATACAAAATAATATTTTCAATACAGGCACATGAAAAAACATTTAAAAGCAAACAAGAAATATTTTAAAGAATGACATCAACAGTTTTAGATTTTTTTTGATAAATATTTCCCTTTTTGCAACTTATTTTAAGAGTAAGCTGTAGTGGCTCATTTGTCTTTTTTGTTAAATTTAAAACTGTATTGTTATCTTTACAAGCAGATGTGTTTTTACCTGTTTCTTTTTCATTTTGACTGTTGCTTAATGTAATTTTTTTACTTTTTTTTTCAGTTAAATCGATAATTTTGTTAGAAAGGACATTACTTCTTTTTTTCAGATTTTTAGTAATTATTTTTTTTTCTTTTTCATCTTTTTTTTTAAAAGAATCTTTGCTCTTTGATTTTAATTTCTCCAATTCATATTTTTCATGACATGAATTACATCTAGATGGGTGTCGACTAAAAAAATGAGCGGAATGTAAGGGTCTATGACAGCGGATACATTCTTTGTACATATTTTCATAACAAGGAATACAATATTTTTTTCCAGTTTTTAAGTCATGACAAATACCACAATATATACATAATTCGCCCATTTTAAATATATAAAAATATTTGGAAAACAAACATTAAAAGTTGATTGTTTTTTAGCTAATTATGTTCACCTAAAGATGTCTATCCCACAGACTTTTTCTTAAAATTATTTTTAATCACTGTCAGAATTACTGTCTACATAGGAATTATCGCTGTCACTTTCATCACTGTCTCTTTTAACTGATGATTTACTTTTCTTTTTACCTTCATTTTTTGTTTCTGTTTCTTTAGGACTTTTAATCTTTTTTATTCTTTTTTCTATTTTAACCTTTAATTTTATAAGTTCATCATATTCAGATTTTTGCAAGCTCATATTTTTATCTTTAGTCATATCATGCAAATGAATATATTCTTTTCCTCTAAATCTAGTTATATCTATTCTCTTTTTTTTTCCAAAAGGAATGGTGTGAAATTTAGAAGCCATCAGAAGTAATTTCTTTTAAATTAATTTGTGATTTCTTTGAAAATAGATTTTTAAAATATTAACTTTTAAGTGCTTAGAAATGATTTCTTTATGTTGATATAAAATACCCTGCTGTTTAGATCCAAAAGGTGAATTTCATTTGTTTTAAAACAGTATAACACAAGTAATCTCAAGTATATTTTCACTGTTCCATACACAATGTTATGCCTTTTTAGTTTAATTTAAATTTTTTTTTTTTAAATTTACAGATGAATCAAAATATTTATGTCTTTTACGCACATTGATCATATGATTCCCATAAGCAAAAGATTTGATTCCATCTTTTTGTAGCCAACGTTTATCTTCAAAAGGTGAAAGAGCAAGTTTATTTTCTTTTATTACATGTACTTTATGATTGTAACTTCTCATAGCATGATATGATTCTCGATGAAATTTCTTTTTAAACAATACTTTTTTAAACTGGTCATGTCTCATATCTCTTATATTACTTTTTTTAACACCTTTTACTCTTTTTGTTTCTTTATTTGATTCAAATAAAATAGAATACATCTTAGGACGTAAACCAATGAATTCTTTTATTTTTTTCCCCTCACTTTCATCCTTAAATTTTCCTAATACTCTACAATTCTCAGTACAGTGCAAGGGGTGATCTAGTTTAAGATTTGAAAAATCAAAATATTCTTTTATACTTTTCAGCTTTTCAATAAAATGTTCATCTTCTATAAAATATATGAATGAATCTGTGTCTGAATATAACAAGTTAATAACAGATAAAGAAAAAGTAGGTAACATTACCTTATAATGGAACCAAAACATGTGCATTTTAGATAATTCTAATATAGTAAATCCAAGATATATCGGCTTGTCCAAATATACTTGTTCTTTAACATTTTGTATTCCTACATAATCTTTGTCTAAAAAATACAAGGAATGAAAAGTAGGTTTTCGAATAAGTTTTTTACTTTTAATTTTACATGAAGTAAGGGTTAAATTTTTCCTTTTTTTAACATTTTCCATGCATTTTCCAAAACATGAATTAGTCATTAACTTAAAAAATGCTTTATCGAAAGAAGAAGTTGATTCTCTCCGTTTAGTGTTATTAAAGTCAATATATTTTTTCATCCAAGCAGATTGTTTAAAAGATAGAATTTTATGTATTTTAACTATTTTCATCCCTAATTTAAGGTATAGTTTTAAATTCTTATAGTGAACGACATAATTTTTTTTCTCTCTTAAATCACATATTAGCTTATTCCCACTTTTTTTGTATTTAATATTTAATTTATGTAATAAATCTTTAGCATATGGAGATAACTCATCATGAAATATTTCTTTTTTTTCTGGAGCCAGTGGAAAATCATCATGCAAAAAATGTAAATGCTTTGGATACAATAAAGTAACTTCTAATATATAGCCTTCATCACTGTTGTTAGCTACTTCTAATACATTAAACTTAGAATAACTAGAAGACGGTAACCAAACAAAATCATGAGTGGGAAGTTCTTGACACATAGCATGGCCATAAAGATTATTACAATCATAATAAACCAAATGTTGGGAATCGTTTTTTACTTTAACATATCGTTGTACAACGTTTGTAATACCTCCGCGTATACCTTTTTCAATAAAGTTATGTTTATCTATATCATCTAAAAGATCAAGCTGTATCTTTGTGTGTTTTAACATAGCCTGATAACTAAGAGATGGAGCAGTAAGGAATTTCGCAGGATCTAAACCATAATTTTCTAAACTTCTTTCTCTAAAAGATTCAAATACATCGCATAATAGTAAAACATCAATTTTAAGGTATTCTTTTAAATAGCTTCCTAAAGATTTACAATTCAACAAATTAAACATTGTTTTAGCATGAGTGTAAGCTTCTTTAGATATATTTTCTTTAGTTAGCTTATTATAGAAATGGGATCTAACAGGTAGATTTTTTTCTTTTAATTTTTCCCATGAATCTATGTAATCATAACACATAATTCCCTTTTTTATTACATAAGGTAATAATTCCTTTTTGGTTAAGTTTTTTTTGGTTTCTATGAAATTATCTACATTATTAGCAGCTAAAAGATCTGCCAAGTGTGACAAAGAGGCAGATAAAAATTGGAATGAATCTAAAAAGTAAAAATTTTCAAATTGTAAAGTTAAAAATTTTTCAGAAGATCTAGGAAGAACTCTTATATCATCATTTTGAATATATTTATAGAGCTTTTTTACTATAAAATGTAAATCAAAATTCATAGCATTATGCATAACAATTGGTATTTTCAATGTGTCCATTCTAAGAGAAGAATGGCTTAAATTACATCTATTGCAAGCATAGTTAACATCTCGTCCCTTGCCTTCTCGACCTATATGGGCATGGTCCAATACTTTTTTAATTTTTTTATTTTTAAATGAAACATGACACAAATAACATTCTGTTTGTTTATGAATTCTGCTTATGTCTTCCATTGTTAAAAAAATCGGCTTCCTATTTTTATCTAAAATATGAGATATCTCTGCTCTTTTTTGATATAAGTAATTCACAAATTTTTTTAAAACATAACGTCCTATATATAAAAATGGTGTCTGTGAATATTTCTCATACTTTGAAATTAAAACTGCACCTATAGCATTTAATTTTTGTCTAGTTTTTATTGTGATATTTCCCCTTTTAACGGGCACTTTTAATTTTTGATTAAATGTTTCAAAGTCTGCATATATGATAAAAGGGTTTTTAATTTGTTTAGAATAATCTTTGTATTCAACTTTGCTTCCTTTTATGGGCATTATATATGATTGACCAAAGAAGCTATTATTGTCACAGGTTTTTTGGGTATGAAAAAGGAGATCATTTTTTTTTAAAAAAGAAGTTAAACATTTATGACAATAATATCTTGTTTTCTTATAAAAAAAGGGTCTAACAAACTTACTCATGTCTCTTATAAGCCAATAATGTTCTCGATATAGTAAAAGGTTAACATGATTTAAATGTTTTTCTTCATTAAAATTAGTAGAAATATACATAGGATATGGATGATAATTTTCGTTTTTATTTTTAAATATACCAAAAACATTTACAGTTATGTGGTTTTTTTCTTCAAATTTAGCTATTTGACCAAGTTTTACAGGAAAAGAAAGACAGGATATATTTAAACTTTGCAAGTAAGGTAAATAAGTGCTTGCTCTGTTTGCATTTGTTTTACTTTTAAACAAGGCAGCTAATATGCTAAAAAGAAAACATTTATTTCCTGCTCCTTTAATATTAAGCAATGATCTTTTCTTAAACAAAATACTGTCTATATCAGAAGGCTTATAACCTCCCAAAGGATTATATCTATAAATAGAAATTCGCAAACATATAATTTCTTTTAAAAACCATCCAGATCCTAGTTGAATAAAAGAATCAAAAAAAGCAGAAATGATTCTGATGGCTTCATAAACTTTTTCTTCTATAGATTTTACATTTAGAATTACAGCTACTGGACTTTGAAACCAAGGTTTTATTTCAAAATGTTGGTTAGTTTCTATTTTATATTTGGCTAAAAATGTATTAAGACCTAATTGGAACTTAACTCCACCATGCTTTAACATCCACTTTTTTATTTTAGATGTAACTCTGTTTGATATATATCTTAAAAAAAATTCTAAGTCATGATTATATATTTTAGGGACCAAATTATATTCTATTGCAATATTCCTGAAACCATTTCTTCGATTCATTATCTGAGTTTACAACGGCGAAAGTGAAGTACTACAAATACTTTGCCATACTCAAATTTTATAAGTTTTCCTTGGTCATCAACTATTTCTATTTCTATTTCGTGTATCTCAGACATTTTAACTTTTTTATAATAGGGAGAAGAAAATATCATTTTAAAATCTTCTCCAAACAAGCCATTACATCTTATAACTCTTAAAAGAGGAACTTGAACATTTCCAACAACTTCATTAGAAACTATATTGGTATATAAATAAATATTTGAAGAACTAGAACTTAAAGAAGGTACTCCTGTTGCTTTATAAGAAGCATAATGTTTATGTATTTTTTTTTGAAATAATAAATTATTATAATCATCTATGGATTCTAAAGGAAGACCATAGTAACCTGTTACTTTTGAATCAGTTTCATCTTTAATACCTCCTTCTGCATTTGTTAAGCAAAGAATATCAGACAAAGAGGAAGGCATCCACACAGTATCTCCCCTTGCTACATGTAAAACAGGCTTTAAATTTTCTTTTTCTATACTAATATAAGGCTCTCTAGCCAAATGAAAAAAATCTAAATTTTTTTCGGCTAACTCTATTGATTTCATTAACTTATTCATTACATCTATATAATTCTCTATATTACCATAATTTCCATATGGCATCATTTTAGTGTGAAAGCTCATGTCTGTTCTAACAGTGTCTATTTCTCCTTCTTCTAATACATGTAATTCATCATTGACCCCCATTTCTTTTCTGTAAATAGCAAAAGTTCGATCTTGTGGAGGATCCTGTGGAATATTGTACCAGGATACAGGAAGGTTTATTTCTACTATGGCCACCTCCCAATGACCTTCTAAATGAAATTTTCCAGGAATTTCTACAAAAAAATGACTTGTTTTATTAATCCGAGATGAATGAATAGTATTAGAAGGTAGAGTAACATAAAAGTCATCTGAGTGAGCCATTTTTTGTTTACCCATAAGCTTCATTTATTTTTAATCTCATTTTGGTTTACATTAACTTGTTTTTTATGTGACGATTTATGCTAGTTTCATACTCATTTAAACATAGAGCTAAATGATCTGTAGTGTATTTCACCAGGTAAGTAAAATTTTCTCTTTGGTTCCATTTCAAAAACATAGCATCACAAACAGGATTCCCATTTAACCATTTCATGTGGCAAAATGGACAATTCATTTCTAAATTAATCACAACTACTTCACCATCATTTTTGGTATATTTTAAATGACAATGAACCACACTTGCGTAGCAATGCTTATGAATAGGTTTGCCACAACATATTGTGTATTCTATATTACTTTCATGTTTTTTGCTTACAAGAACTACCCTTCTACATAAAGCACATCCCAAATACACATTACTGTAAAATAAACGTTTTTCTCTTACTTTTTCTTTTATTTTACTTTGAAGCCTTGAAGAGGCATACTGTCTTGTGCCTTTACGTTTATTTTTATTTTTTATGAGATGAAATATTGCTTCTTCATTGTAACCAACAAGATCACTTATAAATTTACATATTTCTTTAGTAAAAGAATGATTCTCTCCTAATAAGATACTGGATGTGATTAAAACTCTAGCAGCTTTAATTTCCTCTTGTATTATCATATTTTTTATTTCTGAGAACATAAAATAACATTGGAAATAATGAGAAAAATATACAAGAGCTTCTGTTTTAATGTTTGATATGTCAATGAATTCATCAGATAAAACAGAAAATATGTTAGAACATTCTTTGGCACTCATAAACGTTTGATTTGGTATGCTCACATTTAAGCAAATTTTAAATTTCTGCATATTTGAAGTAACATTGTTAAAAGAGCACAAACATGAAATGTACTCTACTCTTTCTTTAAGCAGCTCTATGTTCACATCAAGCAACATAGTTACATAGATAAATACAAGTTTAAATATGATAAAATGCTTAACAAATGATTAAATTACCTTAATCCTTTCTACCATGAGAACTTGTATCCTCACTTATTTATTTTTATATTGTTTATAAAAGCTGTTTTAATGAAGCTGTACAAACTAATTTCTAATTTATCTATACCTCTATAATAACTATAAAACCTTTAATTTTACATGTACTTGTTATACTTTACAAATATCAACTAAAATTAAACCAACTTTACAACAAAGATAAGAAGAAAAAATCTTTTATCTTATTTCATTAAGTGGTTTACAAAAGAAATCTATCCTATCTAATATTAGATTTCTACGTATTTCAGTATATTTTTTGTTTTGAAACTTTGCATAAAGAGGGGTGCAAGTAGGTTTTCCATCAAACCAAGGAATAAAACAGTTTTTACATCTCGCAACCCTTTGGTTTTCAACATAAGAGGAAAAATATTGTAAAAATTCGAGACATCTTGTTTTACTTGGGCTCCCACAACATTGCATATATGTTATTTTAGATAATGCTCTTTTTCTGTTTGTCCTGTCTGCTTTGTGAAATCTTCCACAAGATGCACAACAATAAGTTAAAAATCTCAGGCAATTGTTATATATCATATTGGCTATTTTCATCTTTTTTTTAAGTTTTTTCACACGTTTATATTGAGTAAATTTCCTTTTCCTAATAGTCATAGTTAATGCAGTAGTTTCGCTATAATTATCCTCACAGTCTTTCATACATTCAAGGATTTCATATACTCGAGGTACTCTTAAAAAATCGGCTGCAAACCAAATTATTTCTAAAGAAAACTTGTGAAATTCTCCCATAAAGAAAATAGCCATTTTGATAACGCAAGGAACTTCTTCCACGTTATTTATACACCGACTTTTTATATATTCATACAAGAAATCACTTTGAAAAAAAATTGCAAAAAAAACAATACTTTTAATATCTCTAATATCATTTAAAAGAATGTGACATAATTCATCTTCTTCTGATAAGGTCATCATTAAATAAGAGCATTCAGAAATATTCATATATTTTATAGCAGGTATTTCTAAGCTAAGCTCTTTCTTTTCTTTACCATAAAAAGATTGATAGCTTTTAAAATAGTGACATCTTTCATACAACAAAGAACTATCTAAATCTATTTCTATAAAACTATTCATGGTTAGTCTTTTATTTTATCGCATAAAATGATGCTTTCTTCTATACAATTCGGGAGATGGTTATTGGGGAACACTTTACAAGTTACTTTCTCTTTGTTTTTTAAATATTTTTTTGTGTTTAAATTACATTGAAAAATTTTTTCATTAAGTTTTTTTTTATCAATGAAACGTAAAATATCATCAATATCCATAAGATTTTAAAGATGAAAAGTTTTTTAACTGCTACTTGATTTTACTTTTAGGTCCTCTTCGTCCTTTAGTACCTTTAATTAAAGGAGGTGTGCAATGTAAAAAACAACATGCACATCTGTTTATATTATCTGGTAAAATATTCCTTAAAAATACTTCTGCGTGACTCTTTATTCTATCGCATATAGCTATAGTCCTTTCCAAATTTGCTCTGCAAGTATCTGTTTTTGGTTCAAATAAAGTAGATGTTGGATTAAATTCAGATAGTTCTTTTACCTGATGGCTTACTGATAAAGGAATTTTTCTCTTTTTATTTTGAACTTTATTTTTAAAATCAGTAATTTCTTCCTCACTTAAATCATCATTGCTGTCTGATAAAGTTTTGCTAACTTTCTTTCTTTTTTGAAGAGAATGTGTTCCTTTTATATCTTCTTCATTACTGTCACTTTCTTCTAAATCTTTATGTAAAATACCTAGTAATTTTTGCTGTGATTGAATGAAAGCAGGGTGATCTTTTTTTTTTACTGGGTCATTGTCACTCTCACTTTCTGTAGAACTGTTTTGCTCTGAAGAGGATGGTCGCTGTTTAATATTAGACCGGCTTTTATTTTTGTCTTTTAATTTTAATTGAGAAGTGGACGTAATGCTCTCTTTTTTACAAGAATTAAAAGAACTTAAAGCTGAATTTGACAATTTTTCTAAAGAAGGCATGTGATACAATTCATCATTTACTTTTTCTACTAATGAAGTAAAAAAGTTGAAATACAATGAAAGTCCTTTCCCTGGTTTTAAACTCTGTTTTGAGCTTCTGTATTCTGAAGATTTATCGTGGCTGTAATAAAAAATGATATTTATTTGGAGAATTTCAACCAAACATTTTATCAAAATACTTTCTGAAGAAGTTATATCTTTTATTATACCATTACTTTCTCCGCATAAAACCTCATAAAATTGTCTAATTTTTTTATTTTTTTTAATGTAAGAATGAAGAGACGATTTAGTTTCCTGAATTAAAGGATCTATGTAAGATTCTTTGTTGTGATGATACTTTTTATATAGGTGATGCAAAGCAAAATTTAAATTATGTTCTTCACATAAATGAACCCTGTCCCAATATTCTGTATTGCTAGGAGTATCCTCTAATAAATAAACCAGTATCACCCTTAATAAATTATCTATGACAGAAGCCATGAATTAATTTATTATTAAAATATAGTTTACAGAGAACCTTAGCTTCATATAACTTTCTCAACAAGATTGCATAAAAACAGAAATTGATTTATATCTTTAGTTATACAACTTCCAGTAAAAGTGTGAGTAAAAGAAAAAGTTGTTCCTTTATTTTTTATTCTAAGAGAAGAAAACCTAATAGCATCAAAAGATTGCTTTGAGTTTAATAAGTTATGGTTTATTTCCAACCATATTGACTCATATGAATTCGATTCTTTAACTTCTATGCTATAGCCCTTTTCTAAACTTGACACTATTTTAAAGCAAAAATCATGAAATTTAATTCCTTCTTTAATTATAGTAAAAGATATTTGAATATTTACAATGTCTAAACTGTATTGAATTATATTATCTTTGCTGTATTTTTCAAAAAAATTAATGCATGAGGAATAAATAAAGTCTTCTATCTTAGATAAAATACGAGGGATACTATTTTTTATAAATATATAACAATAATTATTTTTAGTAAATTTTAAAGTGTAATCTTTTTCAGAGTACACTATAGAACCTCTATAAGAAGAAGAATTCACCACCTCTCTTTGAAATGAAAGTATGTCAAAAGATGACTTAGGCAATGCTGTTAATCCTAACACAACTAGATGGGTAGAATAATCTATAGGCATTGAAAGCAACCCTAAAATCTATAACTTTGATATTTCTCCCAATGAAGGAAAAAATTCATCTTCACTACGCAACTTTTTCATAGGAATATAGCCCTCATGCTGAACTATGGAAAATAAAAAAATGCTAGTTGTAAAGTGAAAATCAAAAAAAGGAGCCTGATAATAAGAAGGTGTATTTACTATATCTCGAGGATTTACTTTGGTGTAATCATTAAGAGCTAAATTCGCATTGTATACACATGTTTCTGTTATAATCTGATTAAATGTAATATATTTGGCAGAAAAATCTGCTATGTCTAAAGTATGTAGCATATATGTACAATTATGACAAGAGCAAAGTTCTTCAGTTTGACTATCTTTAAATGCGAGATAAAACCTAGTCATAGAGACAGTAAACAATTTGCTCTCCTATGTGATGTTTCAATAAAATAGGAAGATGGTTTATGCTTAGTCGCTTAGTTTTTTTAATGAAATCTTCTTCAAATAAAATATCATCTACTAAGCTCAAAGGTAAAATAGAAAGGAGCTTTTCTCTCCTAGTGTCTTTAAGGTAAACTTTAGATAAACTTAAACAAAGATTTTTTAAAGTAGTAATTGGATGAAACTGATGATTAATCTGTTCTGCTATTTCTGACACTTTTTCAACTAAGTCGTGAGTTATAACCTCATAAGGAGGGCAAATATGTTCATATGGTTTAAAAGATGCATGAAAATGTGTTGTTCCAAGAAAATTACAATAAAAACATTCACAAAATCCTTGACCGTTTGTTGTAAAATTGATTAAAAGATAATAAATATCAATTGGTTTATCCTCTTCTAGTTTAGCCAAATCCATTTACAGCAATAAGGCTTTAAAAGTTTTCAGCGCTTTTCAAGAACAATTTGAATAAACACTTGTTCAATGGACACTTGCATTAGTTTGATAAAAGTTTACAGTGTCTACCTTTAAAAGTGGACTCAGCTTTTATCCTAGGTGAAGCTTTACGAGTTTTCAGCGCTTTCTGAGAACGATCAGAGTCCAAACAGCTTCACTTAAATCGAGCGATCCTTTTCATGGATGTCCAAAGGTAGACCATCTGTAGCCCATTTGTGGAACGTCTAGTTGACTCTCAGCAAACGAGCATTAAGGAATGGAACCGCAGCTTTCTTCTGTAAGTCAAATCATGTAGATTTAGCATATCAAATATTATATGGCTATTACAAAAAGTTCAGTTTCTTGCTCTTTGTCTTTAAAACTCAATGTTTTTAAACTGCTATTAAATTAAAAAAAAACAACAATTCTCAGTGTTATTAACAATACCATAATGCATTTGTGTGTATGAGCTTCATTGCACATTTAAAGATTTTTTATAAGTTACTACATGTCTAAAAGTTCATTGAAAGATGGAATTCATACAGCTATAAAGCATTCGCACTAACAATATGAAGGAAAAATACACGCTGACAGTTTGATATTTAAAATCATATAACAATTTCATGGAGAAATTCACGCTGACAGTTTAATTCAATTATCTGAGTGCTGTTGTCAAATTGTTAATTTTATAAAGTGCTTTTGTCCCTTGTCACTCAGCTCTATAACTATTTTTTATCTTAAAAAGATCTTGCCAATGTGGGTTTTAGCAATTTGAGACCCTAAGCAAGCCAAACTACTAAACCCAGTTTGCCCAAAGCATAATAAGTAAACTTGCAACATAAATGTAACTTAATTTCTCACAATATGAAACCTTAGCCCACTAAATGGGAAAGCCAATTAGTAAAACTGGTCTTTGCTATAGCAATCCATGCTCTCAAAACTAATTGTATGAACCAAAATCCCCTAAGCATAAAAGAATCTCACATACAATATGAGCTATCATGTGTTAACTCTGGCTTGCAAATTCCCTTGAGATACAGCATATCTGCCATTTTTATAAAAAAATTAACAGCTCTAAATCTCTGCTATAAATATATTCCATCACCTTTCAGTTAAAGCTCTATGTAGCGTATTTCCCCGTGTATTGGCTTAGTCAAGTGTATTGGTCTACCTCGTGTATTAACTAAGTTATATTCAAAATATGTGAAAAAAAACACTGTAGTCCTTAGCCCATGTATATCCCTACCCGGTGTATATGTTATGCACAATATGGGAATTTGCACAGTTTAGGAATAATAAAGCCTAATAGATAATTCTGTTGGAACAATTTGATTTAAAATCAGATCTCTAAAATTTATGTGTCATTTTATTTTTCACCTCGCCCACAAGCTGTAATGGGTGTTGTATAGGGTATGTTTGAAGCATCTTACATCTAACTTTAGGTGTGAATTAAGCTGTGAGAATGACACATTGGGACTGTCAAACAACAAACTCTGGTGCAATTATGAGTTACCCATCACTCTTTAAACCAAAGGTATCAAGGAATTTTCAAGGATGGTCATTTTGCAAACCTTTGTGCAATGTTAGAATGTTTATTTCATTTAACTCTTTAGACCTCAACCAATTGCAGGAAACAATGCTTTATTTCCTCAAGATTTCACCGATTTTAGCTAAAAATGGACATTTTTTTGGCCCTTCACCTCATTTTAAACCTTTGTAAATTTTCTAATGCTCATATGGTGATAAGAATTCAACTTTTAAGTTCGGCTGAACAGTATCAAACAGGAACAGCAACTTCTGTTAATTTCTCATCAGTGATATTTGCTTTTGTCTTGCCATGAAAAATCAGTGAAAATTGTTCAAAAATCGATCGTCAATGGTCGTTTTGAGGAGACTAGACCCGACCGTTTTTGGCCGTTTTAAGGTCTAAAGGGTTAAATTTTCCTGAACTGCGCAGCCTAAGAGAGGACAATTCCAGAATTGGGCAAAATCAGTAATGGGCAATTCCGGAATTGTGTCCATTCCTACTTGGTGCATAACATATAGACCCAGTTAATTTGACAGTTTTGCTTGTATTAGCTCAGTTTTATACATGGGGAAATACGGTAAACAGGTCCATTCTTTGGTTAGAGTATCAGAACAGCTGGGTCATGTTCCTGGTCTTAATGGCTGGTGTATAAAGCTGTTTACACCTAACTTAAATGGAGAGTATCGACAGAGCGGAATGTAAGATGTAAGTTAACACCATGCGTTCTACTTAAATCATAGATAAAGAATAGGGTCGAGTCTGTTGTTCCCTCAATTCCCTTAGCGAGCTATTCTTTCTTCATTCTAAGCAAGCACCATGTACTGCACGGTTATATTTGTTCTGCTCTCTGCTGTTTCTATCATAGAGGCAAAATCGTGTTTTTGTGAAAAAAAACAGCATTTAAAATGTGACAACTGTCTACCAACACGTGCCACGGTGGACACAGTGAAAAGCTCCTTTGTAGAATGGGAAGATTTCGTTGATATAAACCACATAAATTACAGCACCAATACTTTCCCCTTCTTAAGAAGAATTGAGATACAAGGAATACCTATTTTCTATTGCTCCTATGGAACATGTAGGTAAGTTTGTGAAAAGTTGATACTTAATAATATGACAATCAATGTCCTTTGTGTAGCCAAAGTCAAGTCCTCTGCGCATGTGCAAGTTATAGCCCTGAGAATAGGTCAGCAAGGTAGCAGGTAAGGTCATGCACCAGTGATTTCAGTCAGGTAACAGGTAAACTTACATGCTGCTGGCGACCTCCTGTGAAATATACATGTACTAAACCAATAGATCTATAAACTAAATTTAAAGCTAGTTTTAAGCTCCTCACAAAAGTTTGCAATGAAGCATGCTATGGTATATTTTAAAAGCAGCAATTTATTTAACTTAAACTAAAAAAAGCTCACTTTTTCCTTTGTAGTTTATTTCTTGTTTCAATGGGGAAAAAAAGGGCGACTAAGTGTTATCCTCTCTAACAAAAACCCTGCTAGCTTAAAAAAATATCTCCCCCCAGTCTTCAACACACGTGGCTTCGATTTTTCTCACCTGGGAAAAACTACAATGTATAACCGTAATGTGTTTCAGACCTAACTGAAGGTAAACTATCCTAAACATGAGTTTGACCCCCCAGCTTAGATGATAAAAAATTTCTCGTATAAAAAAATATAGAAAATAATTATTTCCCACAGGAAAATTCAACTTACCTATCCTGAAGGTGTGAGAGCGTCAACTAGCAGCGCTAGCATCTATCCCAAAAGTGAGATAGCATCAACTGAGACCGTTCTCTTCATAAAGAAGTCATCAGCAACTACTAAAGCAGCAAATTATCATATAGAAGTGACCGCTGAAAGTGCTAGCTTAACTACAAATTCAGACAGCACCTCAGCTTATATAGACAATGGCTCAGAAACTCTGGAGAAAAATTCTCCTCGTGCAGACAGCGTGTTGACGTCCACCCGTGTGAATGATGATGCTGATCAGAGCTCCTCCATTTATATAGACAGGGGAAGTGATGTCACCACTGTGGCAAATGTTGCAACATCTTTCCCCTCCTCGCCTTTGAAAGCAGCTGTCACCTCATATTTAAATTTCACATCTGCAGGTGAAACAATGGAAATAAGCGCTGTGTCAGCTAATTTTGAAACAAGTCCAATGCCTGAGGAAAAAACTAACCTTCCATTTCGCCATAGGACTACTCTCATAAATGCCATATCTGGAAGCTTTATGTCTCCAACATATGCCACAACGCAGGATGGAACCTTAGTAACTAATTTGCCTCAAGGTATAAGTCAACAGCTCTCTAACACCTTGGTATATACCAATGTGATCACTGCTTTGGGTTTCATGATTTGTCTCATTCTGGCTATAACTTTTGGCATCAAATTAATGAAGAGGGGAAAAACTAAAGAAAATAAAACCAAAAGAATGGCATACATGGAAAGAGGGGAATCACTATGGAGCGAATGTGCAGAACCACTGTCTGGTGGGGAATCAGTGGAAATGCAGGAATTATAAATTATCCTGCTATATTATATGGTAAAAGCCACCATATTTTTGTTTGAGATAAAACCCAAACAGAAGGATCACTTAAAAAGCAATAAGTTATAAACAGTTAAGCACTAAAAATCATGATAACATCATTTCTGTATCATGATTTAGATCTGATCATAGTCGCCATCCTATGGGTCACTTATTTAAGATATCTTAAAGTATCTCACCCTTAAATAGCAATATGTAAAAGCAATTATTTACTCATCATATTAAGCTCAAAAAGTATCTTAAATAGAACTATATCATAACTTTTTTATATGATATAAAAATAAAGCGCTATTAAAATTGTATAAGATTTCATGGAAACTCCATGTTAACTCTTAAATTACCTATATATGTGCTACATATGCAATCTATTGTAGAGTTAGATTTCAGCCAGTACAAAAAAGGTTCAAAGGAATCCTAGGTTAACACTTATGCTAACAATCATTTATCTATACTTTAGTGCTGGTGTTTATCAGTCTGCTTATATATTGTACCTATAGGTCATCATGATGCTCCAATGAAATATGGATAAATCTGCTCAACAAGAATTCATTGGAGCATCCTATAAACCATGCAGAGCTGCTAACGATCTTTTATCTTTAGTTTAGTGGTGGTGTCCATCAGTCTGCTTATATATTATACCCATTGGTCATCATGATGCTCCAATGAAGTGCTATAAAGCAATCTCACTATCTCTTCATCAATGCATATTAAAAACCAGTAATCAGGATATATACCATAGTCTTTAGTTATCCTTAACTTACTTCGATTTTATATCTGTGTTATATTGCTAAGATAGCACTCATATATGGTATGAATCTTTTAGGTAAAATAAATGCTATCAAGCAAACAAGATAGTGTTTTATTAATGTTTAATTATAACGAAATATTATAGCATTATGCAATGTCCAAATGATGTAAATTAAAGTCAACATCTAAAATGTGAACATGAATCAAAGCAAGAAGCTGACCATAAAAAAGTTGCATGTAATTACTTCGAAATGACAACTACCTGGAGCTATATCGTTGTAGTGTCCCTCATAAAAATGGTCAACAGCGGTCAGCTTTAGCCCTAAGCTATGCTGACCTTACTAAGGACATGAGTGATAATGAGATGACCACTGGTCAGCAATTTGCTAAAGGCGCTCCCTACATGATTTCGAAACACACATGACGCCTTACATAAGGCCAACCAAATTTATTGTAAACTTAGTTTAAAAAAACATTGAAAATGATTTTTTTAAAGCTTTATACTTAAACAGGTGTAAATTTTAAAGCTAAAACCAATATTTTTATCATCATAAAAGTTTATAAAGAGAAAGAAGTAAAAAAAAACAACAAAATGTTGTGAAACAAATACTTTAATATTGTTTAACCTTACTTAACGCTACAACAAAGAAAGATGCAGGTCAACCCCCAATTTTCATTAGGGTCAAGTTTTTAATAACGACTCACTCTGCTATAACTGCTTGGCGAGACAAGATGGAATCCTTTGGTTTACTTGAGGCTACTATACCTTTTATGAAGGTTTTTCAATACAACATCAATACTAAATTCCTATGGGAGCTAAGAGACAAGAGAGCAGATCCAGTGACACACCGTGGTAAGTGTTCAGCACTTAATGGTACTGCAACAGAATGTCAGAAACCAGCTAAAAAAAACCTGTGTCCTTTTCACAACCATCTGAAATTTCTTGTTGAAAAATTTCAAAAAAATATTGAAGAAAAAGACAGCTCATATACAGCCACAGATTGTGCCCATGGTATACCATTGAGAATGCTAATAAGAGCCACCATGTTCCATGGGATAATGGACGATGCTCATGTTTATTGGCTTGTTCACATCTTATGTCATCGCATTTCAGTTAAAGATATATTAGATATCTTAAAGGTTAACACCAGTGCTCATCGCAATGGGGTAAAAAGTTCAATCATCCAAAGCTGGATAAAAAATGAATCACTTAACAAAAATTCCATAAAAGAAGCACTGGTAGGAACCTTTTGGCATTATAGCAGATTTTTTAACAAGAAAAAACTTTACGTTATCAAAGGCTGTTGTTTCGTATATTCTTCCGATCTGTTCAAATTGTGTTTAAAAAAAATAGAAAAATGTCACACTGGATGTGCTCCTACTGAATACCCCAACGTGTATGATATATTACACAAAATCTACATAAATCAGGGGTTTATATCATAAAGTATCTAAGTTCCCATACATAAACTACATTTTAAAACAGGGAAATTTTAGACCATTAAGATCAAAATTTAGATGCTGCTCTATAGGATAGCCTTCTCGCGGCGGCAGTGAAGAATTCACATAGAAATAGCCGTATCTTATTACAGCAAAACATTCTATGTTAATTTACCAATGATCCTATTACATATAACAAAATAAAGATTTCACAAGACAGCTTAATTATCTTTAATGGAGCTCTAAATTGGTAGCGTCCACCACTGTGCTAGAGTCAGCGGGTGTAACTCCTCTATCTAAAGCACCTTAAATACCAGCAAATTTTCCTTATACAAAACTAACGAAAAAACAAAAGATACTTACTCAATGTTACTTTTATTAACAAAATTTGTTTAAAAAATAGTAAAACTTCGTTTATCTTAAAATATTAACTTCATAACATGGTGTAAAACACCTCTGTGATTTTTCAAAGTTAAAAAACCATGCGCGTCTGCCAAACAGCGGCTAAAACCAAACACAGACCCAGAGCAATGCACTGGTGACATCTAGCGGATAAAAAATACAACATATATATCAATGCTAGTTCTTCCCACTAGAGGGAGACAACAAAATGCGCCCTGTGTTCAGGAACGCAATGAAAATCTGTCATCTCAATTGTAAGCTAGCGCTGTAAGAAAATCTTGGTTAACTTTATTGAAATCTCACACTATTAGTACCTGGCGCAAGATGAAATTGGCGATCGACGCAGATTGGCGAAATGCGCCTGACAGTTCTTGCTTTTATCGCAAGAGGGAGACAACAAAATGCGTCCTGCGTTCGGAACGCGTTCGAAATCTATCGTCTCAATTGTAAGCTACCAATGTAAATTCCTTTAATAACGTAATAGATATTCTTCATTAAGACGAATGAAACATATCAAAAAACAGAAGAGAAAGAGCGCTATACACGAGAAGTATTCCGAATTTAAAAGAATCTATATCCTGATCACTAAAAATGTATTTGCTCGTGTGCTTTAACAGTAAACACCACATCTGTGGTTTCACCAACGTGAGGGGGTTTATAAGAAAGCCGATGTCAAACAGTAAATAGAGAGGTCCGGCCCCCATGTCACGAGCCACCTCACTTCCGCTCACGCCACTGGTGCGTCTGCGTCTGGCTTCGCTGCGCACAAAATCTCTACCATGAGATATGTCCATACCGCCTATGCCGCGGTTATCCAGCTGAAGCCTTCAGAGACTGTCAAAATCTCTCCTCTGCTTCCACTGGTGGCCCTTGAGCCATACGTAATGGTCCTCGTGCTCAGGTAACGCCACCTAGATTGCCGAGCCCCAGTGAGTGCTTCCAGATCTGTGCTGAAAATGAATGTTGCTATACCCGGCTTAACCCGGATGCCCGGCTTAACCCGGAAGAATTACTAAAACCTTAATAAAACGTCGATCATTACTGACTAACTAAAAACCTTATAAAAACCTCCTAAAAACCTCCTAAAAACCTCCTCCTCACTCCAAAGCACATTCACTAATCAGTTGATTCCTCTGCACCAAAAGCTCAGCGGAAAAAGAACAAGACTCGTGACATGGGTACCACTTGACCTCTTTTATTTAAAACCTAAAGTAGCTTAGTATAAGTTCTATTTCTAAGGCGGTCTCCTATAAATCACACCTTTTGAAATCAAACTTTAAATTGAAATCTTCAATTCAAAAGGTGTGATTTATAGGAGACCGTCTTAGATACTACTTATATGTTCGTCTATGTATTCTAAACCACTTTTCCTTTTGTCTCCAAGTTACGCAGAAGCTGAGAAAACTCACTCACTCTGCTCCTGTTTTTGGTCTAGGAAAGTAAACTACAGTTGTCTGTAGAAAATCTCCCAAATTTTCTAGGGGGGGGGGTGTGAATAAGGCCTCCAAGTCCAAAAGCTCTCAGAACAGAAATCATGTGCCTCTAGCTAGCGCCACTGATCTCATTGGGGTCGTAACACTATGGGGAATAAGATCACTGGTAGTGCTAGAGGCAGGTGATCTGGATCAGCTTAATGCTAGAGGCAGGTGACCTCCACGAGCCTCATTTTGAGTTCCAAGTATGTCAAGAGGTCATGACGTCACATGCAGTGATGGCGGCCTAATACTGTCCCTACGCCGTCTGTCAGTGTCTGACGGCCATCACTTGTTGTTTTTTTTGTGTTGACATCCCTGAGATCACCTGCCTCTAGTATCCAGTGACTGATCCCATTGAGGCCGTAACGCTATGGGAAACGGGATGAGTGTAGCGATGCTAGAGGCACTTAACAATCTGTTCAGAGGGGACAGTCCAAATACTACGGAAAATCTCCTGCCCTAACTCTCTAAATCTGTATTTCTTCTTTGTGCCCTAGATCTATCCAAAGTTTTACACCCTACAGCTACTTGTCTGCAGAAAATCTGTTAGAAAAAGCAAATTTTCATTGGGGGAGTAGGGGCTTCTCCAAAAAATCTCAGGCTCTCACTCCCTAAATCTGTAGCTCAGTTGTGCTCTCAGGGGTTAGAAATGTTTGCATTGAAGAGCTACTTGCACTCAATGTCTCTTGACAGAAAATGTCAATTTTCTGGGTGGGGAGGGGTTTGGGAGAATAACCCCAACCATAAACTATGACAAAATCCCCTTACTCCCTAAATCCATGGAGCTTATT